>JANJXV010000207.1:317500-350000 GCA_024803745.1 Megascapheus bottae
TTAGGGTTAGGGTTAGGTTTAGGGTCAGGTTTAGGTTTACGGTTAGGGTTAGGGTTAGGGTTAGTGTAAGGGTATGTGTTCGGGTTAGGGTTAAGATTAGGGTTAGGGTTTGGGTTAGGGTTAGGGTTAGGGTTAGGTTTAGGCTTAGGTTTCGGTTTACGGTTAGGGTTAGGGTTAGGTTTAGGTTGAGGGTTAGGGTTAGGTTTAGTGTTAGGGTTAGGGTTAGGTTTAGGGTTAGGGTTAGTTTTACGGTTAGGGTTAGGGTTAGAATTTGTGTAAGGGTATGTGTTAGGGTTAGGGTTAGGGTTAGGGTAAGGGTTAGGTTTAGGGTTAGGGTTAGGATAAGGGTTAGGTTTAGGATTACGGTAAGTGTTAGGGTTAGTGTTAGGGTAAGGGTAAGGGTTAGGTTTAGGGTTAGGGTTAAGTTTAGTGTTAGGGTTATGGTTAGGGTTAGGGTAAGGGTAAGGTTTAGTATTAAGTTTAGGGTTAGGGTTAGGGTTAGGGTAAGGGTTAGGATTAGTGTTAGGGTTAGGATAAGGGTTAGGGTTAGGATTAGGTTAAATGTTAGGGTTAGTGTTAGGGTAAGGGTAAGAGTTAGATTTAGGGTTAGGTTTAGGTTTAGTGTTAGGGTTAGGGTTAGGGTAAGGGTAATGGTTAGGGTTAGGATTAGGGTTAGGGTTAGGGTAAGGGTTAGTTTTAGGGTTAGGTTTAGGGTTAGGGTTAGGTTTACGGTTAGTGTTAGGGTAAGGGCAAAGGTTCGGGTTAGGGTTAGGGTTAGGGTTAAAGTTATGGTTAAGGTTAGGGTTAGGGTTAGGGTAAGGGTTAGGGTTAGGGTTAGGGTAAGGTATAGGGTTAGGTTTAGGGTTAGGTTTAGAGTTCGGTTTAGGGTTAGGGTAAGGGTTAGGGTTAGGGTTAAGTTTAGGTTTAGGGTTAGGTTAGGGTTAGGGTTAGGGTTAGGGTAAGGATTAGCGTTAGGGTTAGGGTTAGGGTAAGGTTTAGGGTTAGGATTAGGGTTACGGTTAGGGTTAGGGGTTAGGGTTAGTGTTAGGTTTAGGAATAGGATTAGGGTACGATAAATGTTAGGTTTAGGGATAGGGTTAGGGTTCAGGTTAGGCTAAGAATTTGGGCTGGGTTAGGGTTAGTGTTAAGGTTAGGGTTAGGTTTAGGGTAAGGGTAAGTGATAGGGTTAGGAATAAGGTTAGGGTAAAGGTAAGGGTTAGTGTTAAGTTTAGGGTTAGGGTTAGGGTTAGGGTAAGGGTTAGGGTTTGGGTTAGGGTAAGGGTAAGGGTTAGGCTTAGGATTAGGGTTAGGGTTAGGATAAGGGTTAGTTTTAGGTTTAGGGTTAGGGTAAGGGTAAAGGTTAGGTTTAGGGTTAGGGTTAGGTTTAGGGTTAGGGTTAGGGTTATAGTTAGGGTAAAGATGAGGGTTAGGGTTAAGGTTAGGTTTAGGTTTAGGGTTAGGGTTAGGGTTAATGTTAGGTTTAGGGTGATGGTAAGTGTAAGGGTTAGGGTTGGGGTTAGGTTTAGGGTTAGGTTAAGGGTAAGGGTTAGGGTTAGGGTTAGGGTAAGGGTAAGGGTAAGGGGTAGGGTTAGGGTAAGGGTAAGGGTAAGGTTTAGGTTTAGGGTTATAGTTAGGGTTAGGGTTAGGGAAAGGATAAGGGTTAGGGTTCGGATTAAGGTTAGGGTTAGGGTTAGGTTTAGGCTTACGGTTAGGGTTAGGTTTAGTGTTAGGGTTAGTTTAAGATTTAGGTTTAGGGTTACGGTTAGGGTTAGGGTTAGGGTAAGGGTATGTGTTAGGGTTAGGGTTAGGGTTAGGATAAGGGTTAGGGTTAGGGTTAGGGTTAGGGTAAGCGTTAGGGTTAGGGTTAGGGTAAGTGTTAGGGTTAGTGTTATGGTTAGGCTTAGGTTTAGGGTAAGTTTTAGGGTTAGGGTTAGGGTTGTGGAAAGGGTAAGGGTAAGCGTTAAGTTTAGGGTTAGGTTAAGGGTTAGGGTTAGGATTAGGGTTAGTGTTAGAGTTAGGGTTAGGGTAGGGGTTAGGGTTAGGGTTAGGGTAAGGTTTATGGTTAGGGTTACGGTTAGGGTTAGGTTTAGGGTTAAGGTTAGGGTTAGGGGTTAGGGTTAGGCCTAGGGTAAGGATAAGAGTTAGGGTTAGCGATAGGGTTAGGGTTCTGGATATGTTTAGGGTTAGGCTTAGGGTAAGGCTAAGATTTAGGGTTGGGTTAGGGTTTGGGTTAAGTTTAGGGTTAGGGTTAGGGTAAGGGTAAGGGTTAGGGTTAGGTTTAAGGTTAGTGTTTGGGTAATGGTCAGGGTTAGGGTTAGGTTTAGGGTTCGGGTAAGGGTAAGGGATAGGATTAAGTTTAGGGTTTGGGTTAGGTTAAGGGTTAAGGTTGGGGGTTAGGGTTAGTGTTAGGGTTAGGGTTAGGGTAAGGGTTAGGGTTAGGGTTAGGGTTAGGGTAAGGGTTAGGGTTAGGGTTAAGTTTAGGTTTAGGGATAGGGTTTGGGTTAGGGTAAGGGTAAGGGTTAGGGTTAAGATTAGGATTCGGGTTAGGTTTACGGTTAGGGTTAGGGTAAGGGTAAGGGTTAGGGTTAGGATTAGGTTTAGGGTTAGGGTAAGGGTTAGGGTTAGGGTTAGTGTTAGGTTTAGGGTTAGGGTTAGGGTTAGGGTTAAGGTTATGGTTAATGTTAGGCTTAGGGTTAGGGTAAGGGTTCGGGTTAGGATTAGGGTAAGGTTTAGGGTTAGGTTTAGGGTTAGGGTTAGAGTTAGGTTCAGGGTTAGGGTAAGGGTAAGGGTTAGGGTTAAGTTTAGGGATAGGGTTAGGTTAAGGGTTATGGTTAGAGTTAGGGTAAGTATTAGTGTTAGGGTTAGGGTTAGTGTAAGGTTTTGGGTTAGGTTTAGGGTTACGGTTAGGGTTAGGGGTTAGAGTTACGGTTAGGTTTATGGTTAGGGTTCCGGCAAGGATAAGAGTTAGTGTTAGGTATAGGGTTAGGGTTCGGGTTAGGTTTAGGGTTAGGGTTAGGGTAAGGGTAAGAATTATTGTAAGGTTAGAGTTAGGGTAAGAGTTAGGGTTAGGGATAGGGGTAGGTTTCGGGTTAGGTTTAGGGTTAGGGTTAGGGTTAATGTTAAGGTTTGGGTGATGGTAAGTGTAAGGGTTAGGGTTAGTTTTAGGGATAGGTTTAGGGTAAGGGTAAGTGTTAGGGTTAGGGTTAGGGTTAGGTTTAGGTTTAGGGTTAGGGTTAAGGTTAGGGTTACGGTAAGGGTTAGGGTTAAGATTAGGATTAGGGGTAGGGTTAGGTTTAGGGATAGAGTTAGGTTTAGGGTAAGGGTAAGGGTTAAGGTTAGGGTTAGAGTTAGGGTACGGGTAAGGGATAGCGTTAGGGTTAGGGTTAGGTTTAGGGTTGGGGTTAATGTTAGGTTTAGGGTAGGGTAAGTGTAAGGGTTAGGGTTAGGTTTAGGATAAGGGTTAAGGTTAGTGTTAGGTTTAAGTTTAGGTTTAGGGTTACGGTAAGGGTTAGGGTTAGGGTTAGGGTTAGGGTATGTGTTAGGTTTAGCGTTAGGGTTAGGGTTACAGGTAACGTTTGGGTAAGGGTAAGGATTAGGGTTAGGGTTAGGATTAAGGTAATAGTTAGGGTTAGGGTTAGGGTTAGGGTTAGGGTTAGGTTTACGGTAAGGGTTAGGGTTAGGTTTAGGGTAAGTGTAAGGTTTAGGGTTAGATTAGGGTTAAGCTTAGGGTAAGGGTAAGGGTTAGGGTTAGGGTTAGGGTTAGGTTTAGGTTTAGGGTAAGGGTTATGGTTAGCGTTAGGGTAAGGGTTAGGATTAGGGTTAGGGTTAGGGTAGGGGTTAGGGTAAGGGTAAGTGTTAGGGTTAGGATTAATGTTAGGAAAAGGGTAAGGGTTAGTGTTAGTGTTAGGGTTAGGGTTAGGGGTTAGTGTTAGGGTTAGGTTTAGGGTTAGATTTAGGGTAAGGGTAAGGGTTAGGGTTAGGTTTAGGGTTAGGGTTAGGTTTCAGGTTAGGGTTAGGGTAAGGGCAAGGGTTAGGATTAGGGTTAGGGTTAAGGTTAGGGTTAGGGTTAAGATTAGGGTTAGGTTTAGGGTAAGGGTTAGGGTTAGGGTTAGAGTTAGGGTTAGTTTTAGGGTTAATGTTAGGGTAAGGGTAAAGTTTCGGGTTAAGGTTAGGTTTAGAGTTAAGGTTATGGTGAAATTTAGGGTTAGGGTTATTATTAGGGTTAGGTTTAGAGTAAGGTTTAGGGTTAGGGTTAGGGTTAGAGTTACAGTTACGTTTAGAGATAGGGTAAGGGTAAGGGTTAGGGTTAAGTTTAGGGTTAGGGTTAGGTTACGGTTAGGGTTAGGGTTAGGGTAAGGATTAGGGTTAGGGTTAGTTTTAGGGTAAGGGTTAGGGTTAGGGTTAGGGTTACGGTTAGGGTTAGGGGTTAGGGTTAGGTTTAGGTTTAGGGTTAGAATTAGGGTAAGGATAAACGTTAGGGTTATTGATAGGGTTAGGGTTCAGCTAAGGTTTAATGTTAGGGTTAGGGTAAGGGTAAGAGTTAGGGTTGGTTTAGTGTTTGTGTTAAGGTTAGGGTTCGGTTTAGGTTAAGGGTAATGGATAGGGTTAGGTTTAAGATTAGGGTTAGGGTTAGTGTAAGGGTTAGGGTTAGGTTTAGGGTAAGTGTTAGGTTCAGGGTTAGGTTTAGGGTTATTGTTAGGGTAAGTGTTAGAGTTAGGGTTAGGGTAAGGGTAAGGTTTAGGGTTAAGGTTAGGTTTAGGTTTAGGGTTTGGGTTAGGGTTAGGGTTAGGGCTAGGGTTAGGGTTAGGTTTAGGTTTACGGTTAGGGTTAGGTTTAAGGTTAGGGTTAGGGTAATCGTTAGGGTTAGGGTTATGTTTAGGGTTAGGGTAAGTGTTAGGGTTAGTGTTAGGGTTAGGGTTACGGTTAGGGTTAGGGTAAGAGTTAGTGTTAGGGTTAGGGTTATGGTAAGGGTTAGGTTTAGGGTTAGGGTAACTGTTAGGTTTAGGGTTAGTTATAGAGTTAGGGTAAGGGTAAGGGTAAGGGTTAGGTTTAAGATTAGTGTTAGGGTTAGGATTAGGGTTAGGGTTAGGGTTTAGGGTTAGGGTAAGGGTAAGGATTTGGGTTAGGGTTAGGGTTAGGTTTAGGGTAAGGTTAAGGGTTAGGGTTGGGGTTATGGTTAGGCTTAAGTTTAGGGTTAGGGTTAGGGTAAGGGTAAAGTTTAGGGTTAGGTTTACGGTTATGGTTAAGTTTAGGGTTCGGGTTAGGGTAAGTGTTAGGTTTAGGGTTCCGGTTAGGGTTAGGGGTTAGGGTTAGGGTTAGGGGTAGGGTAAGGGTAAGAGTTAGGGTTAGGGATAGGGTTAGGGTTCAGTTAGGTTTAGGGTTAGGTTTAGGGTAAGGCTAAGATTTAGGGTTGAGTTAGGGTTAGGGTTAAGGTTAGGGTTAGGGTTAGGGTAAGGGTAAGTCTTAGAGTTAGGGTTAAGGTTAGGGTTAGGGTAATGGTTAGGGTTAGGGTTAGGTTTAGGGTTAGGGTGAGGGTAAGGGACAGGGTTAAGTTTGGTGTTAGGGTTAGGTTAAGGGTTAAGTTTGGGTGTTAGGGTTAGTGTCAGGATTAGGGTTAGGGTAAGGGTTAGGCTTTGGGTTAGGGTTAGTTTAAGGGTTAGGGTTAGGGTTAGGTTTAGGGTAAGTGTTAGGGTTAGGGTTAGGTTTAGGGTTAGGGTTAGGTTTAGGGTAAGGGTTAGGTTTAGGGTTACGGTAGGGTTAGGTTTAGGGTTAGGGTTAGGGTTAGGTTTAGGGTTATGGTTAGGGTTAGGGTTAGGGTTAGGGTTAGGTTTAGTGTTAGGGTAAGTGTTAGGGTTAGACTTAGGGTTAGGGTTAGGGTAAGGGTAAGGGTTAGGGTTAGGATTAGCTTTAGGTTTAGGGTAAGGATTAGGGTTAGGGTTAGATTTAGGGTTAGGTGTAGGGTTAGGGTTAGGGCAAGGATAAGAGTTCGGGTTAGGTATAAGTTTAGGGTTCGGGTTAGGTTTAGTGTTAGGGTTAGGGTAAGGGTAAGAGTTAGGGTTGGGTTAGGGTTAGGGTAAGAGTTAGGGTTGGGTTAGGGTTAGGGTTAAGGTTAGGTTAGGGTTAGGGTTAGGGTAAGGGTTAGGGTTAAGGTTAGGTTTAGGGTAATGGTTAGGGTTAGTGTTATGGTAAGGGTTACTGTAAGGGCAAGGATTAGGTTTAGGGTTAGGGTTAGGTTTAGGTTTAGGGTTAGGGTTAGTTATAGGGTAAAGGTAAGGTTTAGGGTTAAGGTTATGATTATGGTTAGGGTTAGGGTTAGGGATAGGGATAGGGTTAGGTTTAGGGTAAGGGTAAGGGTTAGGGTTAGGGTTAGGATTAGGGTTAGGGTTAGGGTAAGGGTTAGGGTTAGGTTTAAGGTTAGGGTTATGGTAAGGTTAAGGGTTAGCGTTAGGGTTAGGGTTAGGTTTAGGGTTAGGGAAAGGGTAAGTGTTAGGGTTAGGGTAAGGGTTAGGGTTAGGTTAGTGTTAGGATTAGGGTTAGGTTTAGGGTTACGGTAAGGGTTAGGGTTAGGGTTAGGGTAAGGGTATGTGTTAGGGTTAGGGTTAGGGTTAGGGTTAGGTTTAGGGTAAGGGTTAGGATTAGGTTTGGGGTAAGGGTAAAGTTTAGGGTTAGGAATAGGGTTAGGGATAGGGTAAGGGTAAGGTTTACGGTTAGGGTTAGGGTTAGGTTTAGGGTAAGGGTTAGGGTTAGGGTTAGGGTAAGGGTACTGCTTAGGGTTAAGTTTAGGATTAAGGGTATGTTAAGGGTTGAGGTTAGGGGTTATGGTTAGGTTAAGGGTAAGGGTTAAGGTTAGGGTTAGTGTAATGGTTAGGGTTAGGGTGAGGTTTAGGGTAAGTGTTAAGGTTAGGGTTCGTTTTTGGGTTATTGTTAGGGTTAGGGTTAGGGTAAGGGTTATGGTTAGGGTTAGGATAAGGATAAGGGTTAGGGTTGGGTTAGGGTTAGGCTTAAGGTTAGGGTTAGGTTTTAGGGTAAGGATTATAGTAAGGTTTAGGGTTAGGATTTGGGTTAGGGTTAGGGTTAGGGTTAGGTTTAGGGTTACGGTTAGGTTTAGGTTTAGGGTTAGAGTTAGGGTTAGGTTTAGGGTTAGGTTTAGGGTTACAGTTAGGGTCAGGTTTAGGGTTAGGGTAAGGGTATGTGTTAGGGTTAGGGTTAGGGTTAGGGTTAGGTTTAGGGTTAGGTTTAGGGTTACAGTTAGGGTCAGGTTTAGGGTTAGGGTAAGGGTATGTGTTAGGGTTAGGGTTAGAGTTAGGGTAAGGTTTAGGGTTAGGGTTAGAGTTAATTTTAGGGTTAGGGTTACGGTTAGAGTTAGAGTTAGGTTTAGGGTTAGGGTAAGGGTAAGGGTTAGGGTTAGGTTAGGGTTAGGGTTAGGGTTAGTGTTAGTGTAAGATTTGGGGTTAGGGTTAGGGTTACGGTTAGAGTTAGGGGTTAGGGTTAGGGTTAGGTTTAGGGTTAGGATTAGGGTAAGGATAAATGTTAGGGTTATTGATAGGGTTAGGGTTCACGTTAGGTTTAGTGTTCGGGTTACGGTAAGGTAAGAGTTAGGGTTGATTTAGGGTTAGTGTTAAGGTTAGGGTTCGGTTTAGGTTAAGGGTAAGGGATAGGGTTAGGTTTAAGTTTAGGGTTAGGGTAATGGTTAGGGTAAGGGTTAGTGTTAGGGTTAGGGTAAGGGTAAGGGTTAGGGTTAAGGTTAGGGTTAGGGTTAGGCTTAGGGTGAGGGTAAGTGTAAGTGTTATGGTTAGGTTTAAGTTTAGAGTTAGGGTAAGGGTTAGGGTTAGGGTTATGCTTAGGGTAAGGATAAGGGTCAGGGTTAAGATTAGGGTAAGTTTTAGGGTAGGGTTAATGTTAGGGTTAGGGTGATGGTAAGTGTAAGGGTTAGGGTTAGGTTTAGGGTTAGGGTTAGGGTAAGCGTAAGGATTAGGGTTATGGTTAGATTTAGGTTTAGGGTTAGGTTTAGGGTTAGGGTTAGGGTTAGGGTAAGGGTTAGGGTTAAGGTTAGGATTAGGGTTAGGGTTAGGGATAGGGTTAGGGTTAGGGTAAGGGTAAGGGTTAGGGTTAGGATTAGGGTTAGGTTTAGGGTAAGGGTTAGGGTTAGGTTTAAAGTTAGGGTTAGGGTAAGGTTAAGGGTTAGCGTTAGGGTTAGGGTTAGGTTTAGGGTTTGGGTTAATGTTAAGTTTAGGGTTAGGGTAAGGATAAGGGTTAGGGTTAGGGTTAGGGTAAGAGTTAGGGTTAGGGTTAGTGTTAAGATTAGGGTTAGGTTTAGGGTTACGGTAATGGTTAGGGTTAGGGTTAGGGTAAGGGTATGTGTTAGGGTTAGGGTTAGCGTTTGGGTAAGGGTAAGGGTTAGGGTTAGTGTTATGATTAAGGTGAGGGTTAGGGTTAGGGTTAGGGTTAGGTTAGGTTTAGGGTAAGGTTAGGGTTATGTTTAGGGTAAGGGTAAGGTTTAGGGTTAGGATTAGTGTTAGCGTTAGGGTAAGGGTAAGGGTTAGGTTTAGGGTTAGGGTTAGGTTAGGGTTAGGGGTAAGGGTAAGGGTTAGGGTTAGGTTAGGGTAAGGGTTAGGGTTAGGGTTAGGGTTAGGGTAAGGGTTAGGGTAAGGGTCAAGTGTTAGGGTTAGGGTTAGGGTTAGGATAAGGGTAAGGGTTTGGGTAAGGGTTAGGGTAAGGGTTAGGGGTTAGGGTTAGGATTAGGTTTAGGGTTATAGTTAGGGTAAGGGTAAGGGTTAGGGTAGGGGTAGAGTTAGTGTTAGGTTTCGGGTTAGGGTTAGGGTAAGGGTTAGGATTACGGTTAGGGTTAATGTTAGGGTAAGGGTTAAGGTTAGGGTTAGGTTTAGGGGTAAGGGTTAGGGTAAGGGTTAGGTTTAGGGGTAGGGTTAGTGTTTAGGTTTCGGTTTAGGGTTAGGGGTAAGGGTTAGGATTAGGGTTAGGGTTAATATTAGGGTAAGGGTTAGGGTTAGGGTTAGGTTTAGGGTAAGGGTTAGGGTTAGGGTTAGGGTAAAGGTAATGCTTAGGGTTAAGTTTAGGATTAAGGTTAGGTTAAGGGTTAAGGTTAGGGGTTAGGTTAGGTTTAGGGTAAGGGTTAAGGTTAGGGTTAGTGTAATGGTTAGGGTTAGGGTGAGGTTTACGGTAACTGTTAAAGTTAGGGTTCGTTTCGGGTTATTGTTAGGGTTAGGGTTAGGGTAAGGGTTATGGTTAGGGTTAGGGTAAGGACAAGGGTTAGGGTTGGGTTAGGGTTAGGATTAAGGTTAGGGGTAAGGTTAGGTTTAGGGTTGGGGTAAGCTTTAGGGTTAGGGTTAGAGTAAGTTTTAGGGTTAGGGTTAGGGTTAGAGTTAGAGTTAGGTTTAGGGTTAGGGGAAGGGTAAGGGTTAGGGTTAGGTTAGATTAGGGTTAGGGTTAGGGTTAGTGTTAGGGTTAGGGTTAGTGTTAGGGTAAGGGTTAGGGTTAGGGTTAGTGTTACGGTTAGAGTTAGGGGATAGGGTTAGGTTTAGGTTTAAGGTTAGGATTAGGGTAAGGATAAATGTTAGGGTTATTGATAGGGTTAGGGTTCAGGTTAGGTTTAGTGTAGGGTTAGGTTAAGGGTGAGAGTTAGGGTTGGTTTAGGGTTAGTGTTAAGGTTAGGGTTCGGTTTAGGATAAGGGTAAGGGATAGGGTTAGGTTTAAGTTTGGCGTTAGGGTAACGGTTAGGGTAAGGTTTAGGGTTAGGGTTAGGGTAAGGGTAAGGGTTAGGGTTAAGGTTAGGGTTAGGGTTAGGGTGAGGGTGAGGGTAAGGGTAAGGGATACGGTTAGGTTTAAGTTTAGAGTTAGGGTAAGGGTTAGGGTTAGGGTTATGCTTAGGGTAAGATAATGGTTAGGGTTAAGATTAGGGTAAGGTTTATGGTTAGGGTTAATGTTAGGGTTAGGGTGATGATAAGTGTAAGGGTTAGGGTTAGGTTTAGGGTAAGGGTTAGGGTAAGGGTAAGGGTTAGGGTTAAGGTTAGTATTAAGGTCAGGGATAGGTTTAGGGATAGAGTTAGGGTTAGGGTAAGGGGTAACGGTTAGGGTTGGATTTGGATTAGGGTTAGGGTAGGGTTAGTGTTAGGTTTAAGGTTAGGGTTAGGGTAAGGTTAAGGGTTAGTGTTAGGTTAGGGTTAGGTTTAGGTTTTGGGTTAAGGTTAAGTTTAGGGTTAGGGTAAGGGTAAGTGTTAGGGTTAGGGTTAGGGTAAGGGTTAGGGTTAGGGTTAGTGTTAGGATTAGGGTTAGTTTTAGGGTTAGTGTTAGGGTTAGGGTTAGGGTAAGGGTATGTGTTAGGGTTAGGGTTAGGATTAGGGTTAGAGTTAGGGTTAGCGTTTGGGTAAGGGTAAGGTTAGGGTTAGGGTTAGGATTAAGGTAAGGGTTAGGGTTAGGGTTAGGGTTAGGGTAAGGGTTAGGGGTTAGGGTTTAGGGTAATGTTAAGGTTTAGGGTTAGGATTAGGGGAAGGGTTAGGGTAGGATAAGGGGTTAGGGTTAATGTTAGGGTTAGGGGTAAGGGTTAGGGTTAAGGTGAGGGTTAGGGTAATGGTTAGGGGTTAGGTTTAGTGTAAGGGTTAGGGTTAGGTTTAGGGTTAGAGTAAGGGTAAGTGTCAGGGTTAGTGTTAGAGTTAGGGTTAGGTTTAGGGTTAGCGTTTGGATAAGGTTAAGGGTTAGGGTTAGGGTTAGGGTTAATGTAAGGTTACGGTTAGGTTAGTGTTAGGTTTAGGTTAAGGGTTAGGGTAGTTTTAGGATAAGGGTAAGTTTAGGGTTAGCGTTAAGTTTAGGGTAAGGGTAATGGTTAGGGTTAGTGTTAGGGTTAGGGTTAGGGTAAGGGCCAGGCTTAGGGTTAGGCTTAGGGGTAATGGTTAGAGTTAGTGTTAGGGTAGGGGTTAGGGTATGGGTAAGTGTTTGGATTAGGGTTATGGTTTGGATAAGGTAAGGGTCAGGTTTAGGGTTATGGTTAGGGTTAGGTGTTAGGGTTAGGGTTAGTGTTAGGTTTAGGTTAAGGTTAGGGTAGTTTAAGGGTTAGGGTTAGGGTTAGAGTTAGGTTAGTGATAGGTTTAGGGTTAGGGTTAGAGTAAGGGCAAGGGTTAGGGTTAGGGTTAGGGTTAAGTTTAGGATTAGGGTTAGGGTTAGGTTTAGGGTAAGTTTAGTGTTAGGGTTAGGGTAAGTGTAAGGGTTAGGGTTAGGGTAAGGTTAGGGTTAGGGTAATGGTTAGGGTTAGGGTTAGGTTTATGGTTAGGGCAAGGGTAAGGATAGTTTTAAGTTTAAGGTTAGGGTTAGGTTTAGCGGTTAAGGTTGGGGGTTAGGGTTAGTGTTAGGGTACGGTTAGGGTAAGGGTTAGGGTTAGGTTAGGGTTAGGGTTACGGTTGGGTTTAGGGTTATGGTTATGGTTAGGGTTTAGGGTAAGGGTAAGGGTTAGGGTTTTTGGTTAAGGTTAGGGTTAGGGTAATGATTAGGCGTTAGGGTTAGTTTTAGGGTTAGGGTAAGGGTAAGGGATAGGGTTAAGTTTAGGGTTAGGGTTAGGTTAAGGGTTAAGGATGCGGTTTACGGTTAGTGTTAGGGTTAGTGTTAGGGTAAGGGTTAGGGTTACGGTTAGTGTGAGGTTAGGGTTTGGGTTAGGGTTAAGGTGAGGGTTAGGATTACGGTTCGGGTTAGGTTAGGGTCAGGGTTAAGTTTAGGTTTAGATTTAGGGTTACTGTTAGGGTTAGGGTTATGGTTAGGGTAAGGGTATATGTTAGGGTTAGTGTTAGGGTTAGGATAAGGGTTAGGGTTATGGTTAGGTTAGGTTAAGCGTTAGGGTTAGGGTTAGGTTTAGGGTTAGGGTAATTGTTACGGTTAGTGTTAGGGTTAGGGTTAGGTTTAGGGTAAGGGTTAGGGTTAGGGTTATGGTAAGGGTAAGCGGTTAGGGTTAGGGTTAGGGTTAGGTTTAGGGTTAGGGATAGGGTTAGGTTTAGGGTAAGGGTAAGGGTTAGGGTTAAGATTAGGGTTAGTGTTAGGTTTAGGGTTAGGGTTAGGGTTAGGGTAATTGTAAGAATTAGGGTTAGGATTAGGGTTAGATTTAGGGTAAGGTTTAGGGTTAGGGTTAGGGTTAGAGTTAGGGTGAAGTTTAAGTTAGGGTTATGGTAAGGGTAAAGGTTAGGGTTAGGGTTATTGTTAGGGTGAAGGTTATGGTTAAGGTTAGGGTTAGGGTTAGGGTAAGGGTTAGGTTAAGAGTTAGGGTTAGGGTTAGGGTTAGAGTTAGGGTTAGGGTAGGGGTTAGGGTTAGGGTTAGGGTTAGGGTTAGGGTAAGGTTTATGGTTAGGTTTACGGTTAGGGTTAGGTTTAGGGTTAGGGTTAGGGACAGGGTTAGGGTTCGGGTTAAGTTTAGGGTTAGGTTGAGTGTAAGGCCAAGATTTAGGGTTGGGTTAGGTTTAGGGTTAAGGTTAGTGTTAGGGGTTAGGGTTAGGTTTAGGTTTAGGGTTAGGGTTAGGGTTAGGGTTTGGGTAAGGGTTAGGGTGTGGTTAGGGTAAGGTTAAGGGTTAGGGTTAAGGTTAGGTTTAGAGTTAGGGTTTGGGATAGGGTTAGGTTTAGGGTTAGGTTTAGGGTTACGCTTAGGGTTAGGTTTAGGGTTAGGGTTAGGGTTATGTTTAGGGTAAGGATAAGGGTTAGGGTTAAGGTTAGGGTTAGGTTTAGTGTTAGGGTTAGGCTTAATGTTTGGGTTAGGGTGAGGGTAAGTGTAAGGGATAGGTTTAGGTATAGGGTGAGGGTTAGGGTCAGGGTAAGAGTCAGGGTTAGTGATAGGTTTAGGGTTCGGGTTAGGTTTAGGGTTAGGGATAGGGTTAATGTTAGGGTTAGGGTGATGTTAAGTGTAAGGGTTAGGCTTAGGTTTAGGGTTAGGGTTAGGGTAAGTGTAAGGGTTAGGTTTAGTGTTAGGGTTAGGTTTAGGGTTAGGGTTAGGGTTAGGGTTACGCTAAGGGTAAGGGTTAGGGTTAAGGTTAGGGTTAGGGTTAGGGTTAGGTTTAGGGATAGGGTTAGGGTTAGGGTAAAGGTAAGGGTTATGGTTAGGGTTAGGGTTAGGGCAAGGGTTAGGGTTAAGTTTAGGGTTAGAGTTAGGGTACGGGTAAGGGTTAGGGTTAGGGTTAGTTTTAGGGTTGGGGTTAAGGTTAGGTTTAGGGTTAGAGTAAGGGTAAGGGTTAGGTTTAGGTTTAGGATAAGGGTTATGTTTAGGGTTAGTGTTAGGTTTAGGGTTAAGGTAAGGGTTAGGGTTAGGGTGAGGTTAAGGGTATGTGTTAGGGTTAGGGTTACGGTTACGGTTACGGTTAGCGTTTGGGTAAGTGTAAGGATTAGGGTTAGGGTTAGGATTAAGTTAAGTGTTAGGGTTAGAGTTATGGTTAGGTTTAGGGTAAGGGTTACGGTTAGGTTTAGGGTAAGGGGTAATGTTTAGGGTTAGGATTAGTGTTAGGGTTAGGGTAAGGGTAAGGGTTAGGGTTACGGTTAGTTTTAGGTTTAGGGTTAGGGTAAGGTTCAGTGGTATGTTAGGGTTAGGGTAAGGGTTAGGGTTAGGGTTAGGGTTAGGGTAGGGGTTAGCGTAAGGGTAAGTGTTAGGGGTTAGGGTTAGGATAAGGGTAAGGGTAAGGGTTAGTGTTCGGGTTCAGGTTAGGGGTTCGGGTTAGGCTTAGGTTAGGGTTTGAGTTAGGGTAAGGGTAAGGGTTAGGGTTAGGGTTAGGGTTAGGGTTAGTGTTAGGTTTCGGGTTAGGGTTAGGTTAAGGGCAAGGGTTAGGATTAGTGTTAGGGTTAAGGTTAGGGTTAGGGTTAGGGTTAGGGTTAGGGTTTGGGTTAGGGGTTAGTGTTAGGGTTAGTGTTAGGGTAAGTGTAAAGTTTCGGGTTAAGTTTAGGGTTAGGGTTAGGGTTAGGGTTAGGGTTAGGGTAAGGGTAAAGTTTCGGGTTAAGGTTAGGGTTAGGGTTAAGGTTATGGTTAAGGTTAGGGGTAGGGTTAGGGTAGGGGTTAGGGTTAGAGTAAGGTTTAGGATTAGGGTTAGGGTTAGAGTTAGAGTTAGGTTTAGGGTTAGGGTAAGGGTAAGGGTTAGGGTTAAGTTTAGGGTTAGGGTTAGGGTAAGGATTAGGGTTAGGGTTAGTGTTAGGGTAAGGGTTAGGGTTAGGTTTAGGGTTACGGTTAGGGTTAGGGCTTAGGGTTAGGGTCAGGTTTCAGGTTAGGATTAGGGTAAGGATAAATGTTAGGTAATTGATAGGGTTATGGTTCAGGTTAGGGTTAATTTTAGGGTTAGGGTAAGGGTAAGAGGAGGGTTGGTTTAGGGTTAGTGTTAAGGTTAGGGTTCGGTTTAGGTTAAGGGTAAGGGATAGGGTTAAGTTTAAGGTTAGGGCTAGAGTAATGGTTAGGGTAAGGGTTAGGGTTAGGGGTAGGGGAAGGGTAAGGGTTAGGGTTAAGGTTAGGGTTAGGGTTAGTGTTAGGGTTAGGGTAAGGGTAAGGGTTACGGTTAGGTTAAGGGTTAGGGTTAGGGTAAGGGTTAGGGTTAGGGTTATGGTTAGGGTAAAGATAAGGGTTAGGGTTAAGGTTAGGGTAAGGTTTAGGGTTAGGTTTAGGGTTAATGTTAGGGTTAGTGTGATGGTAAGTGTAAGGGTTAGGGTTAGGTTTAGGGTTAGGTTTAAGTAGGCTTAAGGGTAAGGGTTAGGGTTAGGATTAGGTTTAGGGTTAGGGTTAGAGTTAGGGTAGGGTAAGGGTAAGGTTAGAGTTAAGGTTAGGGTTAGGGTTAGGTTTAGGTGTAGGGTTAGGGTTAGGGTAAGGGTAAGGGTTAGCGTTAGGATTAGGGTTAGGGTAGGGTTAGGGTTAGGTTTTAGGCTAGGATTAGGGTAAGGGTAAGGGTTAGCGTTAGGGTTAGGGTTAGGTTTAGGGTTGGGGTTAAGGTTAAGTTTAGGGTTAGGGTAATGGTAAATGTTAGGGTTAGGGTTAGGGTAAGGGTTAGGTTTAGGGTTAGTGTTAGGATTAGTGTTAGGTTTAGGGTTACGGTAAGGGTTAGGGTTAGGGTAAGGGTATGTGTTAGTATTAGGGTTAGGATTAGGGTTAGAGTTAGGGTTAGCGTTTGGGTAAGGGTAAGGTTAGGGTTAGGGTTAGGATTAAGGTATGGGTTAGGGTTAGGGTTAGTTTTAGGGTAAGGGTTAGGATTAGGTTTAGGGTAGGATAAGGTTTAGGGTTAGGATTAGGGTTAGGGTTAGGGTAAGGGTATGTTTAGGGTTAGGGTTAGGGTTAAGTTTAGGGTTAGGTTAAAGGTAAGGTTTTGGGTTAAGGTTAGGGTAAGTGTTAGGGTTAGGGTTAGGGTTAGGGTAGGGGTTAGGGTAAGGGGTAAGTGTTTTGGGGTAGGGTTAGGGTAGATTAAGGGTAAGGGGTTAGGGTTTTGTTTGGGTTATTGTTAGTGGTTAGGGTTAGTGTTAAGTTTAGGTTTAGGGTTATTGTGAGGGTAAGGGTAAGGATAGGGTTAGGGTTAGGGTTAGTGTTAGGTTTAGGGTTACGGTTAGGGTAAGGGCAAGGGTTAGAATTTGGGTTAGGGTTAGTTTAGTGTGTAGGTTTAGGGTTAGGGTTAGGTTTAGGATTAGGGTTATTGTAAGGGGTAAGGTCAGGTTTAGGGTTAGGGTTACTGTTAAGGTTATGTTTAGGGTTATGATTAGGTTTAGGGTAAGGGTTAGGGTTAGGGTCACGGTTAGGATTAGGTTTAGGGTTAGAGTTAGGGTTAGGTTTAGGTTAGGGTTAGGGTTTGTGTTAGGGTTAAGTTTATGGTTAAGTTTAGGGTTAGGGTTATGGTAAGGGTTAGGTTAGGGTTAGGGTTAGGGTAAGGGTTAGCGTTAGCGTTAGCGTTAGGGTTAGGGTTAGGGTTAGGGTTAGGGTTAGGGTTAGGTTTAGGGTTAGAGTTAGGGTTAGGGTAAGGGTAAGGGTTAGGGTTAGGATTAGGGATAGGGTTAGGGTTAGGGTTGGGGTAAGGGTTAGGTTTATGGTGAGGTGGGGGGGTTAGGTTTAGGTTAGGGTTAGGGTTAGAGTTAGGTTTAGGGTTAGGGTAAGGGTTAGGGTTAAGTTTAGGGTTAGGGTTAGGTTAAGGCTTAGGGTTAGGGTTAGGATTAGGGTAAGGATTAGGGTTAGGGTTAGGGTTAGGGTTAGGGTAAGGATAAGAGTTAGGGTTAGGGGTAGGGTTAGGTTTCGGGTAAGGTTTAGGGTTAGGGTTAGTTTAGGGTAAGAGTTAGGATTGGTTTAGTGTTAGAGTTAAAGTTAGGGTTAGGGTTAGGTTAAGGGTAAGGGTTAGGGTTAGGTTTAAGTTTAGGGTTAAAGTAATGGTTAGGGTTAGGGTTAGGGTTAGGGTTAGGGTAAGGGTAAGGGTTAGGGTTAAGTTTAGGGTTAGGGTTAGGGTTAGGGTAATGTAAGGGTTAGGTTACGTTTAGGTTTAGGGTTATGGTAAGTGAAATGGCTGGTTTTTGGGTTAGGGTTAGGTTTATGGTTAGGGTTAGGGTCACGGTTAGGGTAAGGATAAGGGTTATGGTTAAGGTTAGGGTTAGGTTTACGGTTAGGGTTCGGTTTAATGTTAGGGTTAGGGTGATGGTAAGTCTAAGGATTAGGGTTAGGTTTAGGGTTAGGGTTAGGGTAAGGGTAAGGGTTAGGATTAGTGTTAGGGTTAGGGTTAGGGTAAAGGTAAGGGTTAGGGTTAAGGTTAGGGTTAGGGTTATGGTTAGGTTTAGGGATAGGGTTAGGATTAGGGTAAGGGTAAGGGATAGGGTTAGGATTAGGGTAAGGGTTAGGGTAAGGTTTAGGGTTAGGGTTAGGATTAGGTTTAGGGTTAGGGTTAGGGTAAGCGTCAGGGTTAGCCTTAGGGTTAGGGTTTGGTTTTGCCTTGGGGTTAAGGCTAGGTTTAGGGTTAGGGTAAGGGTAAGGGTTAGGGTTAGGGTTAAGGAAAGGGCTAGGGTTAGGGTTAGTTTTAGGGTTAGGGTTAGGTTTAGGGTTACGGAAAGGGTTAGGGTTAGGGTTAGGTTAAGGGTATGTGTTAGGGTTAGTGTTAGCGTTACAATTAGGGTTAGGATTTGTTTAGGGTAGGGTAAGGGTAAGGGTTAGGGTTAGGGTTAGGGTAAGGGTTAGGGTTAGGGTTCGGGTTAGGATTAGGGTAGGGGTTAGGGTAAGGGGAAGTGTTAGGGTTAGTGTTAGGTTTAGGATAAGGGTAAGGATTAGGGTTAGGGTTAGGGTTACAATTAAGGGTTAGGGTTAGGGTAGGGTTAGTGTTAGGGGAATGGTAAGGGTTAGCGTTAGGGTAAGGGTTAGTGTTAGGTTTAGGGTTAGGGTTAGGGTAAGGGCAAGGGTTAGGGTTAGGGTTAGGGTTAAGTTTAGGGTTAGGGTTAGGGTTAGGTTTAGAGTTAGTGTAAGGGTTAGGTTTAGGGTTAGGGTTAGTGTAAGGTTAGGGTTAGGGTTAGGTTTAGGGTAAGTGTTAGGGTTAGGGTTATGTTTAGGGTTAGGGTTAGGGTAAGGGTTAGGATGTGAGTTAGGGTAAGGGTAAGGGTTATGGTTAAGATTAGGTTCATGGTTATTGTTTGGGTTATGATTAGGGTTAGGTTTAGTGTTACGGTTAGGTTTAGGTTTAGGGTTAGGTTTAGGGTTAGCGTTAGGATTAGGGTCAGGGTAAGGGTTTGGGTTAGGGTAAGCTTTAGGGTTAGGGTTAGGTTTAGGGTTAGGGTAAGTGTAAGGGTTAGGTTTAGTGTTAGGGTTAGGTTTAGGGTTAGGGTTAGGATTAGGGTTGGGGTTAGGTATAGGGTTAGGATTAGGGTAAGGGTAAAGGTTAGGGTTAGGGTTACGGTTAGGCTTAAGGTTATGGTTAAGGTTAGGGTTAGGGTAAGGGTAAGGGTTAGGTTTAGGGTTAGGGTTAGGTTTAGGGTTAGGGTTAGGGTTCTGGTTATGGTAAGGATAAGGGTTAGGGTTAAGATTAGGTTTAGGTTTAGGGTTAGGGTTAGGGTTAATATTAGTTTTAGGGTGAGGGTAAGTGTAAGGGTTAGGTTTAGGTTTAGGGTTGGGGTTAGGATTAGGGTAAGTGTTAGGGTTAGGTTTGGAGTTAGGTTTAGGGTTAGGGTTATGTTTAGGGTAAAAGTAAGGGTTAGGGTTAAGGATAGTGTTAGGGTTAGGTTTAGGGTTAGGGTTAGTTTAGTGTAAGGGTAAGGGTGAGGGTTAGGGTTAGGATTAGGGTTAGGGTAAAGGTTAGGGTTAGAATTAGGCTTATGTTTAGGGTTAGGGTTAGGGTAAGGGTAGGGGTTAGCATTAGGGTTAGGGTTAGGTTTAGGGATGGGTTAAGGTTAGGGTTAGGGTTAGGGTAAGGGTAAGGGTTAGGGTTAGGGTTAGGGTAAGGGTTAGGGTTAGGGTTAGTGTTAGGGTTAGGGTTAGGTTTAGGTTTACGGTAAGGGTTAGGTTTAGGTTTAGGGTAAGGGTATGTGTTAAGGTTAGGGTTAGGGTTAGGGTTAGCGTTTGGGTAAGGGTAAGGATTAGGGTTAGGGTTAGGGTTAAGGTAAGGGTTATGGTTAGGGTTAGGGTTAATGTTAGGTTAGGGTTAGGGTAAGGGTATGGGTTAGGGTTAGGGTTAGGGTAAAGGTTAGGGTTAGGATTAGGGTTAGGGTAGGTTTTAGGGTAAGGGTAAGTGTTAGGGTTAGGGTTAGGGTTATTTTTAGGGGTTAGGGTTAGGGTTAGGATTAGGTATAGGGTTAGTGTAAGGATAAGGGTTAGGGTTAGGTTTTGGGTTAGGGTTAGGTTTAGGGTTAGGGTTAGGGTAAGGGCAAGGGTTAGGTTTAGGTTTAGGGTTAAGGTTAGGGTTAGGGTTAGTGTTAGGGTTCAGTTTACGGTTAGGGTTAGGGTAAAGGTAACGTTTAGGTTTAGGGTTAGGGTTAGGGTTAGGCTTAGGGTAAGGGTTAGGGTGAGGGTTAGGGTTAGGGTTAGGTTAGAGTTGGGTTTAGGGTTAGGGTAAGGGTAAGGTTTAGGGTTAAGTTTAGGGTTAGGGTTAGGTTAAGGGTTAAGGTTAGGGGTAAGGTTTAAAGTTAGGGTTACGGTTAGGGTAAGGGTTAGGGTTAAGGTTAGGGTTAGTGTAAGGGTTAGGGTTAGGGTTAGGTTTAGGGTAAGTGTTAGGGTTAGGGTTAGGTTTAGGGTTAGTTTTAGGGTTAGGATTAGGGTAAGGGTTAGGGTTAGGGTTAGGGTAAGGGTAAGGGTGAGGGTTAGGGTTAGGTTTAGGGTTAGGGTTTGGGTTAGGGTAGGGTTAGGGTTAGGGTTAGGGTTAGGTTTAGGGTTAGGTTTAGGGTTACAGTTAGGGTTAGGGTTAGGGTTAGGGTAGGGATTAGCGTAAGGGTAAGTGTTAGGGTTAGGGTTATGGTTAGGGTAGGGGTTAGCGTAAGGGTAAGTGTTAGGGTTAGGGTTAGCATTAAGGTTAGGGTTAGGGTGAGGGTAAGGGTAAGGGTTAGGGTGAGGTTTAGGGTTAGGGTAAGGGTAAGGATTAGGCTTAGGGTTAGGATTAGGTTTAGGTTTAGGGTTAGGGTTATGGTTAGAGTAAGTGTAAGGGTTAGGGTTAGGGTTAGGGTTAGGGATACGTAAGGGTAAGGGTTAGGGTTAGGTTTATTTCTAGGGTTAGTGTTAGGTGTAGGATTAGGGTTAGGGTAAGGGCAAGGGTTAGGGTTAGGTTTAGGGTTATGGTTAGGGTTAGGTTTAGGGTTAGGGTTAGTCTAAGGGTAAATGTTAGGTTTAGGGTTATGGTTGGGGTTAAGGTTATAGTTAGGGTTATGGTTAGGGTTGTGGTAAGGGTTGGCGGTAGGGTTAGGGTTAGTGTAAGGTTTAGGGTTATGGTTATATTTAGGGTAAGTGTAAGGGTTAGGGTTAGGTTTAGGATTAGTGTTAGGTTTAGGGTAAGGGTTAGGGTTAGGGTTAAGGTAAGGGTAAGGGTTAGGGTTAGGGTTGGGTTTAGGGTTAGGGTTTGGGTTAGGATTAGGGTTAAGGTTAGGGTTAGGTTTCGGGTTATGGTTAGGCTTAGGTTTAGGGTTAGGGTTAGGGTTATGTTTAGGGTTAGGTTTAGGGTTACGGTAAGGGTTAGGGTTAGGGTTAGGGTAAGGTTATGTGTAAGGGTTAGTGTTAGGGTTAGGGTTAGGGTTAGGGTTAGGGTAGGGGTTAGAGTAAGGGTAAGGGTTAGGGTTAGGTTTAGGGTTAGGTTTAGGGTTAGGTTTAGGGCAAGGATAAGGTTTAGGGTTAGGGTTAGGGTTAGGGTAAGGGTTAGGGTTAGGGTTAGGTTTAGGGTAATTGTAAGGGTTAGCGTTAGGGTTAGGGTTAGGTTTAGTGCTGGGGTTAGGTTAAGGGTTAAGGTTAGGGGTTCGGGTTAGGGTTAGGGTTAGGTTAAGGGTTAGGTTTATGGTAAGTGTTAGGGTTAGGGTTAGGGTTAGGGTTAGGGTTAGGTTTAGGGTTAGGTTTAGGGTTACGGTTAGTGTTAGGTTTAGGGTTAGGGTTAGGGTTGGGGTTAAGTTAGGGTTAGAGTTAGGGTAAGGGTAAGGGTTAGGGTTAGTGTTAGGGCAAGCGTTAGGGTTAGGTTTAGGGTTAGTGTTATTGGTAGAGTATGTGTTAGAGTTAGGGTTAAGGTTTGGGTTAGGGTTAGCGATAGGGTAAGTGTAAGGGTTAGGATTAGGGTTAGGATTATGGTAAGGGTAAGGGTTAGGGTGAGGGTTAGGGTTAGATTTAGGGTAAGGTTTGGTTTAGGTTTATGGTAAGGATAAGTTTTAGGGTTAGGGTTAGGGTAAGGGTAAGATTAGGGTTAGGGTTAGGGTTAGGGTTAGGTTTAGGGTTAGGGTAAGGGTAAGGGTTAGGTTTAGGGTTAGGATAAGGGTAAGGGTTAGGGTTAGGGTTAGGGTTAGGGGTTAGGTTTAGGATTAAGTTTAGCATTAAGTTTAGGGTTAGGGTGAGGGTAAGGGTATGGGTTAGGTTTAGGTTTAGGTTTAGGGTTAGAGTAAGGGTAAGGGTTAGGCTTAGGGTTAGGATTAGGTTTAGGTTTAGGGTTATGGTTAGGGTAAGTGTAAGGGTTAGGGTTAGGGTTAAGGTTAGGGTTAGGTAAGGTTAAGGGGTAGGGTTAGGTTTATTTTTAGGGTTAGTGTTAGGTTTAGGGTTAGGGTTAGGGTAAGGGCAAGGGTTAGGGTTAGGGTTAGGGTTAAGGTTAGGGTTATGTTTAGGGTTAGGGTTAGGTTTAGGGTTAGTGTTAGGGTAAGGGTAAATGTTAGGTTTAGGGTTATGGTTAGGGTTAAGGTTATAGTTAGGGTTAGGATTAGGGTTGTGGTAAGGCTTGGCGGTAGGGTTACGGTAAGGTTTAGCGTTAGGGTTAGTGTTAGGTTTAGAGTTAGGTTTAGGGTTAGGGTAAGGGTAAGGGTTAGGTTTAAGTTTAGGGTTAGGGTTAGGTTAAGGGTTAAGGGTAGGGGTTAGGGTTAGGGTTAGTTTTAGGGTAAGGGTTACGGTTAGGCTTAGGGTTAGTGTAAGGGTTAAGGGTAGGTTTAGGTTTGGGGTAAGTGTTAGGGTTAGGGTTAGGTTTAGGATTAGTGTTAGGGTTAGGGTTAGGGTAAGGGTTAGGGTTAGGTTTTGGGTAAGGGTAAGGGTTAGGGTTAGGGTTCTGTTTAGGGTTAGGGTTTGGGTTAGGATTAGGGTTAGGGTTAGGGTTAGGTTTAGGGTAAGGGTTAGGGTTAGTGTTACGGTAAGGTTTAGGTTTAGGGTAAGTGATAGGGTTAGAGTTAGGTTTAGGGTTAGGGTAAGGGTAAGGGTTAGGGTTTAGTTTAGGGTTAGGGTTAGGTTAAGGGTTAAGGTTAGGGGTATGGTTTAGGGTTAGGGTTAGGGTTAGGGTAAGGGTTAGGGTTAGGGTTAGGGTTAGGTTTAGGGTAAGTGTTAGGGTTAGGTTTAGGATTAGTGTTAGTGTTAGGGTTAGGGTTAGGGTAAGGGTTATGTTTAGGGTTAGGGAAAGGGTAAGGGTAAGAGTTAGGGTTGGGTTTAGGGTTAGGGTTTGGGTTAGGATTAGGGTTAGGGTTAGGGTTGGGTTTAGGTTTACATTTAGGGTTAGGTTTAGGGTTAGGGTTAGGGTTAGGTTTAGGGTTACAGTTTGGGTTAGGGTTAGGGTTAGGGTAAGGGTATGTGTAAGGGTTAGGGTTAGGGTTAGGGTTAGGATAAAGGTTAGGGTTAGAGTTAGGGTTAGGTTAAGCTTTAGGGTTAGTGTTAGGGTTAGGGTTAGGGTTAGGATAAAGGTTAGGGTTAGAGTTAGGGTTAGGGTAAGCGTTAGGGTTAGGGTTAGGGTTAGGTTTAGGGTAACTGTTAGGGTTAGTGTTAGGGTTAGGGTTAGGGTTAGAGTAAGGGTTAGGGTTAGGGTTAGGGTAAGGGTTAGGATTAGGTTTAGGGTTAGGGTTAGGGTTAGGTTTAGGGTAAGGATAAGGTTTAGCATTAGGGTTAGGGTTAGGGTAAGGGTTAGGGTTAGGGTTAGGTTTAGGGTAATTGTAATGGTTAGCATTAGGGTTAGGGTTAGGTTTAGTGCTGGGGTTAGGTTAAGGTTTAAGGTTAGGGGTTCAGGTTAGGGTTAGGGTTAGGTTAAGGGTTAGGTTTATGGTAAGTGTTAGGGTTAGGGTTAGGGTTAGGGTTAGTATTAGGGTTAGGGTAAGGGTAAGTGTTAGCGTTAGGTTTAGGGTTATGGTTAGGTTTAGGGTTAGGTTTAGGGATAGGTTTAGGGTTACGGTTAGTGTTAGGGTTAGGGTTAGGGTTAGGGTTGGGGTTAAGTTAGGGTAGGGTTAGGGTAAGTGTAAGGGTTAGGGTTAGGGTTAGGGCAATGGTTAGGGTTAGGTTTAGGGTTAGGGTTATTGTTAGGGTTATTTTTTTTTTGGTTACTCTTAGGGTTAGGGTTAGGGTTAGGGTAAGGGTATGTGTTAGAGTTAGGGTTAAGTTAGGGTTAGGGTTAGCGATAGGGTAAGGGTAAGGGTTAGGAATAGGGTTAGGATTATGGTAAGGGTAAGGGTTAGGGTGAGGTTTAGGGTTAGGTTTACTTTAAGGGTTAGGGTTAGGTTTAGGGTAAGGATAAGGTTTAGGGTTAGGGGTAGGGTTAGGTAAGGGTAAGGGTTAGGGTTAGGGTTATTTTTAGTGTTAGTGTTAGGTTTAGGGTTAGGGTTAGGGTAAGGGCAAGGGTTAGGGTTAGGGTTAGGTTAAGGTTAGGGTTAGGTTTAGGGTTAGGGTTAGGTTTAGGGTTAGGGTTAGGGTAAGGGTAAATGTTAGGTTTATGGTTATGGTTAGGGTTAAGGTTATAGTTAGGGTTAGGATTAGGGTTGTGGTAAGGGTTGGCGGTAGGTTACAGTAAGGTTTAGCGTTAGGGTTAGTGTTAGGGTTAGAGTTAGGTTTAGGGTTAGGGTAAGGGTAAGGGTTCGGGTTAAGTTTAGGGTTAGGATTATGTTAAGGGTTAAGGTTAGGGGTTAGGGTTAGGGTTAGGTTTATGGTAAGGGTTAGGGTTAGGCTTAGGGTTAGTGTAAGGGTTAAGGGTGGGTTAGGTTTGGGGTAAGTGTTAGGGTTAGGGTTAGGTTTAGGATTAGTGTTAGGGTTAGGGTTAGGGTAAGTGTTAGGGTTAGGGTTGGGTTTAGGGTTAGGGTTTGGGTTAGGATTAGGGTTAGGGTTAGGGTGAGGTTTAGGGTAGGGTTTGGGGTCTGTGTTATGGTAAGGTTTAGGTTTAGGGTAAGTGTTAGGGTTAGAGTTAGGTTTAGGGTTAGGGTAATGGTAAGGGTTAGGGTTTAGTTTAGGGTTAGGGTTTGGTTAAGTTTTAAGGTTAGGGGTAAGGTTAGGGTTAGGGTTAGGGTAAGGGTTAGGGTTAGGGTTAGGGTTAGGTTTAGGGTAAGAGTTAGGGTTAGGTTTAGGATTAGTGTTAGGGTTAGGGTTAGGGTAAGGGTTGGGTTTAGGGTTAGGGTAAGGTTAAGGGTTATAGTTAGTGTTGGGTTTAGGGTTATTGTTTGGGTTAGGATTAGGGTTAGGGTTAGGGTTAGGTTTAGGGTTATATTTAGGGTTAGGTTTAGGGCTAGGGTTAGGGTTACGTTTAGGGTTACTGTTCGGGTTAGGGTTAGGGTTAGGGTAAGGGTATTTGTAAGGGTTAGTGTTAGTGTTAGTGTCAGGGTTAGGATAAAGGTTAGGGTTAGAGTTAGGGTTAGGGTAAGTGTTAGGGTTAGGGTTCGTGTTAGGGTTAGGGTAAGGGTAATGGATAGGGTTAGGGGATCTGTTAGTGTTAGGGTAAGGGTAAGGGGGAGCGTTAGGGTTAGGGTTAGGTTTAGGGTTGGGGTTAGGTTAAGGGTGAAGGTTAAGGGTTAGGGCTAGTTTTAGGGTTAGGGTAAGGGTTAGGTTTAGGGTAAGTGTTAGGGTTAAGGTTAGGGTTAGTTATAGGGTTAGTGTTAGGGTTATGGTAAGGGTTAGGGTTAGGATTAGGGTTAGGAAAGGGTAAGGGTTAGGGTTAGGGTTATTTTTAGGGTTAGTGTTAGGTTTAGGGTTATGGTTAGTGTAAGGGCAAGGGTTAGGTTTAGGGTTAGGGTTAAGTTTAGGGTTAGGGTTAGGGTTAGGTTTAGGGTTTGGGTTAGGGTAAGGGTAAATGTTAGGTTTAGGGTTATGGTTAGGGTTAAGGTTATAGTTAGGGTTAGGGTTAGGGTTGTGGTAAGGTTTAGGGTTAGGGTTAGTGTTAGCGTTAGGGTAAGCGTTAGGTTTGGGGTTATGGTTAGGGTTATTGTAAGTTTTAGGGTTAGTGTTAGGGTTAGGGTTAGAGTTACGGTAAGGGTTAGGGTTAGGGTTAGGGTTAGGGTTAGGTTTAGGATAAGGGTAAGGGTTAGGGTTAGGTTAGGTTTAGGGTTAGGGTTTTGTTAGGGTTCAGGTAAGGTTAAGGGTAGGGTTAATGTTAGGGTTATTGTTAGGTTTAGGGTTAGGTTTAGGGTTAGGGTAAGGATAAGGGGTATTGTTGGGATTAGGGATAGGGTTAGGGTAAGCGTTAGGGGTAGGATAAAGGTTAGGTTTTGGGTTAGGCTTAGTGTTAGGGTTAGATTGGGGTTAGGGTTAGGGTAAGGGTAAAGGGTAGGGTTATGGGTACGTTTATCGTTAAGGTTATGCTTAGGGTTTGGTTTAGGGTTAGGGTAAGTGTTAGGGTTAGGGTTAGGGTAAGGTTTAGGGTTAGGGTTAGGGTTAGGGTTATAGTTAGGTTTAGGGTTAGGGTAAGGGTTAGGGTTAAGTTTAGGGTTAGGGTTAGGTTAAGGGTTAGGGTTAGGGTAAGGGTTAGGGTTAGAGGTAGGTTTAGGGTTAGGTTTAGTGTTAGGGTTAGGGTTAGGTTTAGGGTTACGGTTAGTGTTAGGGTTAGGGTTAGAGTAAGGGTATGTGTTAGGGTTAGGGTTAGGGTTAGGGTTAGGGTTAGGGTTAAGTTTAGGGTTAGGATTAGGTTAAGGGTTCAGGTTAGGGGTTAGGGTTAGGGTTAGGTTTAGGGTAAGGGTTAGGGTTAGGCTTAGGGTTAGTGTAAGGGTTAAGGGTGGGTTAGGTTTGGGGTAAGTGTTAGGGTTAGGGTTAGGTTTAGGATTAGTGTTAGGGTTAGGGTTAGGGTAAAGGTTAGGGTTAGGGTTGGGTTTAGGGTTAGGGTTTGGGTTAGGATTAGGGTTAGGGTTAGGGTGAGGTTTAGGGTAAGGCTTGGGGTCAGTGTTATGGTAAGGTTTAGGTTTAGGGTAAGTGTTAGGGTTAGAGTTAGGTTTAGGGTTAGGGTTATGGTAAGGGTTAGGGTTAGGGTTAGGGTTAGGTTTAGGGTAAGTGTTAGGGTTAGGTTTAGGATTAGTGTTAGGGTTAGGGTTAGGGTAAGGGTTAGGTTTAGGGTTAGGGTAAGGGTAAGGGTTACAGTTAGTGTTGGGTTTAGGGTTAGGGTTTGGGTTAGGATTAGGGTTAGGGTTAGGGTTACGTTTAGGGTTACATTTATGGTTAGGTTTAGGGTTAGGGTTAGGGTTACGTTTAGGGTTACTGTTCGGGTTAGGGTTAGGGTTAGGGTAAGGGTATTTGTAAGGGTTAGTGTTAGTGTTAGGGGTAGGGTTAGGATAAAGGTTAGGGTTAGGGTAATCGTTAGGGTTAGGGTTCGTGTTAGGGTTAGGGTAAGGGTAAGGGATAGGGTTAGGGGTTCTGTTAGGGTTAGGGTAAGGGTAAGGGATAGCGTTAGGGTTAGGGTTATGTTAAGGGTTAAGGTTAAGGGTTAGGGTTAGTTTTAGGGTTAGGGTAAGGGTTAGGTTTAGGGTAAGTGTTAGGGTTAAGGTTAGGGTTAGGTTTAGGGTTAGTGTTAGGGTTATGGTAATGGTTAGGGTTAGGATTAGGGTTAGGAAAGTGTAAGGGTTAGGGTTAGGTTTATTTTTAGGGTTAGTGTTAGGTTTAGGGTTAGGGTTAGTGTAAGGGCAAGGGTTAGGTTTAGGGTTAGGGTTAAGTTTAGGGTTAGGGTTAGGGTCAGGTTTAGGGTTTGGTTTAGGGTAAGGGTAAATGTTAGGTTTAGGGTTATGGTTAGGGTTAAGGTTATAGTTAGGGTTAGGGTTAGGGTTGTGGTAAGGTTTAGGGTTAGGGTTAGGGTTAGTGTTAGGGTAAGCGTTAGGTTTGGGGTTAGGGTTAGGGTTATTGTAAGTTTTAGGGTTAGTGCTAGGGTTAGGGTTAGGGTTACGGTAAGGGTTAGGGTTAGGGTTAGGGTTAGGTTTAGGATAAGGGTAAGGGTTAGGGTTAGGTTTAGGTTAGGTTTAGGGTTAGGGTTATGTTAGGGTTAGGGTAAGGTTAAGGGTAGGGTTAATGTTAGGGTTATTGTTAGGTTTAGGGTTAGGTTTAGGGTTAGGGTAAGTGTAAGGGGTAGGGTTGGGATTAGGGTTAGGGTTAGGGTAAGGGTTAGGGGTAGGATAAAGGTTAGGGTTAGGGTTAGGCTTAGTGTTAGGGTTAGATTGGGGATAGGGTTAGGGTAAGGGTAAAGGGTAGGGTTAGGGTTAGGGTTAGGGTTAGGATTAGGTTTAGGGTTAGGGTAAGGGTTAGGGGTAGGGTTACGGTTAGGGTTAGGTTTAGTGTTAGGGTTAGGGTAAGCATTAGGGTTATGGTTGGGGTAAGTGTTAGGGTTAGGGGTAGTGTTAGGGTTAGGGTTACGGTAAGTGTAAGGGTTAGGATTAGGATTAGGGTTAGGTTAAGGGTTAGGTTTAGGGTTAGGGTTAGGATTAGGTTTAGGGTTACGGTTAGTGTTCAGTTTAGGGTTAGGGTTTGGGTTATGGTTAGGGTTAGGGTTAGGGGTTAGGGTTAGGGTTAGGGTTAGCATTAAGGTTATGGTTAGGGTGAGCGTTAGTGTTAGGGTTAGGGTTAGGATTAGGTTTAGGGTTAGGTTTAGGGTTATTTTTAGGGTAAGTGTAAGGGTTAGGGTTAGGGTTAGGGTTAGGGTCAGGATAAGATTTAGGGTTAGGATTAGGGTTAGTGTCAGGTTTAGGGTTTGGGTTAGGGTAAGGGCAAGGTTTAGGGTTAGGGTTAGGGTTCAGTTTAGGGTTGGTGTTAGGGTTATGGTTAGGTTTAGGGTTCGGGTTAGAGTAAGGGTAAAGGTTAGGTTTAGGGTTATGATTAAGGTTATGGTTAGGGTTAGGGTTAGGGTACGGGTTAGGGTTAGGGTTACAGTAAGGTTTAGGGTTACGTTACTGTTAGGGTTAGAGTTAGGTTTAGGGTTAGGGTAAGGGAAGGGTTAGGGTTAAGTTTAGTGTTAGGGTTAGGTTAAGGGTTAGTTTAGGGGTTAGGGTAAGGTTTAGGGTTAGGGTAAGGGTTAGGGTTAGGGTAAGGGTATGAGTTAGGTTTAGGGTTTGTGTTAGGGTTAGGATAAGTGTTAGGGGTAGGGTTAGGGTTAGGGTACGGGCTAGGTTAGGTTTAGGGTTAGGGTAAGGGTAAAGGTTAGGGTTAGGGTTACGGTTAGGTTTAGGGTTAGGGTTAGGGTTAGGGTAAGGGTAAGGGTTAGGTTTAGGGTAAGGTTTAGGGTTAGGGTTAGGGTTAGGGTAAGTGTAAGGGTTAGGGTTAGGATTAGGGTTAGGGTTAGGTTAAGGGTTAGGGTTAGGGTTAGGGTTAGGGTTAGGATTATGTTTAGGGTTAGAGTTAGGGTAAGGGTATAGGTTATGGTTAGGGTTATGGTTAGGATAAAGGTTATGGTTAGGGTTAGGGTTGGGGTTAGTGTAAGGTTTAGGTTTAGGTTTAGGGTAAGGTTTAGGGTTACGGTTATGGTAAGGGTTAGAGTTAGGTTTAGGGTTAGGGTAAGGGTAATGGTTAAGGTTAAGTTTAGGGTTAGTGTAAGGTTCAGGTTTAGGTAAGTGTTAGGGTTAGGGTTAGGGTTAGGGTTAGGTTTAGGGTAAGGGTTAGGTTTAGGGTTAGGTTAAGGGTAAGGGTTAGGGTTAGGGTTAAGTTCAGGGTTAGGGTTAGGGTTAGGGTTAGGTTAAGGTTTACGGTTAGGGTTAGGTTTAGGGTTAGGGTTAGGGATACGTTTAGGGTTAGGTTTAGGGTTACGGATGGGGTTAGGGTTAGGGTTAGGGTAAGGGTATGTGTTTGGTTTAGGGTTAGGGTTAGGGTAAGCTTTAGGGTTAGGGTTAGGGTTAGGGTTAGTGTTAGGGTTAGGGTAAGCGGGAGGGTTAGGGTTAGGATAAGGGTTAGGGTTAGGGTTAGGGTAAGCTTTAGGGTTAGGGTTAGGGTTAGGGTTAGGGTAAGTGTTAGGTTTAGGGTTAGTATTAGGGTTAGGGTTAGGATTAGGGTTAGTCTTAGGGTAAGCTTTAGGGTTAGGGTTAGGGTTAGGGTTAAGGTAAGTGTTAGGTTTAGGGTTAGGGTTAGGATTAGGGTTAGTGTTAGGGTAAGGGTAAGGGTTAGGGTTAGGTTTAGGGTTAGGGTTAGGTTACAGTAAGGGTTATGGTTAGGGTTAGGGTTAGCGTTAGGTTTAGGATAAGGGTAAGGGTTAGGGTTAGGTTAGGTTTAGGATTAGGGTTATGTTAGGGTTAGGGTTTGGTTAAGGTTAGGGTTAAGGTTAGGGTTATTGTTAGGTTTAGTGTTAGGTTTATGGTTAGGGTAAGGGTAAGGAGTAGGGTTGGGATTAGGGTTAGGGTTAGGGTAAGAGTTAGGGTTAGGATAAAGTTTAGGGTTAGGGTTAGGCTTATTGTTAGGGTTAGATTGGGGTTAGGGTTAGGGTAAGGGTAAAGGGTAGGGTTATGGTTACGTTTATCGTTAAGGTTATGCTTAGGGTTTGGTTTAGGGTTAGGGTAAGTGTTAGGGTTAGGGTTAGGGTAAGGTTTAGGGTTAGGGTTAGGGTTAGGGTTAGGGTTAGAGTTAGGTTTAGGGTTAGGGTAAGGGTAAGGGTTAGGGTTAAGTTTAGGGTTATGGTTAGGTTAAGGGTTAGGGTTAGGGTAAGTGTTAGGGTTAGAGGTAGGTTTAGGGTTAGGTTTAATGTTAGGGTTAGGGTTAGGTTTAGGGTTACGGTTAGTGTTAGGGTTAGGGTTAGAGTAAGGGTATGTGTTAGGGTTAGGGTTAGGGTTAGGATAAGGGTTAGGGTTAGGGTTAGATTTAGGGTTAGGTTAAGCGTTAGGGTTAGGGTTAGGTTTAGGGTAAGTGTTAGGGTTAGGGTTAGGGTAAGGGTTAGGGTTAGTGTTAGGTTTAGGGTAAGGGTAAGGGTTAGGGTTAGGGTTAGGTTTAGGGTTACGGTAAAATTAAGGGTTAGGGTTAAGGTTAGGGTTTGGGTTAGGATTAGGTTTAGGGTTAGGGTAAGGGTTAGGGGTAGGGTTAAGTTTAGGGTTAGGTTTAGTGTTCGGGTTAGGGTAAGCATTAGGGTTATAGTTGGGGTAAGTGTTAGGGTTAGGGTTAGTGTTAGGGTTAGGGTTAGGGTAAATGTAAGGGTTAGGATTAGGATTAGTGTTAGGTTAAGATTTATGGTAAGGGTTAGGGTCAGGGCTTAGGGTTAGGGTTAGCATTAAGGTTATGGTTAGGGTGAGCGTTAGGGTTAGGTTTAGGGTTAGGGTTAGGGTCAGGATAAGGTTTAGGGTTAGGATTAGGATTAGTGTCAGGTTTAGGGTTTGGGTTAGGGTAAGGGCAAGGATTAGGGTTAGGGTTAGGGTTAAGTTTAGGGATAGGTTTAGGGTTATGGTTAGGTTTAGGGTTCGGGTTAGGGTAAGGGTAAACTTTAGGGTTAGGTTTAGGGTTCAGGTTATGGTTAGGTTTAGGGTTAGGGTAGGGGTTTTGGTTAGGGTTCGGGTTAGGGTAAGGGTAAAGGTTAGGGTTCGGGTTAGTGTTAGGGTTAGAGTTAGGTTTAGGGTTAGTGTAAGGGAAGGGTTAGGGTTACGTTTAGTGTTAGGGTTAGGTTAAGGGTTAGTTTAAGGGTTAGCGTTAGGGTTAGGTTTAGGGTAAGGGTTAGGGTTTGGGTTAGGGTTAGGATAAGTGTTAGGGTTAGGGTTAGGGTTAGGGTAAGCGTTAGTGTTATGGTTAGGGTAAGTGTTAGGTTAGGGTTAGTGTTTGGGTTAGGGTTAGGGTAAGGGCTAGGGTTAGGTTTAGGGTTAGGGTAAGGGTAAAGGTTAGGGTTTGGGTTAGGGTTAGGTTTAGGTTTAGGGTTAGGGTTAGGGTAAGGGTAAGGGTTAGGGTTAGGGTAAGGTTTAGGGTTTGGGTTATGGTTAGGGTAAGTGTAAGGGTTAGGATTAGGATTAGGGTTAGGGTTAGGGTTAGGGTAAGGTTAAGGGTTAGGGTTAGGGTTAGGGTTAGGATTAGGTTTAGGGTTAGAGTTAGGGTAAGGGTATAGGTTAGGGTTAGGGTTATGGTTAGGATAAAGGTTATGGTTAGGGTTAGGGTTAGGGTTAGTGTAAGGTTTAGGGTTAGGTTTAGGGTTACGGTTAGGGTAAGGGTTAGAGTTAGGTTTAGGGTTAGGGTAAGGGTAATGGTTAAGGTTAAGTTTAGGGTTAGTGTTAGGTTAAGGGTTAAGGTTAGGGTTAGGGTTAGGGTTAGGGTAAGGTTTAGGTTTAGGTAAGTGTTAGGGTTAGGGTTAGGGTTAGGGTTAGGTTTAGGGTAAAGGTTAGGTTTAGGTTTAAGTTCAGGGTTAGGGTTAGGGTTAGGGTTAGGTTTAGGTTTATGGTTAGGGTTAGGGTTAGGGTTAGGGATAGGTTTAGGGTTAGGTTTAGGATTACGAATAGGGTTAGTGTTAGGGTTAGGGTAAGGGTATGTGTTTGGTTTAGAGTTAGGGTTAGGGTTAGGGTAAGCTTTAGGTTTAGGGTTAGGGTTAGGGTTAGTGTTAGGATTAGGGAAAGCGGTAGGGTTAGGGTTAGGATAAGGGTTAGGGTTAGGGTTATGATAAGGGTTTGGGGTTAGGTTTAGGGTTAGTTTTAGGGTAAGCTTTAGGGTTAGGGTTAGGGTTAGGGTAAGTGTTAGGTTTAGGGTTAGGGTTAGGATTAGGGTTAGTGTTAGGGTAAGGGTAAGTGTTAGGGTTAGGGTTAGGTTTAGTGTTAGGGTTAGGGTTAGGGTTAGGGTAAGGTTAAGGGTTAGGGTTAAGTTTAGGGTTAGGGTTAGGATTAGCATTAGGGTTAGGTTAAGGGTTAGGTTTAGAGTTAGGGTTAGGGTTAGGGTAAGGGTAAGGGTTAGGGTTAGGGTTAGGTTAAGGGTTGGTGTTAAGGTTAGGGTTAGGGTTAGGGTAAGGGTAAGGGTTAGGGTTAGGGTTAGGTTAGGGCAAGGGTTACGGTTTGATTAAGGGTTATTTTTAGGGTGAGGTTTAGGGTTAGGGTTAGGTGTAGTGTTGGGCTTAAGGTTAGGGTTAGGGTTAGGGTTACAGTTAGGATAAGGGTAAGGGTTAGGGTAAGGGTTAGATTTAGGTTTACAGTTAGGGTTAGGTTTAGGATTAGGTTTAGGGTTAGGTTTAGGGTTAGGTTTAGGGTTAGGGTAAGTGTTAGGCTTAGTGTAAGGGTTAGGGTTAGGGTTAGGGTAAGGGTCAGGTTTAGGGTAAGGGTAAGGGTTAGGGTTAAGGTTAGGGCTTGGTTTAGGTTTAGGGTTAGGGTTAGGGTTAGGCTAATGGTAAGGGTTAGGGTTAAATTTAGGGTTAGGGTTAGCTTTAGGGTTAGGGTTAGGTTTACGGTAAGGTTAAGGGTTATGCTTAGGATTGGGGTTAGGGTTAGGGTAAGGATTAGGGTTAGGGTTAGCGTTAGGGTTAGGGTTAGGTTTACTGTTAGGGTTAGGGTAAGGGTAAAGGTTAGGGTTAGGGTTCGGGTTAGGGTTAAGGTTATGTTTAGGGTTAGGGTTAGGATTAGGGTAACGGTTACAGTTAGGGTTAGGGTTAGGGTTAGGGTAAGGTTTCTGGTTAGGGTTAGGGTTAGGGTTAGAGGTAGGTTTACGGTGAGGGTAAGGGTAAGGGTTAGGGTTAAGTTTAGGTTTAGGGTTAGGTTAAGGGTTAAGGTTAGTGATTAGGGATGGGTTAGG
>JANJXV010000207.1:352500-357500 GCA_024803745.1 Megascapheus bottae
TGGTAAGGGTAAGGGTTAGGGTTAAGTTTAGGGTTAGGGTTAGGTTTAGGGTTAGGGTTAGGGTAAGGGTTAGGGTTAAGGTTAGGGTTAGTGTAAGGGTCAGGGTTAGGGTTAGGTTTAGGCTAAGTGTTTGGTTTAGGGTTAGGTTTTTGTTTTGGGTTAGGTTTAGGGTTACGGTAAGGGTAAGGGTTAGGGTTAAGTTTAGGTTTAGGGTTAGGTTTTGGGTTAGGGTTAGGGTTAGGGTTAAGTTTAGGGTTACGGTTAGGTTTAGGTTTACGTTTAGATTTAGGATTAGGGTTAGGGTTAGGGTAAGGGTATGTGTTAGGTTTAGGGTTAGGGTTAGGGTTAGGATAAGGGTTAGGGTTAGGTTTAGGGTTAGGGTAAGCGTTAAGTTTAGGGTTAGGGTTAGGGTAACTGTTAGGGTTAGTGTTAGAGTTAGGGTTAGGGTTAGGGTAAGGGATAGGTTTAGGGTTAGGTTACGGTTAAGGTAAGGGTTAGAGTTAAGTTTAGGGCTAGGGTTACATTTAGGGTTAGGGTTATTGTTAGGGTAAGGGTAAGGTTTAGGTTTAGGATTATGGCTAGGGTTAAGGTAAGGGTTAAGTTTAGGGTTAGGGTTAGGGTTAGGTTTAGGGTTAGGTTTATGGTAAGGGTAAAGGTTAGGGTTCGGGTTAGGGTTAAGGTTAGGATAAGGGATAGGGTTAGGTTTAGTGTTAGGGTTAGGGTAAGTGTTAGGTTTAGGGTTAGGGTTAGGATAAGTGTTAGGGTTAGTATTAGGGTTAGGGTTAGGGTTAGGGTTAGGGTAAGGGTTAGGGTTAGGGTAAGGGTAAGGGTTAGGGATAAGGTTAGGGCTAGGTTTAGGTTTAGGGTTAGGGTTAGGGTTAGGCTAAGGGTAAGGGTTAGGGTTAAGTTTAGGGTTAGGGTTAGGTTTAGGGTTAGGGTTATGTTAGGGTAAGGGTAAGGCTTAGGGTTAGGGTTAGGGTTAGGGTTAGGTTTACTGTTAGGGTTAGGGTAAGGGTAAAGGTTAGGATTAGGGTTCGTGTTGGGGTTAAGGTTATGGTTAGGGTTAGGGTTAGGATTAGGGTAACAGTTAGGGTTAGGGTTAGGGTTAGGGTAAGTTTTCTGATTAGGGTTAGGGTTAGGGTTAGAGTTAGATTTAGGGTTAGGGTAAGCATAAGGTTTAGGGTTAAGTTTAGGGTTAGGGTTAGGTTAAGGGTTATGGTTAGGGGTTAGGGTTAGGGTTAGGGTAAGTGTTAGGTTTAGGGTAACTTTTAGTTTTAGGGTTAGGGTTAAGGTTAGGGTTAATGTTAGGGTAAGGGTAAGGGTTAGGGTTAGGGTTAGGTTTAGGGTTAGGGTTAGGGTTAGGGTTAGTGTTAGGTTTAGGGTTACGGTTAGGGTTAGGTTTTGGGTTAGGGTTAGGTTTAGGTTTAGGGTTAGGTTTAGGGTTAGGGTTAGGGTAAGGGTATGTGTTAGGGTTAGTTTTAGGGTTAGGGTTAGGATAGGGTTATGGTTAGGGTTAGGGTTAGGGTAAGCATTAGGCTTCGGTTAGGATTAGGGTTAGTGTAAGGGTAAGGCTTAGGGTTAGGATTAGTGTCAGGGTTGGAGTAAGGGTTAGGGTTAGGGTTAGGTTTAGGGTAAATGTTAGGGTTAGGGTTAGGGTTATTGTTAGGGTTAGGGTTAGAGTCAGGGTAAGGGTTAGTGATATGGTAAGGGTAAGGGTTAGGGTTAGGGTTAGGGTTAAGGTAAGGCTATTAGTTAGGGTTAGGGTTAGGATTAGGTTTAGGGTAAGCGTTAGGTTTAGGGTTAGGGTTAGGGTAGGTGTTAGGGTTAGTGTTAGAGTTAGGGTTAGGGTTAGGGTAAGGGGTAGGTTTAGGGTTAGGTTACGGTTAAGGTAAGGGTTAGAGTTAAGTTTAGGGCTAGGGTTACATTTAGGGTTAAGGTTATTGTTAGGGTAAGGGTAAGGTTTAGGTTTAGGATTAGGGCTAGGGTTAAGGTAAGGGTTAAGTTTAGGGTTAGGGTTAGGGTTAGGTTTAGGGTTAGGTTTATGGTAAGGGTAAAGGTTAGGGTTAGGGTTAGGGTTAAGGTTGGGTTTAGTGTTACGGTTAGGGTTAGGGTAAGGGTTAGGGTTAGGGTAAGAGTAAGGTTTAGGATTAGGGTTAGGGTTAGGTTAAGGGTTAAGGTTAGGGGTTAGGGTTAGGGTGAGGGATAAGGTAAGGGTTAGGTTTAGTATAAGTGTTAGGGTTAGGTTTAGGGTTACGGTTAGTGTAAGAGTAAGGGTGAGGCTTAGGGTTAGGTTTAAGTTTAGCGTTAGGCTTAGGCTTAGGTTTAGGGTTACGGTTAAGGTTAGGTTTATTGTTAGGGTTAGGTTTAGGGTTGGTTTTAGGGTTAAGGTTATGGTTATGGTTAGGGTTAGGGTAATGTTATGTGTTAGGGTTAGGTTAGGGTTAGGGTTAGGGTTAGGATATGGTTTAGGTTTAGGGAAGGGTTAGGGTAAGCGTTAGGGTTAGGGTTAGGGTTAGGATAAGGGTAAGGGTTAGGGTTAGGTTTAGTGTTAGGGTTAGAGTAAGGGTTAGGGTTAGGATTAGGGTTAGGTTTAGGGTTAGGGTGAGGGTAAGGGTAAGGGTTAGGGTTAGGGTAAGGGTTAGGGTTAGGTTTAGTGTTGGGGTTAAGGTTAGGGTTAGGGTTAGGTTTAGGGTTAGGTTTAGGTTTAGGGTAAGGGTTAGCGTTAGGGTTAGGGTTAGGTTGAGGGTTGGGGTTAAGGTTAGGGTTAGGGTTAGGGTAAAGTTAAGAGTTAGGGTTAGGGTTAGGGTTAGGGTAAGGGTTAGGGATACGGTTATGGTTATTGTTAGGGTTAGGTTTAGTGTTACGGTTAGGGTTAGGGTATGGGTTAGGGTAAGGATATGTGTTAGGGTTAGGGTTAGGGTTGGGCTAGGGTTATCGATAGGGAAAGGGTAAGGGTTAGGATTAAGTTTAGGGTTAAGGTAAGAGTAAGGTTTAGGGTTAGGGTTGGGTTTAGGGTTAGGGTTAGAGGTAGTGTTAGGGTTAAGTTTAGGGTTACAGTTAGGGTTAGGTTTAGGTTTAGAGTTAGGTTTAGGGTTAGGTTTAGGGTTAGGGTTAGGGTTAGGGTAAGGATAGGTGTTAGGGTTAGGGTTAGGTTTAGGGTTAGGATAAGGGTTAGGGTTAGGTTTAGGGTTAGGGTAAGCGTTAGTGTTAGGGTTAGGGTTAGGGTAAGTTTTAGGGTTAGTGTTAGTGTTAGGGTTAGGTTTAGGGTAAGGGGTAGGGTTAGGGTTAGGTTAGGGTTAGGGTAAGGGTTAGGGTTAAGTTTAGGGTTCGGGTTAGGTTTAGGGTTAGGGTTATTTTTAGGGTAAGGGTAAGGGTTAGGTTTAGGATTAGGGCTAGGGTTAAGGTAAGGGTTAGGGTTAGGGTTAGGTTTAGGGTTAGGTTTAGGGTAAGGGTAAAGTTTAGGTTTAGGGTAAGGGTTGAGTTTGTGGTTAGGGTTACGGTTAGGGTTATGGTAAGGGTTAGGGTTAGGGTAAGAGTAAGGTTTAGGGTTAGAGTTAGGGTTAGGGTTAGGGTTAGGTTTAGGGTTAGGGTTAGGGTAAGGGTAAGGGTTAGGGTTAGGGTTAGTGTTAGGGTTAGGTTTAGTGTTGGGGTTAAGGTTAGGGTTACGGTTAGGTTTAGGGTTAAGTTTATGTTAAGGGTAAGGGTTAGTGTTAGGGTTAGGGTTAGGTTGAGGGTTGGGGTTAAGGTTAGGGTTAGGGTTATGGTAAAGGTAGGAGTTAGGGTTAGGGTTAGGGTTATTGTTAGGCTTAGTTTTGTTGTTACAGTTAGGATTAGGGTGAGGCTTAGGGTAAGGCTAAGGGTTAGGGTTAGGGTTAGGATTTAGTTTAGGGTTAGGTTTAGGGTTATGGTTAGGGTAAGTGTACGGGTTAGGGTTAGGGTTAGTGTTAGGGTAAGGATAAGGGTAAGGATTAGGGTTAGGGATGGTGTTAGGTTTAGGGTTAGGTTTAAGGTTAGGGTAAGGGTTAGGGTTAGGGTTATGGTTAAGGTTAGGGTTGGGTTAGGGTTACGGTTAGGTTAAGGTTAGGGTTAGTGTAAGGGTAAAGTTTAGGGTTAGGGTTAGGGTTAGGGTTAAGGTTATGTTTAGGGTTAGGGTTAGGGTTAGGGTAAGGGTTAGGGTTAGGGTTACAGTAAGGTTTAAGTTTAGGGTTAGGGTTAGGGTTAAGTTTAGGGTTAGGGTTAGGTTAAGGGTTAAGGTTAGGGGTTAGGGTTAGGATTAGGGTTAGGGATGGGTAAGGGTGAGGGTTAGGGGTAGGGTTAGGGTAAGGGTTAGGGGTTAGGGTTAGGGTTTGTATTAAGGTTAGGTTTAGGGTGAGGTTAAGGGTAAGGTTTAGGTTTAGGTTTAGGGTTAGGGTTAGGGAAAGGGTAAGGGTTAGGGTTAGGGTTAGGGTTAGGTTTAGGAGTAGGTTTAGGGTTAGGGTTAGGGTTTTGGTTAGGGTAAGTGTAAGGGTAAGGATTAAGGTTGGGTTTAAGGTTAGATTTAGGGTTATGGTTAGGTTTAGGGTAAGGGTAAGGGTTAGGGTTAGGGTTAGGGTAAGGGTAAGGGTTATGGTTAGGGTTAGGGTTAGGTTTAGTGTTGGGGTTAGGGTTAGGTTTAGTGTTGGGGTAAAGGTTAAAGTTAGGGTAAGGGTTACGGTTAGGGTTACGGTTAGGATTAGTGTTAGGGTTAGGGTAAAGGTAGGGGATAGGGTAAGGGTAAGTGTTAGGGTTAGGGTTAGGATAAGGTTAAGGTTTAGAGTTAGGGTTAGGGGTAGGGTTAGGGTTTAGTGTTACGGTTAAGGTTAGGGTTACGATAAGGGTAAGGGTTAGGGTTAGGTTTAGGGTTAGGGTTAGGTTTAGGGTTGGTGTTAAGGTTAGGGTTAGAGTTAGGGTAAGGGTAATGGTTAGGGTTAGGATTAGGTTTAGGTAAGTGTTAGGGTTAATGTTACGGTTAGGGTTAGGGT
>JANJXV010000207.1:360000-392500 GCA_024803745.1 Megascapheus bottae
AAGTTTAGGGTTAGGGTTAGCGTTAAGTTAAGGTTAGGGTTAGGGGTTAGAGTTAGGGTTAGGGTTAGGGTAAGGGTTAGGGTTACTGTGAGGGTTAGGGAAAGGGTTAGGCTGAGGGTGAGGGTTAGGGTAAGGTTAAGTGTTAGGGTTAGGGTTAGGGTTAGGGTTAGTGTTAGGCTTAGGGTAAGGGTAAGGTTTAGGTTTAGGGTTAGGTTTTGGGGTTAGGGTTAGGGTTAGGGTTAGGGTTAGGTTTAGGGTTAGGTTAAGGGTAAGGGTTAGGGTTAGGGTCAGGTTTAGGGTTAGGGTTAGGTTAAGGGTTAGGGTTAAGTTTAGGGTTAGGGTTAGGTTAAGGTTTAAGGTTAGGGGTTAGTGTTAGGGTTAGGGTTAGAGTTAAGGTTTAGGTTTAGGGTAAGTTTTAGGGTTAGGGTTACGGTTAGGGTAAGGGTTAGGGTTAGGGTTAGGGTTATGGTTAAGTTTAGGATTACAGTAAGTGTTAGGTTTAGGGTTAGTGTTAGGATTAGGTTTAGGGTTAGGTTTAGGGTTACGGTTAGGGTTAGGTTTAGGGATAGGGTAAGGGTATGTGGTAGGGTTAGGGTTAGGGTTAGGGTTAGGGTTAGGGTAAGGGTAAGATTGAGGGTTAGGGTTAGGGTTAGCGTTAGGGTAAGTGTTAGGGTTAGGGTTAGGTTTAAGGTATGGGTAAGGGTTGGGGTTAGGGTTAGGGTTAGGTTTAGATTTAGGTTAGGTTTAGGGTTAGTGTGAAGGTAAGGTTTAGGGTTAAGGTTAGGGTTACGGTTAGGGTTAGGTTTAGGGTTAGATTCATGGTTAGGGTAAGGATGAGGGTTAGGGTTTGCCTTAGGGTTATGGTTAGGGTAAGGGTTAGGGTTAGTGTTACGGTTAGGGTTAGGGTAAGGTTACGGGTTAGGGTTAGGTTTTATGTTGGGGTTAATTTTAGGGTTAGGGTTAGGTTTAGGTTTAGGGTTAGCATAAGGGTAATGGTTGGCATAAGGGTTAGGGTTAGGTTTAGGGTTTTGGTTAAGGTTAGGGTTAGGGTTATGGTAAGGGTAAGGGTTAGGGTTAGGGTTAGGGTTAGGATAAGGGTTAGGGTTAGGTTTAAGGTTATTGTTAGTGTTAGGTTTAGGGTTACGGTTAGGTTTAGGTTTAGGGTTAGGGTAAGGTTATGTGTTAGGGTTAGGGTTAGTATTAGGATTAGCGATAGGGTAAGGGTAAGGGTTAGGTTTAGGTTTAGGGTTAAGGTAAGGCTAAGGGTTAGGGTTAGGGTGAGGTTTAAGTTTAGGTTAAGGGTTAGGGTTAGGTTTAGGGTAAGTGTAAGGTTTAGGGTTAGTGTTAGGTTTAGGGTTACTGTTAGCGTAAGGGTAAGGGTAAGGGTTAGGGTTACGGTTAGGGTTAGGGTTAGGGTTAGGTTTAGGTTTAGGGTAAGGGTAAAGGTTAGGGTTAGGGTTAGGGTAAGCTTAGGGTTAGGGTTAGGGTTAGGGTAGGGGTTAGGGTAAGGGTAAGTGTTAGGGTTAGGGTTAGGGTTAGGGTAGGGGTTAGGGTAAGGTTAAGTGTTAGGGTTAGGGTTAGGGTTAGGATTAGTGTAAGGGTTAGGGTAACGGTTAGGGTTAGGGTTAGGTTTAGGTTTAGGGTTAGGGTTAGGGTAATGGGGAGGGTTAGGGTTAGGGTTAGGTTTATGGTTACGGTTAGAGTTGGGGTTAGTTTTAGGGTAAAGTTATGTGTTAGGGCTAGGTTTATGGTTAGGGTTAGGTTTAGGGTTAGCGTTAGGGTTAGGGGTTATGGTTAGGGTTAGGGTAAGGGTAAGGGTTAGTGTTAGAGTTAGGGTTATGGTTAGGTTTAGGGTAAGGATTAGGGTGAGGGTAAGGGTTGGGGTTAGGGTTAGGGTTAGGATTAGGGTTAAAGTTAGGGTAAGGGTTAGGGTAAGGTTGAGGGTTAGGGTTAGGGTTAGGTTTAGGGTTAAGTTTAAGGTTACGGTTAGGGTTAGGATAAGAGTTAGGATTAGGGTTAGGGCAAGGGTTAGGGTTACGATTAGGGTCAGGGTTAGGGGTAGAGTTAGCTTTAGCATTAAGATTAGAGATAGGATTAGGGTTAGGGTAAGGGTAAGGGTTAGGGTTAGGGTTAGGGTTAGAGTTAAGGTTAGGGTTAGGTTTAGGGTTAGGGTAAAGGTAAAGGTTAGGTTATGGTTTGGGATAAGGTTAGGGTTAGAGTTAGGGTTCGGTTTAGGGATAGGGTTAGGGTAAGGGTAAATTTAGGGTTAGGGTTAGGGTTAGGGTAAGGGTTAGGGTTAGGGTTAGAGTAGGGTTAGAGTTAGGGTAAGGGTTAGGGTAAGGGTTAGGGTAAGGGTTAGGGTTAGGGTTAGGTTTAGGGTTAGGTTTAGGTTAAGGGTAAGTGTTAGGGTTAGGGTTAAAGTTAAGGTTAGGGTTAGGTTTAGGGTTAGTGTAAGGGTTATCCTTAGGGTTAGAGTTAGGTTTAGGTTAGGGTAAGGGTCAGGGTTAGGGTTAGGGTAAGGGTAAGGATTAGGTTTAGGGGAGGGTTAAGGTTAGGTTTAGGGTGAGGGTAAGGGAAAGGGTTCGGTTAGAATTAGGGTTAGTGTTAGTGTAAATGTTAGGGTTAGCCTTAGGGTAAGTGTTAGGTTTAAGGTTAGCGTTAGGGTTAGGGTTAGGTTAGACTTAGGGGTTAGTTTTAGGGTTAGGGTTAGGGTTAGAGTTAAGGTTAGGGTTAGGTTTAGGTTAAGGTAAGGGTAAGGGTTAGGTTATGGTTAGAGATAAGATTAGGGTTAGGGTTAGGGTTCGGTTTAGGGATAGGTTTGGGGTAAGAGTACGGGTAAGGTTTAGGGTTAGGGTTAGGGTTAGGGTAAGGGATAGGATTTGGGTTAGGGTTAGGGTTAGAGTAGGGTTAGGGTTTGGGTAAGGGTTAGGGTTGGGTTAGGTTTAGCGTAAGGGTTAGGGTTAGGGTTAGGTTTAGGTTTAGTTTTAGGTTAAGGGTAAGAGTTAGCATTAGGGTTAGGGTTAGGGTTAAGGTTACAGTTAGGTTTAGGGTTAGTGTAAGGTTTAGGCTTAGGATTAGAATTAGGTTTAGGTTAGGGTAAGGGTAAGGGTTAGTGTTAGGGTAAGGGTAAGGGATAGGTTTAGGGTAGGGTTAAGGTTAGGTTTAGTGTGAGGGTAAGGATAAGGGTTAGGGTTATAGTTAGGGTTAGTGTTAGTGTAAGGGTTAGGATAAGGATTAGGGTTAGGGTTAGGGTCAGGGTAGTGGTTAGGGTTAGGGTTAGGTTTAGGGTTAGGGGTTAGGGTAAGGGAAAGGCTTAGGGATAGGGTTAGGGTCAGGGTAAGTGTTAGACTTAGGGTTAGAGTTAGGGTTAGTATTAGGGTTAGGGTTAGGGTAAGGCTAAGGGTTAGCGTTAGTGTTAGGGTTAGGGTAAGGTAAAGGTTAGGGTTAAATTTAGGGTTAGGGTTAGGTTTAGCGTTAGGGTTATGGTTAGGTTAAGGGTAAGGGTAAGGGTAAGGTTTAGCATTGGGTTTAGGGTTAGGGTAAGGTTTAGGGTTAGGGTTAGGGTTAGTGTTAGGTTTAGGGTTAGGGTGAGGGTAAGGGTTAGAGTGAGGTTTAGGGTTAGGGTAAGTGTAAGTGTTAGAGTTAGGGTTAGGGGTACGGTTAGGGTTAGTGTAAGGGATAAGGTTAGGGTAAGGGTTAGGGTAAGGGTAAGTGTTAGGGTAAGGGTTAGGGTTAGGTTAGGTTTAGGGTTGGGGTTAAGGTTAGGTTTAGGTTTAGGTTAATGGTTAGGATAAGGGTTACGGTTACGGTAAGAGTAAGTATAGGGTTCGGGTTAGGATTAGGGTTAGGGTAAGGGTTAGGGTTAGAGTAAGGGTTAGGTTCAGGGTTGGGATTAGGTTTAGGGTTAGGGTAAGGGTAAGGGTAAGGGTTAGGTTAGGGTTACGGTTAGGGTTAAGGTTAGGGTAAGGATTAGGGTTAGGATTAGGGTTAGGGTTAGGGGTAGAGTTAGGTTTAGGGTTAGGGTAAGGGTAAGTATTAGGGTTAGGGTTAGGGTTAGGGTTAGGGTTAGACTTAGGGGTTAGTGTTACGGTTATGGTTAGGGTTAGATTCGGGGTTAGGGTTAGTTTAAGGTTAAGGGTTAGGATTAGGTTTAGGGTAGGTTTAAGGTTAGTGTTGGGATTAGGGTCGGGTTAGGGTTAGGTTTAGGGTTAGGGTTAGGTTAAGGGTAAGGGTTAGGGTTAGGGGTTACGGTTAGGGTTAAGGAAAGGGTAAGGTTTGGGTTTAGGGTTAGGGTAAGGATTAGGGTTAGGATTAGGGTCAGGGTAGGGGTTAGGGTTAGGGTTAGGGTTAGCATTAAGGTTAGGGTTAGGGTTAGGGTTAAGGTTAGGGTTAAGGTTAGGTTTAGGGTTAGGGTTAGGGTAAGGGTAAGGGTTAGGTTAGGGTTAGGGTTAGGATAAGTGTTAGTGTTATGGATAGGGTTAGGGTTAGGTTTAGGGTTAGGGTTATGGTTACGGTTAGGGAAATGGTAAGGTTTAGGGTTAGGTTTAGGGTTAGGTTTAGGGTTAGGGTTAGGGTAAGGGTGAGGGTTAGGGTTAGGGTTAGGTTTAGGGTTAGGTTTAGAGTTACGGTTAGAGTTGGGGTGAGGGTTAGGGTAAAGTTATGTATTAGGGTTAGGTTTATGGTTAGGGTTAGGTTTAGGGTTAGCGTTAGGGTAAGGGCTAGGGTTAGGGTCAGAGCAAAGGTAAGGGTAGGGGTTAGGTTTAGGATTAGGGTTATGTTTATGGTAAAGATTAGGGTTAGGTTTAGGTTTACAGTAAGGGTTAGGGTTAGGGTTAATGTTAGGTTTAGGGTAAGGATTAGGGTTAGCTTTAGGGTTAGGGTAAGGGTTAGGGTTAGGGTTAGGGTAAGGGTTAGGGTTAGGGGTTAGGGTTAGGGTTAGGGTAAGAGTAAGGGTTAGGGTTAGACTTAGGGGTATGGTTAGGTTTAGGGTTAGGGTTAGGGTTAGGGATTACGGTTAGGGTTAGGATAAGGATAAGGGTTAGGGTTAGGGTTAGGGTTAGGCTTAGGGGTTAACATTAGGTTTAATGATAGGGTTAGGTTTGGGGTTAGGGCTAGGGTAAGGGTAAGGGTAAGGGTTAGGGTTAGGGTTAGAGTTAAGGTTAGGGTTAAGTTTAGGGTTAGGGTAAGCGTAAGGGTTAGGTTATGGTTAGGGATAAGGTTAGGGTTAGGGTTAGAGTCAGGGTTCGGTTTAGGGATAGGGTTAGGGTAAGGGTAAGGATAAGGTTTAGGGTTAGGGTTAGGATTAGGGTAAGGGTTAGGGTTTGGGTTAGGGTTAGGGTAAGGGTATGTGTTTGGGGGAGGGTTAGGGTTAGGGTTAGGGTAAGGGTAAGGATAAGGTTTAGGGTTAGGGTAAGGGTAAGGATAAGGTTTAGGGTTAGGGTAAAGGTAAGGATAAGGTTTAGGGTTAGGGTTAGGGTTAGGGTAAGGGTTAGAGTTAGGTTTAGGTTAGGGTAAGGGTCAGGGTTAGGGTTAGGGGAAGGGTAAGGGATAGGTTTAGGGTACGGTTAAGGTTCGGTTTAGGGTTAGGGTAAGGGTTAGGGTTAGGGTTAGGGTTAGGTTTAGGGTAAGGGTTAGGGTTAGGGTTAGGTTTAGGATTAGGTTTAGGTTAAGGGTAAGGGTTAGGGTTAGGTTTAGGGTTAAGGTTAGGTTTAGGTTTAGTGTAAGGGTTAGGCTTAGGGTTAGAGTTAGGTTTAGATTAGGGTAAGGGTCAGGGTTAGGGTTTTGGATAAGGGTAAGGGATAGGTTTAGGGTAGGGTTAAGGTTAGGTTTAGGGTGAGGGTAAGGATAAGGGTTAAGGTTAGAGTTAGAGTTAGTGTTAGTGTAAGGGTTAGGGTTAGCCTTAGGGTAAGTGTTAGGGTTAAGTTTAGGGTTAGGGTTAGGGTTAGGGTTAGGGTTAGACTTAGGGGTTAGTGTTAGGGTTAGGGTTAGAGTTAGGTATGGGGTGAGGTTTAGGGTAAGGGTAAGTGTTAGGGCTGGGTTAGGGTAGGGTTAAGTTTAGGGTTAGGGTTAGGGTTAGGGTTAGGGTTATGTTTAGGGTTAGGGTTAGGTTATGGGTAAGAGTTAGGGTTAGGGGTTACGGTTAGGTTTAGGGAAAGGGTAAGGGTTAGGGTTAGGGTTAGGTAAGGATGAGGGTTAGGATTAGGTTCAGGGTAGGGGTTAGGGTTAGGGTTAGGGTTAGCATTAAGTTTAGGGTTAGGGTTAGGGTTAAGGTTAGGGTTAAGGTTAGGGTTAGGGTTAGGATTAGGGTTAGGGTAAGGGTAAGGGTAAGGGTTAGGGTTAGTGTTAGGGTAAGGGTATGGGAAAAGGTTAGGGTTAAATTTAGGGTTAGGGTTAGGTTTAGGGTTAGGGTTAGGGTTAGGGTAAGGGTAAGGGTTAGGGTTAAGGTTATGGTTAGGTTTAGGGTTAGGGTAAGGGTTAGGTTTAGGGTTAGCGTTAGGTTTAGGGTTGGGTTAAGGTTAGGGTTAGGGTTAGGGTTAAGGGTAAGGTTTAGGGTTAGGTTTAGGTTCAGGGTTAGGTTTAGGGATAGGGTAAGGTTTAGGCTCAGGGTTAGGATTAGGGTTAAGATTAGGGTTAGGGTTAGGGTCAGGGTTAGGTTTATTGTTAGGGTTAGGGTAAGGGTCAGGGTTAGGGTTAGGGTTAAGTTAGGTTTAAGGTTAGGGTTAGTGTTAGGGTTAGGATTAGGTTTAGGGTTAGGGTTAGGTTAAGGGTAAGGTTTAGGGTTCGAGTTAGGGTTAAGGTTAGGGAAAGGGTAAGGGTTAGGGTTAGGGTTAGGGTAAGGATTAGGTTTAGGGTTAGGGTCAGGCTAGGGGTTAGGGTTAGGGATAGGGTTATGTTTAGGTTTAGGTTTAGGGTTAATGTTAGGGTAAGAGTAAGGGTTAGGGTTAGGGTTAAGGTTAGGATTAAGGTTAGGGTTGGGGTTAGGGTAAGGGTAAGGGTAAGGGTTAGGTTACGGTTAGGGTTAGGTTTAGGATAAGGGTTAGTGGTAGGTTTAGTGTTAGGTTTAGGGTTAGGGTTAGGGTTAGGGTTAGGGTAAGTGTAAGGGTTAGGGTTAGGTTTAGAGTTAGGTTTAGGGTTAGGGAAACGATAAGGGTTTGAGTTATGGTAAGGGTAAGGGTTAGGTTTAGGGTAGAGTTAAGGTTAGGTTTTGGGTGAGGGTAAGGGTAAGGGTTAGGGTTAGAGTTAGGGTTAGGGTTAGTGTAAGGGTTAGGGTTAGCGTTAGGGTTAGGGTGAGGGTAAGTTTTAGGGTTAGGGTTAGTGTTAGGATAAGGGTATGGGTTAGGGTTAGTGTTAGGGTAACACTTAGGGCTTAGGGTTAGGATTAGGCTTACGGTTCTGTTTGGGGTTAGGTTTATGGTAAGGGTAAGGGTTAGGGTTAGAGTTAGGGTTAGGGTTAGTGTTAGGTTTAGGGTTAGGGTTAGGCTAATGGTAAGGTTTAGGGTTAGGGTTAGGGTTACGTTAGGGTTAGGGTTAGTGTTAGGTTTAGGGTTAGGGTTAGGGTTAGGGTAAGGGTAAGAGTTAGGGTTAGGGTTAGGGTTAAGGTTAAGGTTAGGGTTACGGTTAGGGTAAGGGTTAGGGTTAGGGTAAGGGAAAGGCTTAGGTAGGGTAAGGGTTAGGGATAGGGTTAGGTTAAGGTTAGGGTTAGGGGTTAGGGTTAATCTTAGGGTTAGGGTAAGGGTTAGGGTTAGGGTTAGGGTTAGTGTTAGGGTTAGGGTAAGGGTTAGGGTGAGGTTTAGGGTTAGGGTAAGTGTAAGTGTTAGGGTTAGGGTAAGGGGTAGGGTTAGGGTTAGTGTAAGGGTTAGGGTTAGGGTAAGGGTTAGGGTAAGGGTAAGTGTTAGTGTTAGGGTCAGGGTTAAGTTGGGGTAAGTGTTAGGGTAAGGGTAAGGGTTAGGTTAGGTTTAGGGTTGGGTTTAAGGTTAGGGTTAGGTTTAGGTTAATGGTTAGGACTAGGCTTACGGTTAGGGTAAGGGTAAGTGTAGGGTTAGGGTTAGGATTAGGGTTAGGGTAAGGGATAGGGTTAGGGTTAGGGTTAGGTTTAGGGTTGGGGTTAGGTTTAGGGTTAGGGTAAGGGTAAGGGTAAGGATTAGGTTAGGGTTACGGTTATGGTTAAGGTTAGGGTAAGGGTTAGGGGTAGAGTTAGGTTTAGGGTAAGGGTAAGTGTTAGGGTTAGGGTTAGGGTTAGGGTTAGGGTTAGACTTAGGGGTTAGGGTTAGGGTTAGGGTTAGGGTTATATTTGGGGTTAGGGTTAGTTTAAGATTAAGGGTTAGGGTTAGGGTTAGGGTAGGGTTAAGTTTAGGGTTAGGGTTAGGGTTAGGTTTAGGGTTAGGGTTAGGTTAAGGGTAAGGTTTAGGGTTAGGGGTTAGGTTAGGGTTAAGGAAAGGGTAAGGGTTAGGTTTAGGGTTAGGGAAATTATTAGGGTTAGGGTTAGGGTCAGGGTAGGGGTTAGGGTTAGGGTTAGGGTTACCATTAAGGTGGGTTAGGGTTAGGGTTAAGGTTAGGGTTAAGGTTAGGGTTAGGGTTAGGGTAAGGGTAAGGGTTAGGTTAGGGTTAGGGTTAGGGTTAGGATAAGTGTTAGTTTTAGGGATATGGTTAGGTTTAGGGTTAGGGTTAGGGTTAGGTTTAGGGTTAGGGTTAGGGTTAGTGTAAGGGTATGGGTAAGGGTTAGGTTTAGAGTTAGGTTTAGGGTTAGTGTAACGGTCAGGGTTAGGGTTAGGGTAAGGGTAAGGGTTAGGTTTAGGGTAGGGTTAAGTTTAGGTTTAGGGTGAGGTTATGGGTAAGGGTGAGGGTTAGCGTTAGGGTTAGGGTTACTGTAAGGGTTAGGGTTAGCGTTAGGGTAAGTGTTAGGGTTAGGGTTAGTGTTAGGAGAAGGGTATGGGTTAGGGTTTGGGTTAGGGTTAGACATAGGTGTTAGGGTTAGGTTTAGGTTTGGGGTTAGGTTTAGGGTAAGGGTAAGGATTAGGGTTAGAGTTAGGGTTAGGTTTAGTGTTAGGCTTAGGGTTAGGGTTAGGGTAATGGTAATGTTTAGGGTTAGGGTTAAGGTTAGGGTGAAGTTTAGGTTTAGTGTTAGGGTTAGGATTAGGGTTAGGGTTAAGGTTAGGGTTAGGGTTAGGGTTAGGGTAAGGGTTAGGGTTAGGGTTAGGGTAAGGTTTAGGGTTAGGGTAAGGGTAAGGCTTAAGGTTAGGGTTAGGATTAGGTTAGGGTTAGGGATTAGGGTTAGGGTTAGGGTAAGTTTAGTGTTAGGGTTAGGGTTAGTGTTAGTGTTAGGGTTAGGGTAAGGGTTAGGGTTAGGGTTAGGGTTAGGTTAAGATTAGGGTTAGGGGTTAGGGTTAGGGTTAGGGTAATGGTAAGGTTTAGGGTTAGGGTTAGGGTTAGGTTAGGTTTAGGGTTAGGGTTAGGTTTAGGGTAAGGGTTAGGTTTAGGGTAAGGGTAAGGCTTAGTGTTAGGGTTAGGTGTTAGGGTTAGGGTTAGGTTAAGGTTAGGGTTAGGGGTTAGGGTTAGGGTTAGGGTTAGGGTTAGGGTAAGGGTTAGGTTTAGGGTTAGTGTTAGGGTTAGGGTAAGGGATAGGGTGAGGTTTAGGGTTAGGGTAAGTGTTAGGCTTAGGGTTATGGGTAGAGCTAGGGTTAGGGTTAGTGTTAGGCTTAGGTTTAGCTTTAGGGTAATGGTAATGTTTAGGGTTAGGGTTAAGGTTAGCGTGAAGGTTAGGTTTAAGGTTAGGGTTAGGGTTAGGGGAAGGGTTAGGGTTAGGGTTAGCGTTAGAGTTAGGTTTAGGGTTAGAGTAAGGGTTAGGGTTAGGGTTAGGGTTAAGTTAAGGTTAGGGTTAGGGGTTAGGGTTAGGGTAAGGGTAAGGGTTAGGGTTAGAGTTAGGGTTAGGTTTAGTGTTAGGCTTAGGCTTAGGGTTAGGGTAATGGTAATGTTAGGGTTAGGGTTAAGGTTAGGGTGAAGTTTAGGTTTAGGGTTAGGGTTAGGATTAGGGTTAGGGTTAAGGTTAGGGTTAGGGTTAGAGTTAGGGTAAGGGTTAGGGTTAAGTTTAGGGTAAGGGTTAGGGTTAGGGTAAGGGTAAGGCTTAGGGTTAGGGTTAGGTTTAGGTTAGGGTTAGGGATTAGGGTTAGGGTTAGGGTTAGGGTAAGGGTTAGTGTTAGGGTTAGGGTTAGTGTTAGTGTTAGGGTTAGGGTAAGGGTTAGGGTTAGGGTTAGGGTTAGGTTAAGATTAGGGTTAGGGGTTAGTGTTAGGGTTAGGGTAATGGTAAGGTTTAGGGTTAGGGTTAGGGTTAGGTTAGGTTTAGGGTTAGGATTAGGTTTAGGGTAAGGGTTAGGTTTAGGGTAAGGGTAAGGCTTAGTGTTAGGGTTAGGGTTAGGTGTTAGGGTTAGGGTTAGGTTAAGGTTAGGGTTAGGGTTTAGGGTTAGGGTTAGGGTTAGGGTAAGGGTTAGGCTTAGGGTTAGTGTTAGGGTTAGGGTAATGGTTAGGGTGAGGTTTAGGGTTAGGGTAAGTGTTAGGCTTAGGGTTATGGGTAGAGTTAGGGTTAGGGTTAGTGTTAGGCTTAGGTTTAGCTTTAGGGTAATGGTAATGTTTAGGGTTAGGGTTAAGGTTAGCGTGAAGGTTAGGTTTAAGGTTAGGGTTAGGGTTACGGGAAGGGTTAGGGTTAGGGTTAGCGTTAGAGTTAGTTTTAGGGTTAGAGTAAGGGTTAGGGTTAGGGTTAGGGTTAAGTTAAGGTTAGGGTTAGGGGTTAGGGTTAGGGTTAGTATTAAGATAAGAGTTAGGGTTAGTGTTAGGGTTAGGGTAAGGGTTAGGGTGAGGGTGAGGATTAGGTTAAGGGTAAGTGTTAGGGTTAGAGTTAGGGGTAGAGTTAGGTTTAGGGTTAGGGTAACGGTAAGGTTTAGGGTTAGAGTAAGGGTAAGGGTTAGGGTTAGGGTTAGGGTTAAGGTTAGGTTTACGGTGTGGGTAAGGGTAAGGGTTAGGGTTCGGGAAAGGGTTAGGGTTACGGTTACGGTTAGGGTTAGGGTAAGCTTTAGGGTTAGTGTTAGGGTTAGGGTAAGGGATAGTGTAGGGTTAGTGTTAGGGTAAGGGTAAGTGTTAGGTTTAGTGTTAGGGTTAGTGTCAGGGTAAGTGTTATGGTAAGGGTTAAGGTTAGGGTTAGGTTAAGGGTTGGGGTTAAGGTTAGGATAAGGGATAGGGTAAGGGTAAGGGTAAGGGTTAGGATTAGGGTTAGGGTAAGGGTAAGGGTTAGGGTTAGGTTTAGGTTAAGGGTAAGGGGTACGGTTAGGTTTAGGGTTAGGTTTAGGGTAAGGGTGAGGGTTAGGTTTAGGGTTAGGGTTAGGTTTAAAGTTAGGGTTAGGGTTAGGGTAAGGTTTAGGGTTAGGGTTAGGGTTAGGGTTAGGGTTAGGGTAAGGTTATGATTGGGGTTAGGGTTAGGTTATGGGTAAGAGTTAGGGTTAGGGTAAGGGTTAGGGTAAGTGTAAGTGTTAGTGTTAGGGTCAGGGTTAAGTTGGGGTAAGTGTTAGGGTAAGGGTAAGGGTTAGGTTAGGTTTAGGGTTGGGTTTAAGGTTAGGGTTAGGTTTAGGTTAATGGTTAGGACTAGGCTTACAGTTAGGGTAAGGGTAAGTGTAGGGTTAGGGTTAGGATTAGGGTTAGGGTAAGGGATAGGGTTAGGGTTAGGGTTAGGTTTAGGGTTGGGGTTAGGTTTAGGGTTAGGGTAAGGGTAAGGGTAAGGATTAGGTTAGGGTTACGGTTATGGTTAAGGTTAGGGTAAGGGTTAGGGGTAGAGTTAGGTTTAGGGTAAGGGTAAGTGTTAGGGTTAGGGTTAGGGTTAGGGTTAGGGTTAGACTTAGGGGTTAGGGTTAGGGTTAGGGTTAGGGTTATATTTGGGGTTAGGGTTAGTTTAAGATTAAGGGTTAGGGTTAGGGTTAGGGTAGGGTTAAGTTTAGGGTTAGGGTTAGGGTTAGGTTTAGGGTTAGGGTTAGGTTAAGGGTAAGGTTTAGGGTTAGGGGTTAGGTTAGGGTTAAGGAAAGGGTAAGGGTTAGGTTTAGGGTTAGGGAAATTATTAGGGTTAGGGTTAGGGTCAGGGTAGGGGTTAGGGTTAGGGTTAGGGTTACCATTAAGGTGGGTTAGGGTTAGGGTTAAGGTTAGGGTTAAGGTTAGGGTTAGGGTTAGGGTAAGGGTAAGGGTTAGGTTAGGGTTAGGGTTAGGGTTAGGATAAGTGTTAGTTTTAGGGATATGGTTAGGTTTAGGGTTAGGGTTAGGGTTAGGTTTAGGGTTAGGGTTAGGGTTAGTGTAAGGGTATGGGTAAGGGTTAGGTTTAGAGTTAGGTTTAGGGTTAGTGTAACGGTCAGGGTTAGGGTTAGGGTAAGGGTAAGGGTTAGGTTTAGGGTAGGGTTAAGTTTAGGTTTAGGGTGAGGTTATGGGTAAGGGTGAGGGTTAGCGTTAGGGTTAGGGTTACTGTAAGGGTTAGGGTTAGCGTTAGGGTAAGTGTTAGGGTTAGGGTTAGTGTTAGGAGAAGGGTATGGGTTAGGGTTTGGGTTAGGGTTAGACATAGGTGTTAGGGTTAGGTTTAGGTTTGGGGTTAGGTTTAGGGTAAGGGTAAGGATTAGGGTTAGAGTTAGGGTTAGGTTTAGTGTTAGGCTTAGGGTTAGGGTTAGGGTAATGGTAATGTTTAGGGTTAGGGTTAAGGTTAGGGTGAAGTTTAGGTTTAGTGTTAGGGTTAGGATTAGGGTTAGGGTTAAGGTTAGGGTTAGGGTTAGGGTTAGGGTAAGGGTTAGGGTTAGGGTTAGGGTAAGGTTTAGGGTTAGGGTAAGGGTAAGGCTTAAGGTTAGGGTTAGGATTAGGTTAGGGTTAGGGATTAGGGTTAGGGTTAGGGTAAGTTTAGTGTTAGGGTTAGGTGTTAGTGTTAGGGTTAGGGTAAGGGTTAGGGTTAGGGTTAGGGTTAGGTTAAGATTAGGGTTAGGGGTTAGGGTTAGGGTTAGGGTAATGGTAAGGTTTAGGGTTAGGGTTAGGGTTAGGTTAGGTTTAGGGTTAGGGTTAGGTTTAGGGTAAGGGTTAGGTTTAGGGTAAGGGTAAGGCTTAGTGTTAGGGTTAGGTGTTAGGGTTAGGGTTAGGTTAAGGTTAGGGTTAGGGGTTAGGGTTAGGGTTAGGGTTAGGGTTAGGGTAAGGGTTTGGGTTAGGGTTAGTGTTAGGGTTAGGGTAAGGGATAGGGTGAGGTTTAGGGTTAGGGTAAGTGTTAGGCTTAGGGTTATGGGTAGAGCTAGGGTTAGGGTTAGTGTTAGGCTTAGGTTTAGCTTTAGGGTAATGGTAATGTTTAGGGTTAGGGTTAAGGTTAGCGTGAAGGTTAGGTTTAAGGTTAGGGTTAGGGTTAGGGGAAGGGTTAGGGTTAGGGTTAGCGTTAGAGTTAGGTTTAGGGTTAGAGTAAGGGTTAGGGTTAGGGTTAGGGTTAAGTTAAGGTTAGGGTTAGGGGTTAGGGTTAGGGTAAGGGTAAGGGTTAGGGTTAGAGTTAGGGTTAGGTTTAGTGTTAGGCTTAGGCTTAGGGTTAGGGTAATGGTAATGTTAGGGTTAGGGTTAAGGTTAGGGTGAAGTTTAGGTTTAGGGTTAGGGTTAGGATTAGGGTTAGGGTTAAGGTTAGGGTTAGGGTTAGAGTTAGGGTAAGGGTTAGGGTTAAGTTTAGGGTAAGGGTTAGGGTTAGGGTAAGGGTAAGGCTTAGGGTTAGGGTTAGGTTTAGGTTAGGGTTAGGGATTAGGGTTAGGGTTAGGGTTAGGGTAAGGGTTAGTGTTAGGGTTAGGGTTAGTGTTAGTGTTAGGGTTAGGGTAAGGGTTAGGTTTAGGGTTAGGGTTAGGTTAAGATTAGGGTTAGGGGTTAGTGTTAGGGTTAGGGTAATGGTAAGGTTTAGGGTTAGGGTTAGGGTTAGGTTAGGTTTAGGGTTAGGATTAGGTTTAGGGTAAGGGTTAGGTTTAGGGTAAGGGTAAGGCTTAGTGTTAGGGTTAGGGTTAGGTGTTAGGGTTAGGGTTAGGTTAAGGTTAGGGTTAGGGGTTAGGGTTAGGGTTAGGGTTAGGGTAAGGGTTAGGCTTAGGGTTAGTGTTAGGGTTAGGGTAATGGTTAGGGTGAGGTTTAGGGTTAGGGTAAGTGTTAGGCTTAGGGTTATGGGTAGAGTTAGGGTTAGGGTTAGTGTTAGGCTTAGGTTTAGCTTTAGGGTAATGGTAATGTTTAGGGTTAGGGTTAAGGTTAGCGTGAAGGTTAGGTTTAAGGTTAGGGTTAGGGTTACGGGAAGGGTTAGGGTTAGGGTTAGCGTTAGAGTTAGTTTTAGGGTTAGAGTAAGGGTTAGGGTTAGGGTTAGGGTTAAGTTAAGGTTAGGGTTAGGGGTTAGGGTTAGGGTTAGTATTAAGATAAGAGTTAGGGTTAGTGTTAGGGTTAGGGTAAGGGTTAGGGTGAGGGTGAGGATTAGGTTAAGGGTAAGTGTTAGGGTTAGAGTTAGGGGTAGAGTTAGGTTTAGGGTTAGGGTAACGGTAAGGTTTAGGGTTAGAGTAAGGGTAAGGGTTAGGGTTAGGGTTAGGGTTAAGGTTAGGTTTACGGTGTGGGTAAGGGTAAGGGTTAGGGTTCGGGAAAGGGTTAGGGTTACGGTTACGGTTAGGGTTAGGGTAAGCTTTAGGGTTAGTGTTAGGGTTAGGGTAAGGGATAGTGTAGGGTTAGTGTTAGGGTAAGGGTAAGTGTTAGGTTTAGTGTTAGGGTTAGTGTCAGGGTAAGTGTTATGGTAAGGGTTAAGGTTAGGGTTAGGTTAAGGGTTGGGGTTAAGGTTAGGATAAGGGATAGGGTAAGGGTAAGGGTAAGGGTTAGGATTAGGGTTAGGGTAAGGGTAAGGGTTAGGGTTAGGTTTAGGTTAAGGGTAAGGGGTACGGTTAGGTTTAGGGTTAGGTTTAGGGTAAGGGTGAGGGTTAGGTTTAGGGTTAGGGTTAGGTTTAAAGTTAGGGTTAGGGTTAGGGTAAGGTTTAGGGTTAGGGTTAGGGTTAGGGTTAGGGTTAGGGTAAGGTTATGATTGGGGTTAGGGTTAGGTTATGGGTAAGAGTTAGGGTTAGGGGTTACCGTTAGGTTTAGGGAAAGGGTAAGGGTTAGGGTTAGGGTTAGGTAAGGATGAGGGTTATTATTAGGGTCAGGGTAGGGGTTAGGGTTAGGGTTAGGGTTAGCATTAAGTTTAGGGTTAGGGTTAGGGTTAAGGTTAGGTTTAAGCTTAGAGTTAGGGTTAGGATTAGGGTTTGGGTAAGGGTAAGGGTTAGGTTAGGGTTAGGGTTAGGGTTAGGATAAGGGTTCGTGTTAGGGATAGGGTTGGGGTTAGGGTAAGTGTTAGGGTTAGGGTTAGGCTAAGGGTTAGGATCAAGGGTTAGGGTTAGAGTTAGGTTTAGGGTTAGAGTAAGGGTTAGGGTTAGGATTAGGGTTACGGTTAGGTTAAGGTTAGGGTTAGGGGTTAGGGTTAGGTTTAGGTTTAGTGTTAGGGTAAGAGTTATAGTTAGTGGTAGGGTTAGGGTAAGGGTTAGGGTGATGGTGAGGGTTAGGGTAAGGGTAAGTGTTAGGGTTAATGTTAGGGGTAGGGTTAGGGTTAGTGTAAGTGTTAGGGTTAGTGTTAGGTTAAGGGTAAGGGTTAGGGTTAGGGTTAGGATTAGTGTTAGGCTCTGGGTAAGGGTAAGGGTAAGGGTTAGGGTTAGGTTTAGGGTTAGGGTTAGGGTTAGGGTAAGGGATAGGGTAGGGTTAGTGTTAGGGTAAAGGTAAGTGTTAGGTTTCAGATTAGGGTTAGTGTTAGGGTAAGTGTTAGGGTTAGGGTTAAGGTTAGGGTTAGGGTTAGAGTTAGGTTTAGGGTTAGATTAAGGGTTAGGGTTAGGGGTTAGGGTTAGGGTTAGGTTTATGTTTACAGTTATTGTAAGGGTTAGGGTTAGGGTTAGGGTTAGTTTTAGCTTTAGGGTTATGGTAAGCGTAAGGGTTAGTGTTAGGTTTAATGTTAGGTTTAGGGTTAGGTTTCGGGTGAGGGTAAGGATTAGGGTTAGGGTTAGGGTTAGGGTTAGGGTTAGGGTAAGGGTAAGGGTTAAGGTCAGGGTTAGGTTAAGGGTTGGGGTTATGGTTAGGGTTAGGGTTAGTGTTAGGGTTAGGTTTAGGGTTAGGGTAAGGGTAAGAGTTAGGGTTAGTTTTAGTGAAAGTGTTAGGGGTAGGGTTAGGCTTAGGGTTTGTTTAGGGTAAGGGTGAGGGTTAGGTTTAGGGTTAGGGTTAGGTTTATGGTTAGTGTTAGGGTTAGGGTTAGGGTAAGGTTTAGGGCTAGGGTTAGGGTTATTGTTAGGGCAGGGTTAGGGTTAGGGTTAGAGTTAGGGTAGGGGTTAGGGTAAGGGTAAGTGTTAGGGTTGGGCTTAGGGTTAGGATAAGGGTAAGGGTTAGGGTTTTGGTTAGGGTTAGGAGTTAGGGTTAGGGATAGTGTTAGGGTTAGGGTTAGGTGTTAGGGTTAGGGTTAGGTTTCTTGTAAGTGTTAGGATTAGCGGTTAGGCTTAGGGTTAGGGTGAGGGTAAGGGAAAGGCTTAGGGTTAGGGTTAGGTTTAGGGTTAGTGGTAGACTTAGGGTTAGAGTTAGGGTTAGGATTAGGGTTAGGGTTAGGGTAAGGGTAAGGGTTAGGGTTAGTGTTAGGTTTAGGGTAAGGGTAAAGGTTAGAGTTAAATTTAGGGTTAGGGTTAGGTTTAAGTTTAGGGTTAGGGTTAGGGTAAGGGTAAGGGTTAGGGTTAGGGTTAGGGTTAGGTTTAGGGTTAGGGTGAGGATAAGGGTAAGGGTTAGGGTTAGGGTCAGCGTTAGGTTTAGGGTTGGGTTAAGGTTAGGGTTAGGGTTAGGGTTAAGGGTAAGGTTTAGGGTTAGGTTTAGGTTCAGGGTTAGGTTTAGGGAAAGGGTAAGGTTTAGGCTCAGGGTTAGGGTTAGGGTTAAGATTAGGGTTAGGGTTAGGGTCAGGGTTAGGTTTATTGTTAGGGTTAGGGTAAGGGTAAGGGTTAGGGTTAGGGTTAAGTTAGGTTTAAGGTTAGGGTTAGTGTTAGGGTTAGGATTAGGTTTAGGGTTAGGGTTAGGTTAAGGGTAAGGTTTAGGGATCGAGTTAGGGTTAAGGTTAGGGAAAGGGTAAGGGTTAGGGTTAGGGTTAGGGTAAGGATTAGGTTTAGGGTTAGGGTCAGGGTAGGGGTTAGGGTTAGGGATAGGGTTATGTTTAGGTTTAGGTTTAGGGTTAATGTTAGGGTAAGAGTAAGGGTTAGGGTTAGGGTTAAGGTTAGGATTAAGGTTAGGGTTGGGGTTAGGGTAAGGGTAAGGGTAAGGGTTAGGTTAGGGTTAGGGTTAGGGTTAGGATAAGGGTTAGTGGTAGGTTTAGTGTTAGGTTTAGGGTTAGGGTTAGGGTTAGGGTAAGTGTAAGGGTTAGGGTTAGGTTTAGAGTTAGGTTTAGGGTTAGGGAAACGATAAGGGTTTGAGTTATGGTAAGGGTAAGGGTTAGGTTTAGGGTAGAGTTAAGGTTAGGTTTTGGGTGAGGGTAAGGGTAAGGGTTAGGGTTAGAGTTAGGGTTAGGGTTAGTGTATGGGTTAGGGTTAGCGTTAGGGTTAGGGTGAGGGCAAGTTTTAGGGTTAGGGTTAGTGTTAGGATAAGGGTATGGGTTAGGGTTAGTGTTAGGGTTACACTTAGGGCTTAGGGTTAGGATTAGGTTTACGGTTCTGTTTGGGGTTAGGTTTATGGTAAGGGTAAGGGTTAGGGTTAGAGTTAGGGTTAGGGTTAGTGTTAGGTTTAGGGTTAGGGTTAGGGTAATGGTAAGGTTTAGGGTTAGGGTTAGGGTTACGTTAGGGTTAGGGTTAGTGTTAGGTTTAGGGTTAGGGTTAGGGTTAGGGTAAGGGTAAGAGTTAGGGTTAGGGTTAGGGTAAGGTTAGGGTTAGGGTTACGGTTAGGGTAAGGGTTAGGGTTAGGGTAAGGGTAAGGCTTAGGTAGGGTAAGGGTTAGGGTTAGGGTTAGGTTAAGGTTAGGGTTAGGGGTTAGGGTTAATCTTAGGGTTAGGGTAAGGGTTAGGGTTAGGGTTAGTGTTAGGGTTAGGGTAAGGGTTAGGGTTAGGGTTAGTGTTAGGGTTAGGGTAAGGGTTAGGGTTAGGGTTAGTGTAAGGGTTAGGGTTAGGGTAAGGGTTAGGGTAAGGGTAAGTGTTAGTTTTAGGGTTAGGGTTAAGTTGGGGTAAGTGTTAGGGTAAGGGTAAGGGTTAGGTTAGGTTTAGGGTTGGGTTTAAGGATAGGGTTAGGTTTAGGTTAAGGGTTAGGACTAGGCTTACGGTTAGGGTAAGGGTAAGTGTAGGGTTAGGGTTAGGATTAGGGTTAGGGTAAGGGATAGGGTTAGGGTTAGGGTTAGGTTTAGGGTTGGGGTTAGGTTTAGGGTAAGGGTAAGGGTAAGGGTAAGGATTAGGTTAGGGTTACGGTTATGGTTAAGGTTAGGGTAAGGGTTAGGGTTAGGATTAGGGTTAGGGTTAGGGGTAGAGTTAGGTTTAGGGTTAGGGTAAGGGTAAGTGTTAGGGTTAAGGTTAGGGTTAGGGTTAGGGTTAGGGTTAGGGTTAGACTTAGGGGTTAGGGTTAGGGTTAGGGTTAGGGTTATATTTGGGGTTAGGGTGAGTTTAAGATTAAGGGTTAGGATTAGGGTTAGGGTAGGGTTAAGTTTAGGGTTAGGGTTAGGGTTAGGTTTAGGGTTAGGGTTAGGTTAAGGGTAAGGTTTAGGGTTAGGGGTTAGGTTAGGGTTAAGGAAAGGGTAAGGGTTAGGTTTAGGGTTAGGGAAATTATTAGGGTTAGGGGTAGGGTCAGGGTAGGGGTTAGGGTTAGGGTTAGGGTTACCATTAAGGTGGGTTAGGGTTAGGGTTAAGGTTAGGGTTAAGGTTAGGGTTAGGGTTAGGGTAAGGGTAAGGGTTAGGTTAGGGTTAGGGTTAGGGTTAGGATAAGTGTTAGTGTTAGGGATATGGTTAGGTTTAGGGTTAGGGTTAGGGTTAGGTTTAGGTTTAGGGTTAGGGTTAGTGTAAGGGTATGGGTAAGGGTTAGGTTTAGAGTTAGGTTTAGGGTTAGGGTAAGGGTCAGGGTTAGGGTTAGGGTAAGGGTAAGGGTTAGGTTTAGGGTAGGGTTAAGTTTAGGTTTAGGGTGAGGTTATGGGTAAGGGTGAGGGTTAGCCTTAGGGTTAGGGTTACTGTAAGGGTTAGGGTTAGCGTTAGGGTAAGTGTTAGGGTTAGGGTTAGTGTTAGGAGAAGGGTATGGGTTAGGGTTTGGGTTAGGGTTAGACATAGGTGTTAGGGTTAGGTTTAGGTTTGGGGTTAGGTTTAGGGTAAGGGTAAGGGTTAGGGTTAGAGTTAGGGTTAGGTTTAGTGTTAGGCTTAGGGTTAGGGTTAGGGTAATGCTAATGTTTAGGGTTAGGGTTAAGGTTAGGGTGAAGTTTAGGTTTAGGGTTAGGGTTAGGATTAGGGTTAGGGTTAAGGTTAGGGTTAGGGTTAGGGTTAGGGTAAGGGTTAGGGTTAGGGTAAGGTTTAGGGTTAGGGTAAGGGTAAGGGTTAGGGTTAGAGTTAGGGTTAGTGTTAGTGTAAGGGTTAGGGTTAGCCTTAGGGTAAGTGTTTGGGTTAAGGTTAGGGTTAGGGTTAGGGTTAGGGTTAGGGTTAGAGTTAGGTATGGGGTGAGGGTTAGGGTAAGGGTAAGGATTAGGGCTGGGTTAGGGTAGGGTTAAGTTTAGGGTTAGGGTTAGGGTTAGGGTTAGGGTTATGTTTAGGGTTAGGGTTAGGTTATGGGTAAGAGTTAGCGTTAGGGGTTACGGTTAGGTTTAGGGAAAGGGTAAGGGTTAGGGTTAGGGTTAGGTAAGGATGAGGGTTAGGATTAGGTTCAGGGTAGGGGTTAGGGTTAGGGTTAGGGTTAGCATTAAGTTTAGGGTTAGGGTTAGGGTTAAGGTTAGGGTTAAGGTTAGGGTTAGGGTTAGGATTAGGGTTTGGGTAAGGGTAAGGGTTAGGATTACGGTTAGGGTTAGGGTAAGGGTAAGGGTAAGGGTTAGGGTTAGTGTTAGGGTTAGGGTATGGGAAAAGGTTAGGGTTAAATTTAGGGTTAGGGTTAGGTTTAGGGTTAGGGTTAGGGTTAGGGTAAGGGTAAGGGTTAGGGTTAAGGTTATGGTTAGGTTTAGGGTTAGGGTAAGGGTTAGGTTTAGGGTTAGCGTTAGGTTTAGGGTTGGGTTAAGGTTAGGGTTAGGGTTAGGGTTAAGGGTAAGGTTTAGGGTTAGGTTTAGGTTCAGGGTTAGGTTTAGGGAAAGGGTAAGGTTTAGGCTCAGGGTTAGGGTTAGGGTTAAGATTAGGGTTAGGGTTAGGGTCAGGGTTAGGTTTATTGTTAGGGTTAGGGAAAGGGTAAGGGTTAGGGTTAGGGTTAAGTTAGGTTTCAGGTTAGGGTTAGTGTTAGGGTTAGGATTAGGTTTAGGGTTAGGGTTAGGTTAAGGGTAAGGTTTAGGGTTCGAGTTAGGGTTAAGGTTAGGGAAAGGGTAAGGGTTAGGGTTAGGGTTAGGGTAAGGATTAGGTTTAGGGTTAGGGTCAGGCTAGGGGTTAGGGTTAGGGATAGGGTTATGTTTAGGTTTAGGTTTAGGGTTAATGTTAGGGTAAGAGTAAGGGTTAGGGTTAGGGTTAAAGTTAGGATTAAGGTTAGGGTTGGGGTTAGGGTAAGGGTAAGGGTAAGGGTTAGGTTAGGGTTAGTTAGGGTTAGGGTTAGGATAAGGGTTAGTGGTAGGTTTAGTGTTAGGTTTAGGGTTAGGGTTAGGGTTAGGGTTAGGGTAAGTGTAAGGGTTAGGGTAAGGTTTAGAGTTAGGTTTAGGGTTAGGGAAACGATAAGGGTTTGAGTTATGGTAAGGGTAAGGGTTAGGTTTAGGGTAGAGTTAAGGTTAGGTTTTGGGTGAGGGTAAGGGTAAGGGTTAGGGTTAGAGTTAGGGTTAGGGTTAGTGTAAGGGTTAGGGTTAGCGTTAGGGTTAGGGTGAGGGTAAGTTTTAGGGTTAGGGTTAGTGTTAGGATAAGGGTATGGGTTAGGGTTAGTGTTAGGGTTACACTTAGGGCTTAGGGTTAGGATTAGGGTTACGGTTCTGTTTGGGGTTAGGTTTATGGTAAGGGTAAGGGTTAGGGTTAGAGTTAGGGTTAGGGTTAGTGTTAGGTTTAGGGTTAGGGTTAGGGTAATGGTAAGGTTTAGGGTTAGGGTTAGGGTTACGTTAGGGTTAGGGTTAGTGTTAGGTTTAGGGTTAGGGTTAGGGTTAGGGTAAGGGTAAGAGTTAGGGTTAGGGTTAGGGTTAAGGTTAGGGTTAGGGTTACGGTTAGGGTAAGGGTTAGGGTTAGGGTAAGGGTAAGGCTTAGGTAGGGTAAGGGTTAGGGTTAGGGTTAGGTTAAGGTTAGGGTTAGGGTTAGGGTTAGTGTTTGGGTTAGGGTAAGGGTTAGGGTGAGGTTTAGGGTTAGGGTAAGTGTAAGTTTTAGGGTTAGGGTAAGGGGTAGGGTTAGGGTTAGTGTAAGGGTTAGGGTTAGGGTAAGGGTTAGGGTAAGGGTAAGTGTTAGTGTTAGGGTTAGGGTTAAGTTGGGGTAAGTGTTAGGGTAAGGGTAAGGGTTAGGTTAGGTTTAGGGTTGGGTTTAAGGTTAGGGTTAGGTTTAGGTTAAGGGTTAGGACTAGGCTTACGGTTAGGGTAAGTGTAAGTGTAGGGTTAGGGTTAGGATTAGGGTTAGGGTAAGGGATAGGGTGAGGGTTAGGGTTAGGTTTAGGGTTGGGGTTAGGTTTAGGGTAAGGGTAAAGGTAAGGGTAAGGATTAGGTTAGGGTTACGGTTATGGTTAAGGTTAGGGTAAGGGTTAGGTTTAGGATTAGGGTTAGGGTTAGGGGTAGAGTTAGGTTTAGGGTTAGGGTAAGGGTAAGTGTTAGGGTTAAGCTTAGGGTTAGGGTTAGGGTTAGACTTAGGGGTTAGGGTTAGGGTTAGGGTTAGGGTTATATTTGGGGTTAGGGTTAGTTTAAGATTAAGGGTTAGGATTAGGGTTAGGGTAGGGTTAAGTTTAGGGTTAGGGTTAGGGTTAGGTTTAGGGTTAGGGTTAGGTTAAGGGTAAGGTTTAGGGTTAGGGGTTAGGTTAGGGTTAAGGAAAGGGTAAGGGTTAGGTTTAGGGTTAGGGAAATTATTAGGGTTAGGGTTAGGGTCAGGGTAGGGGTTAGGGTTAGGGTTAGGGTTACCATTAAGGTGGGTTAGGGTTAGGGTTAAGGTTAGGGTTAAGATTAGGGTTAGGGTTAGGGTAAGGGTAAGGGTTAGGTTAGGGTTAGGGTTAGGGTTAGGATAAGTGTTAGTTTTAGGGATATGGTTAGGTTTAGGGTTAGGGTTAGGGTTAGGTTTAGGGTTAATGTTAGGGTTAGTGTAAGGGTATGGGTAAGGGTTAGGTTTAGAGTTAGGTTTAGGGTTAGGGTAAGGGTCAGGGTTAGGGTTAGGGTAAGGGTAAGGGTTAGGTTTAGGGTAGGGTTAAGTTTAGGTTTAGGGTGAGGTTATGGGTAAGGGTGAGGGTTAGCGTTAGGGTTAGGGTTACTGTAAGGGTTAGGGTTAGCGTTAGGGTAAGTGTTAGGGTTAGGGTTAGTGTTAGGAGAAGGGTATGGGTTAGGGTTTGGGTTAGGGTTAGACATAGGTGTTAGGGTTAGGTTTAGGTTTGGGGTTAGGTTTAGGGTAAGGGTAAGTGTTAGGGTTAGAGTTAGGGTTAGGTTTAGTGTTAGGCTTAGGGTTAGGGTTAGGGTAATGGTAATGTTTAGGGTTAGGGTTAAGGTTAGGGTGAAGTTTAGGTTTAGGGTTAGGGTTAGGATTAGGGTTATGGTTAAGGTTAGGGTTAGGGTTAGGGTTAGGGTTAGGGTAAGGGTTAGGGTTAGGGTTAGGGTAAGGTTTAGGGTTAGGGTAAGGGTAAGGGTTAGGGTTAGAGTTAGGGTTAGTGTTAGTGTAAGGGTTAGGGTTAGCCTTAGGGTAAGGGTTAGCCTTAGGGTAATTGTTAGCGTTAAGGTTAGGGTTAGGGTTAGGGTTAGGGTTAGGGTTAGACTTAGGGGTTAGTGTTAGGGTTAGGGTTAGAGTTAGGTATGGGGTGAGGGTTAGGGTAAGGGTAAGGGTTAGGGCTGGGTTAGGGTAGGGTTAAGTTTAGGGTTAGGGTTAGGGTTAGGGTTAGGGTTATGTTTAGGTTTAGGGTTAGGTTATGGGTAAGAGTTAGGGTTAGGGGTTACGGTTAGGTTTAGGGAAAGGGTAAGGGTTAGGGTTAGGGTTAGTTAAGGATGAGGGTTAGGATTAGGTTCAGGGTAGGGGTTAGGGTTAGGGTTAGGGTTAGCATTAAGTTTAGGGTTGGGTTAGGGTTAAGGTTAGGGTTAAGGTTAGGGTTAGGGTTAGGATTAGGGTTTGGGTAAGGGTAAGGGTTAGGATTACGGTTAGGGTTAGGGTAAGGGTAAGGGTAAGGGTTAGGGTTAGTGTTAGGGTTAGGGTATGGGAAAAGGTTAGGGTTAAATTTAGGGTTAGGGTTAGGTTTAGGGTTAGGGTTAGGGTTAGGGTAAGGGTAAGGGTTAGGGTTAAGGTTATGGTTAGGTTTAGGGTTAGGGTAAGGGTTAGGTTTAGGGTTAGCGTTAGGTTTAGGGTTGGGTTAATGTTAGGGTTAGGGTTAGGGTTCAAGGTAAGGTTTAGGGTTAGGTTTAGGTTCAGGGTTAGGTTTAGGGAAAGGGTAAGGTTTAGGCTCAGGGTTAGGGTTAGGGTTAAGATTAGGGTTAGGGTTAGGGTCAGGGTTAGGTTTATTGTTAGGCTTAGGGTAAGGGTAAGGTTTAGGGTTAGGGTTAAGTTAGGTTTAAGGTTAGGGTTAGTGTTAGGGTTAGGATTAGGTTTAGGGTTAGGGTTAGGTTAAGGGTAAGGTTTAGGGTTCGAGTTAGGGTTAAGGTTAGGGAAAGGGTAAGGGTTAGGGTTAGGGTTAGGGTAAGGATTAGGTTTAGTGTTAGGGTCAGGCTAGGGGTTAGGGTTAGTGATAGGGTTATGTTTAGGTTTAGGTTTAGGGTTAATGTTAGGGTAAGAGTAAGGGTTAGGGTTAGGGTTAAGGTTAGGATTAAGGTTAGGGTTGGGGTTAGGGTAAGGGTAAGGGTAAGGGTTAGGTTAGGGTTAGGGTTAGGGTTAGGATAAGGGTTAGTGGTAGGTTTAGTGTTAGGTTTAGTGTTAGGGTTAGGGTAAGTGTAAGGGTTAGGGTTAGGTTTAGAGTTAGGTTTAGGGTTAGGGAAACGATAAGGGTTTGAGTTATGGTAAGGGTAAGGGTTAGGTTTAGGGTAGAGTTTAGGTTAGGTTTTGGGTGAGGGTAAGGGTAAGGGTTAGGGTTAGAGTTAGGGTTAGGGTTAGTGTAAGGGTTAGGGTTAGCGTTAGGGTTAGGGTGAGGGTAAGTTTTAGGGTTAGGGTTAGTGTTAGGATAAGGGTATGGGTTAGGGTTAGTGTTAGGGTTACACTTAGGGCTTAGGGTTAGGATTAGGGTTACGGTTCTGTTTGGGGTTAGGTTTATGGTAAGGGTAAGGGTTAGGGTTAGAGTTAGGGTTAGTGTTAGGTTTAGGGTTAGGGTTAGGGTAATGGTAAGGTTTAGGTTAGGGTTAGGGTTAAGTTAGGGTTAGGGTTAGTGTTAGGTTTAGGGTTAGGGTTAGGGTTAGGGTAAGGGTAAGAGTTAGGGTTAGGGTTAGGGTTAAGGTTAAGGTTAGGGTTACGGTTAGGGTAAGGGTTAGGGTTAGGGTAAGGGTAAGGCTTAGGTAGGGTAAGGGTTAGGGTTAGGGTTAGGTTAAGGTTAGGGTTAGGGGTTAGGGTTAATATTAGGGTTAGGGTAAGGGTTAGGGTTAGGGTTAGTGTTAGGGTTAGGGTAAGGGTTAGGGTGAGGTTTAGGGATAGGGTAAGTGTAAGTGTTAGGGTTAGGGTAAGGGGTAAGGTTAGGGTTAGTGTAAGGGTTAGGGTTAGGGTAAAGTTTAGGGTAAGGGTAAGTGTTAGTGTTAGGGTTAGGGTTAAGTTGGGGTAAGTGTTAGGGTAAGGGTAAGGGTTAGGTTAGGTTTAGGGTTGGGTTTAAGGTTAGGGTTAGGTTTAGGTTAAGGGTTAGGACTAGGCTTACGGTTAGGGTAAGGGTAAGTGTAGGGTTAGGGTTAGGATTAGGGTTAGGGTAAGGGATAGGGTTAGGGTTAGGGTTAGGTTTAGGGTTGGGGTTAGGTTTAGGGTTAGGGTAAGGGTTAGGGTTAGGATTAGGGTTAGGGTTAGGGTTAGGGTTAGGGGTAGAGTTAGGTTTAGGGTTAGGGTAAGGGAAAGTGTTAGGGTTAAGGTTAGGGTTAGGGTTAGGGTTAGGGTTAGGGTTAGGTTTAGACTTAGGGGTTAGGGTTAGGGTTAGGGTTAGGGTTATATTTGGGGTTAGGGTTAGTTTAAGATTAAGGGTTAGGATTAGGGTTAGGGTAGGGTTAAGTTTAGGGTTAGGGTTAGGGTTAGGTTTAGGGTTAGGGTTAGGTTAAGGGTAAGGTTTAGGGTTAGGGGTTAGGTTAGGGTTAAGGAAAGGGTAAGGGTTAGGTTTAGGGTTAGGGAAATTATTAGGGTTAGGGTTAGGGTCAGGGTAGGGGTTAGGGTTAGGGTTAGGGTTACCATTAAGGTGGGTTAGGGTTAGGGTTAAGGTTAGGGTTAAGGTTAGGGTTAGTGTTAGGGTAAGGGTAAGGGTTAGGTTTAGGGTTAGGGAAATTATTAGGGTTAGGGTTAGGGTCAGGGTAGGGGTTAGGGTTAGGGTTAGGGTTACCATTAAGGTGGGTTAGGGTTAGGGTTAAGGTTAGGGTTAAGGTTTAGGGTTAGAGTAAGGGTAAGGGTTAGGGTTAGGGTTAGGGTTAAGGTTAGGTTTACGGTGTGGGTAAGGGTAAGGGTTAGGGTTCGGGATAGGGTTAGGGTTAGGGTTAGGGTTAGGGTTAGGGTAAGCTTTAGGGTTAGTGTTAGGGTTAGGGTAAGTGATAGTGTAGGGTTAGTGTTAGGGTAAGGGTAAGTGTTAGGTTTAGTGTTAGAGTTAGTGTCAGGGTAAGTGTTATGGTAAGGGTTAAGTTTAGGGTTAGGTTAAGGGTTGTTGTTAAGGTTAGGATAAGGGATAGGGTAAGGGTAAGGGTTAGGGTTAGGGTTAGGGTAAGGGTAAGGGTTAGGGTTAGGTTTAGGTTAAGGGTAAGGGGTACGGTTAGGTTTAGGGTTAGGTTTAGGGTAAGGGTGAGGGTTAGGTTTAGGGTTAGGGTTAGGTTTAAAGTTAGGGTTAGGGTTAGGGTAAGGTTTAGGGTTAGGGTTAGGGTAAGGTTATGATTGGGGTTAGGGTTAGGTTATGGGTAAGAGTTAGGGTTAGGGGTTACCGTTAGGTTTAGGGAAAGGGTAAGGGTTAGGGTTAGGGTTAGGGTTAGCGTTAGGGTTAGGGTTAGGGTAAGAGTTATGGTTAGTGGTAGGGTTAGGGTAAGGGTTAGGGTGATGGTGAGGGTTAGGGTAAGGGTAAGTGTTAGGGTTAATGTTAGGGGTAGAGTTAGGTTTAGTGTAAGTGTTAGTGTTAGTGTTAGGTTAAGGGTAAGTGTTAGGGTTAGAGTTAGGATTAGTGTTAGGCTCTGGGTAAGGGTAAGGGTAAGGGTTAGGGTTAGGTTTAGGGTTAGGGTTAGGGTTAGGGTAAGGGATAGGGTAGGGTTAGTGTTAGGGTAAAGGTAAGTGTTAGGTTTCAGATTAGGGTTAGTGTTAGGGTAAGTGTTAGGGTTAGGGTTAAGGTTAGGGTTAGGGTTAGAGTTAGGTTTAGGGTTAGATTAAGGGTTAGGGTTAGGGGTTAGGGTTAGGGTTAGGTTTATGTTTACAGTTATTGTAAGGGTTAGGGTTAGGGTTAGGGTTAGGGTTAGTTTTAGCGTTAGGGTTATGGTAAGCGTAAGGGTTAGTGTTAGGGTTAATGTTAGGTTTAGGGTTAGGTTTCGGGTGAGGGTAAGGATTAGGGTTAGGGTTAGGGTTAGGGTTAGGGTAAGGGTAAGGGTTAAGGTCAGGGTTAGGTTAAGGGTTGGGGTTATGGTTAGGGTTAGTGTTAGTGTTAGGGTTAGGTTTAGGGTTAGGGTAAGGGTAAGAGTTAGGGTTAGTTTTAGTGAAAGTGTTAGGGGTAGGGTTAGGCTTAGGGTTCGGTTTAGGGTAAGGGTGAGGGTTAGGTTTAGGGTTAGGGTTAGGTTTATGGTTAGTGTTAGGGTTAAGGTTAGGGTAAGGTTTAGGGCTAGGGTTAGGGTTATTGTTAGGGTAGGGTTAGGGTTAGGGTTAGGGTTAGGGTAGGGGTTAGGGTAAGGGTAAGTGTTAGGGTTAGGCTTAGGGTTAGGATAAGTGTAAGGGTTAGGGTTATGGTTAGGGTTAGGAGTTAGGGTTAGGGATAGTGTTAGGGTTAGGGTTAGGTGTTAGGGTTAGGGTTAGGTTTCTTGTAAGTGTTAGGATTAGCGGTTAGGGTTAGGGTTAGGGTGAGGGTAAGGGAAAGGCTTAGGGTTAGGGTTAGGTTTAGGGTTAGTGTTAGACTTAGGGTTAGAGTTAGGGTTAGGATTAGGGTTAGGGTTAGGGTAAGGGTAAGGGTTTGGGTTAGTGTTAGGTTTAGGGTAAGGGTAAAGGTTAGAGTTAAATTTAGGGTTAGGGTTAGGTTTAGGTTTAGGGTTAGGGTTAGGGTAAGGGTAAGGGTTAGGGTTAGGGTTAGGGTTAGGTTTAGGGTTAGGGTGAGGATAAGGGTAAGGGTTAGGGTTAGGGTTAGCGTTAGGTTTAGGGTTGGGTTAAGGTTAGGGTTAGGGTTAGGGTTAAGGGTAAGGTTTAGGGTTAGGGTTAGGGTAAGGGTTAGGGTTAGGGTTAGGGTTAGGGTTAGAGTAGGGTTAGGGTTAGGGTAAGGGTTAGGGTTAGGGTTAGAGTAAGGTTTAGGGTTTGGGTTAGGTTTAGGGTTAGGTTTAGGTTAAGGGTAAGGGTTAGGGTTAGGGTTAAGGTTAGGGTTAGGTTTAGGGTTAGTGTAAGTGTTAGGCTTAGGGTTAGAGTTAGGTTTAGGTTAGGGTAAGGGTCAAAGTTAGGGTTAGGGTATGGGTAAGGGTTAGGTTTAGGGTAGGGTTAAGGTTAGGTTTAGGGTGAGGGTAAGGGTAAGGATTAGGGTTAGAGTTAGCGTTAGTGTTAGCGTAAGGGTTAGGGTTAGCCTTAGGGTATGTGTTAGGGTTCAGGTTAGGGTTAGGTTTAGGGTTAGAGTTAAGGTTAGGGTTAGGTTTAGGGTTAGGGTAAGGGTAAGGTTTCGGTTATGGTTAGGGATAAGTTTAGGGTTAGGGTTTGGGTTTGTTTTAGGGATAGGGTTAGGGTAAGGTTAAGGGTAAGGTTTAGGGTTAGGGTTAGAGTTAGGGTTAGGGTAAGGGTTAGGGTTAGGGTTAGGTTTATGGTAAGTGTTAGGGTTAGGGTTAGGTTTAGGGTTAGGTTTAGGTTAAGGGTAAGGGTTAGAGTTAGGGTTAGGGTTAAGTTTAGGGTTAGGTTTAATGTTACTGTAAGGGTTAGGCTTAGGGTTAGAGTTAGGTTTAGATTAGGGTAAGGGTCAGGGTTAGGGTTTTGGGTAAGGGTAAGTTATAGGTTTAGGGTAGGGTTAAGGTTAGGTTTAGGGTGAGGGTAAGGATAAGGGTTAGGGTTAGAGTTAGGGTTAGTGTTAATGTAATGGTTAGGGTTAGCCTTAGGGTAAGTGTTAGGGTTAAGGTTAGGGCTAGGGTTAGGGTTAGGGTTAGACTTAGAGGTTAGTGTTAGGGTTAGGGTTACAGTTAGGTTTGGGGTTATGGTTAGGGTAAGGGTAAGGGTTAGGGTTAGGGTTAGGTTTAGAGTTAGGGTTAGGGTTAGGGTAAGGGTAAGGGTTAGGGTTAGTGTTAGGGTTAAGGTTAGGGTTTGAGTTAGGGTTAGGGTAAGGGTTAGGTTTAGGGTAAGGGTAAGGCTTATGTTTAGGGTAAGGGTTAGGGTTAGGGTTAGGGTTAGGTTAAGGTTTGGGTTAGGGGTTACGGTTAGGGTTAGGGTTAGGGTCAGGGTTAGGTTGAGGTTTAGGTTTAGGGTAAGTGTGTTAGGGTTAGGGTTAGGGTTAGGGTTAGGGTTAGTGTAAGGGTTAGGGTTAGGGTTAGGGTTAGGGTAAGGGTGAGGGTTAGGGTTAGGTTTAGGGTTAGGGTTAGGGTAAGTGTAAGGGTTCGGTTTAGGTTTATGTTTAGGGTTAGGGATTGGGTTAGGGTTAGGGTTTGGGTAAGGATAATAGTTAGGGTTAGGGTTAGGTTTAGGATTAGGTTTAAGGTTATGGTTAGGGTGCGGGTAAGGGTAAGGTTTAGGGTTAGGTTTAGGTTTAGGGTTAGGGTAAGGGCTAGGGTTAGGTTTAGGGTTAGGGTTAGGGTTAGGGTAAGTGTAAGGGTTAGGGTTAGGGTTAGGGTTTGGTTTAGGGTTGGGTTTAAGTTTAGGTTTAGGGTTAGGGTACGTTTAAGGATTAGGGTTAGGGTTAGGGTTAGGGGTAGGGTTAGGATTAGGGTTAGGTTAGGATTAGTGTTAGGGTTAGTGTTAGGGTAAGGTTATGTGTTAGGTTTAGGGTTAGGGTTAGGGTAAGTTTTAGGGTTAGGGTTACGGTTAGGATGAGGGTAAGGGTAAGGTTTAGGGTTAAACTTAGGGTAAGGGTTAGGGTTAGGTTTAGGGAAAGGGTAAGGGTTAGGGTTAGGTTTAGGGTTAGGGTTAGGTTTAGAGTTAGTGTTAGTGTAACTGTAAGGGTTAGGGTTAGGTTTAGGGTTAGGGTAAGGGTTTAGGGTTAGTGTTAGGGTTAGGTTAAGGGTTAGGGTTAGGTTTAGGATTAGGATAAGCGTTAGGGTTAGGGTAAGGGTAAGTGTTAGGTTTAGGGTTAGGGTTAGGGTTATTTTAAGGTTTAGGGTTAGGGTTAGATTTAGGTGGTAGGGTTAGGGTTAGTGTTAGGGTTAGGGTAAGTGTAAGGGTTAGGTTTAGGGTTAGGGTTAGGTTTAGAGTTAGTGTTAGGGTAAGGGTAAGGGTTAGGGTTAGGGTAAGGGTTAGGGTAACTCTTAGGGTTAGGGGTTCGGGTTAGTGTTAGGGTTAGGTTAAGGGTTAGGGTTAGGGTTAGGGTTAGGATAAGGGTTAGGGTTAGGGTAAGGGTAAGTGTTAAGTTTAGGGTTAGGGATAGGGTTATGTTTATGTGGTAGGGTTAGGTTTAGGGTAAGGGTAAGCGTTAGGTTTAAGTTTAGGATTAGTGATAGGGTTAGGGTTAGGGTAAGGGTAAGGTTTAGGGTTTGGGTTAGGGTTAGGGTTAAGGTTAGGGTTAGGGGTAGGGTTAGGTTTAGGGTTAGGGTTAGGGTAAGGGTAAGGGTTAGGGTTAGGGTTAGGTTTAGGGTTAGGTTTAGGGTAAGGACAAGGTTTAGGCTTAGGGTTAAGGTTAGGGTTAGGGTTAGGTTCAGGGTTAGGTTAATGTTAGGGTTAGGGTAAGTGTACGGGATATGGTTAGGGTTAGCGTTAGGGTTAAGGTTAGGGTTAGGGTTAGGGTTATGGTTAGGGTTAGGGTAAGGGTTAGGGTAGGTTAGGGTAAGGGTTAGGGTTAGGGTTAGGGTTAGTTTAAAGATTAGGGTTAGGGTTAGGGTTAGAGTGAGATTTAGGTTTGGTTAAGGGTAAGGGTTATGGTTAGGTTATGGTTAGGTTTAGGTTAAGGTTTAAGGTTAGGTGTTAGGGTTAGGGTTATTGTTAGGGTTAGGGAAAGGGTTATGGTTAGGGTTAGGGTTAGGGTTAGGGTAAGTATTAGAGTTAGGGTTAGGGTTAGGGTTAGGGTCAGGGTAAGGGTTAGGTTTAGGGTTAGGGTTAGGGTAAGGTTAAGTGTTAGGTTTAGGGTTAGGGTTAGGGTTAGGGTAAGTGTTAGGGTAAGGGTTAGGTTTAGGGTTAGGGTAACGGTAAGGGTTAGGGTTAGGGTTAGTGTTAGGGTAAGGGTTAGGGTTAGGGTTAGGGTTAGGGTAAGGGTAAGGGTTAGGGTTAGGGTTAGGGTTAAGGTTAGTTTTAGGGTTAGGGTAAGGGTAAGGGTAAGGGTAAGTGTAAGAGTTAGGGTTAGGGTTAGGGTAATGGTTAGATTTAGGGTTAGGGTAAGGGTAAGGTTTAGGGTTATGGTTAGGGTTATGGTTAGGGTAAGCGTAAGGGTGAGTGTTAGGGTTAGGGTTAGGTTTAGGGTAAGGGTAAGGTTTAGGATTAAGGTTAGGGTTAGGGTTAGTTTTAGGGTTTGGGTTAGGGTTAGGTTTAAGATTAGTGTTACGGTATGCGTAAGGGTTATGTTTAGGGTTAGGGTTAGGTTTAGAGTTAGAGTTAGGGTTAGGGTTAGGGTAAGGATAAGGGTTAGGGTTAGGGTTAGGGTTAGGTTTAGGGTAAGGGTTAGGGTTAAGGTTAGGGTTAGGGTTAGGGTTAGGGTTAGGATAAGGGTAAGGGTTAGGGTTAGGTTTAGGGTTAGGGTTAGGGCAAGTGTAAGGGTTCGGGTTAGGATTATGGTTAGGGTTAGGGATTGGGTTAGGATTAGTGTTTGGGTAAGGATAAGGTTTAGGGTTAGGGTTAGGGTTAGGTTTAGGATTAGGGTTAAGGTTATGGTTAGGGTGCTGGTAAGGGTAAGGTTTAGGGTTAGATTTAGGTTTAGGGTTAGGGTAAGGGTTAGGGTTAGGTTTAGGGTTAGGGTTAGGGTTAAGGTAAGGGTAAGACTTAGGGTTAGGATTAGGTTTAGGGTTGGGTTTAAGGTTAGGGTTAGGGTTAGGGTAAGGGTAAGGGTTAGGGTTAGGGTTAGGGTAAGGGTTAGTGTTGGGTTAGGGTTAGGGTTAGGGTTACGGTTAGGTTTAGGATTAGGGTAAGGGTAAGGGTTAGGTTTAGGCTTAGGGTTAGGGTTAGGTTTAGCGTTAGGATAAGTGTAACGGTTAGGATTAGGGTTAGGGTTAAGGTAAGGGTAAGGTGTAGGGTTAGTGTTAGGGTAAGGGTTAGGGTTAGGGTTAGGGTTAGGGTTAGGGTAAGGGTAAGGGTTAGGGTTAGGATTAGGGTTAGGGTAAGTGTTAGGGTTAGGGTTAGGGTAAGGGTTATGGTAGGGTTTAGGATAAGGGTAATTTTTAGTGTTAGGGTTAGGTTTAGGATAAGCGTAAGGATTAGGGTTAGGGTTAGGTTTAGGGTTAGTGTTAGGTTAAGGGTTAAGGTTAGGGTAAGGGCAAGGGTTAGGGTTAGGGTTAGGTTTAGGGTTAAGGTTAGGGTTAGGGTTAGGGTTACACTTAGGGATTAGGGTTAGGATTAGGGTTAGGGTTATGTTTGGGTTAAGGGTTAGGGTAAGGGTAAGGGTTAGGGTTAGAGTTAGGGTTGGGGTTAGTGTTAGGTTTAGGGTTAGGGTTAGGGTAATGGTAAGGTTTAGGGTTAGGGTTAGGGTTAGGTTAGGGTTAGGGTTAGTGTTAGCTTTAG
>JANJXV010000207.1:397500-400000 GCA_024803745.1 Megascapheus bottae
TTGAGGTTAGGGTTAGGGTTAGGGTTAGATTTAGGGTTAGGATTAGGGTTTGGTAAGGGTAAGGGTTAGGGTTAGGGTTAAGGTTAGGGTTAGGCTTAGTGTTAGAGTAAGAGTAAGGGTTAGGGTAGGGGTTAAGTTTGAGGTTAGGGTTAGGATTAGGGTTAGGGTAAGGTTAGGGTTAGGGTTAGGGTAAGTGTTAGGGTAGGGTTAGAGTTAGAGTTAGGGTTATGGCAAGGGCAAGGGTTAGGGTTAGGGTTAAGGTTAGGGTTAGCGTTAGTGTTAGGGTTAGGGTAAGGGTAATTGTTAGGGTTAGTTTTAGGGTTAGGGTTAAGGTTAGGATTAGGGTTAGGGTTAGGGTTAGGGTAAGGGTTAGGGTTAGGTTAGGGTAAGGGTTAGGGTTAGGGTTAGGGTTAGGGTTAGGGTTAGGTTTAGGGTTAGGGTTAGGGTTAGGGTAAGGGTAAGGGTTAGGGTTAGGGTTAGGTTTAGGGTTAGGGATAGGGTAAGGGTAAGGGTTAGGGTTACGGTTAGGTTTAGGGTTGGGGTTAAAGTTAGGTTTAGTGTTAGGGTACATTTAAGGATTAGGGTTAGGTTTAGGGTTAGGGTTATGCTTAGGGTTAAGGTTAGGGTTAGGATTAGGGTTAGGTTTAGGGTTAGGGTTAGGGTAAGGAAAAATGTTACAATTAAGGTTAGGGTTAGGGTTAAGGTTAGGGTTAAGGTTAGGGTGAGGGTAAGGGTAAGGGTTAGGGTTAGGGTTAGGGTTAGGGTTAGGGGAAGGGTTAGGGTTAGGGTTAGAGTTACGGTTAGGTTTAGATTTGGGGTTAAGGTAGGGTTAGGGTTAGGGTAAGGGTAAGGGTTAGGTTAGGGTTAGGGTTAGGTTTAGGGTTAGGTTAAGGTAAGGGTAAGGGTTAGTTTAGGGTTAGGCTTAGGGTTAAGGTCAGGGTTAGGGTTAGGTTTAGGGTTAGGGTTAGGATAAAGGTAAGGGTAAAGGTAATTGTAAGGGTTAGATTTAGGGTTAGGGGTAGGGTAAGGCTTATATTTAGAGTTAGGGTAAGGATAAGGTTTAGGGTTAGGGTTAGGGTTAAGGTTAGGGTAAGGGTAAGGGTAAGTGTTAGGGTTAAGTTTAGGTTTAGGGTAAGGGTAAGGGTTAGGGTTAAGGTTAGGGTTAGGGTTAGGTTTAGGGTTAGGGTTAGGGTTAATGTTAGGTTTAGCGTTAGGGTAAGCGTAAGGGTTAGGTTAGGGTTAGGGTTAGGTTTAGGGTTAGGGACAGGGTAAGGATAAGGGTTAGGGTTAGGGTTAGGGTTAGGTTTAGGTTTGGGGTTAAGGTTATGTTTAGGGTTAGGGTACGTTTAAGGATTAAGGTTAGGGTTAGGGTTATGATTAGAGTTAGGGTCAGGGGTAGGATTAGGGTTATGTTTAGGGTTAGGGTTCGGGTTAGGGTTAGGTTTAGGGTAAGGTTCTGTGTTAGGGTTAGGGTTAGGGTTAGGCTTAGGGTTAGGGTTAGGGTAAGTGTTAGGGTTAGGGTTAGGGTTACGGTTAGGGTTAGGGTATTGGTAAGGATTAGGGTTAAAGTTAGGGTCAGGGTTAGGGTTAGGGTTAGGGTTAGGGTTAGGTTTAGGGTTAGGGTAAGGGTTACGGTTAGGGTTAGGGTAAGGGTAAGGGTTAGGGTTAAATTTAGGGTCAGGGTTAGAGTTAGGTTTAGGGTTAGGGTAAGGGTAAGGGTTAGGTTTGGGGTTAGGGTTAGGTTTAGGGTTAGGGTAGGGCAAGGATAAATATTAGAGTTAAGGTCAGGGTTAGGGTTAAGGTGAGGATTAGGGTTAGTTTTAGGGTTATGATTAGGGTTAGGGTTAGGGGAAGGGTTAGGCTTAGGTTTAGGGTTACGGTTAGTTTAGGTTTGGGGTTAAGGTTAGGGTTAGTGTTAGGGTAAGGGTAAGGGTTAGGTTAGGGTTAGGGTTAGGTTTAGGGTTAGGTTTAGGTTAAGGGTTGGAGTTAGGGTTAGAGTTAGGGTTAGGGTTAGGGTAAGGGTAAGTGTTAGGGTTAGGATTAGGTTTAGGGTTGGGGTTAAGGTTAGGGTTAGGGTTACGGTTAGGGTTAGAGTTAGGGTAACGGTATGTGTTCGGGTTAGGGTTAGGGTTATGGTTAGTGTTAGGGTTAGCGTTAGGGTAAGCGTAAGGGTTAGTGTTAGGGTTAGGGTAAAGGTAAGGGTAAGGTTTAGGGTTAGGGTTAGCCTTAGGTTTAGGGTTAGGGTTAGGGTTAGGGTAAGGGTAAGGGTTAGGGTTAGGGTTAGGTTTAGGGTTAGGTTAAGGGTAAGGGTTAGGGTTAGGGTTAGGGTAAGGATTAGGGTTAGGGTTAGGGTTAGGGTAGGGTTTAGGGTTACGGTTAGGGTTAGGGTAGGGTTTAGGGTAAGGGTAAGTGTTAGTGTTAGGGTTAGGGTAAGGGTAATTGTTAGGGTTAGTGTTAGGGTTAGGGTTAAGGTTAGGGTTAGGGTTAGGGTTAGGGTTAG
>JANJXV010000207.1:405000-412500 GCA_024803745.1 Megascapheus bottae
TAAGGTTTAGGGTTAGGGTTAGCCTTAGGTTTAGGGTTAGGGTTAGGGTTAGGGTAAGGGTAAGGGTTAGGGTTAGGGTTAGGTTTAGGGTTAGGGTAAGGGTAAGGGTTAGGGTTAGGGTTAGGGTAAGGATTAAGGTTAGGGTTAGGGTTAGGGTAGGGTTTAGGGTAAGGGTAAGTGTTAGTGTTAGGGTTAGGGTAAGGGTAATTGTTTGGGTTAGTGTTAGGGTTAGGGTTAAGGTTAGGATTAGGGTTAGGGTTAGTGTAAAGGTTAGGGTTAGGTTAGGGTTAGGGTTAGGTTAGGGTTAGGGTTAGGTTTAAGTTTACGGTTAGGGTTAAGGTTAGGGTAAGGGAAAGGGTTACGGTTAGGGTTAGGGTTAGTTTTAGGGTTAGGGTAAGTGTAAGGGTTAATGTTAGTGTTAGTGTTAGGGTTAGGGTAAGGGTTAGGGTTAGGATTAGGGTTAGGGTAGGGTTTAGGGTTAGGGATAGGGTAAGGGTAAGGGTTAGGGTTACGGTTAGGTTTAGGGTTGGGGTTAAAGTTAGGTTTAGTGTTAGGGTACATTTAAGGATTAGGGTTAGGTTTAGGGTTAGGGTTATGCTTAGGGTTAAGGTTAGGGTTAGGATTAGGGTTAGGTTTAGGGTTAGGGTCAGGGTAAGGAAAAATGTTACAATTAAGGTTAGGGTTAGGGTTAGGCTTAGGGTTAAGGTTAGGGTGAGGGTAAGGGTAAGGGTTAGGGTTAGGGTTAGGGGAAGGGGAAGGGTTAGAGTTAGGGTTAGGGTTACGGTTAGGTTTAGGTTTGGGGTTAAGGTAGGGTTAGGGTTAGGGTAAGGGTAAGGGTTAGGTTAGGGTTAGGGTTAGGTTTAGGGTTAGGTTTAGGGTAAGGGTAAGGGTTAGGTTAGGGTTATGCTTAGGGTTAAGGTCAGGGTTAGGGTTAGGGTTAGGGTTAGGGTTAGGATAAGGGTAAGGGTAAGGGTAATTGTAAGGGTTAGAGTTAGGGTTAGGGGTAGGGTAAGGGTTATATTTAGAGTTAGGATAAGGATAAGGTTTAGGGTTAGGGTTAGAGTTAAGGTTAGGGTAAGGGTAAGGGTAAGTGTTAGGGTTAAGGTTAGGTTTAGGGTAAGGGTAAGGGTTAGGATTAAGGTTAGGGTTAGGGTTAGGTTTAGGGTTAGGGTTAGGGTTAATGTTAGGTTTAGCGTTAGGGTAAGCATAAGGGTTAGGTTAGGGTTAGGGTTAGGTTTAGGGTTAGACTTAGCGTTAGGGTTAGGGTAAGGATAAGGGTTAGGGTTAGGGTTAGGGTTAGGTTTAAGGTTAAGGTTAGGGTTAGGGTTAGGGTTAGGGTTAGGGTGAGGGTAATGGTTAGGGTTAGGTATAGGGTTAGGATTAGGGTAAGGGTAAGGGTTAGGATTGGGGTTTGGGTAAGGATAATTGTTAGGGTTAGGGTTAGGGTTAGGTTAAGGGTTAGAGTTAGGGTTAGAGTTAGGGTTAGGGTTAGGTTAAGTTTAAGTGTTATGGTTAGGATTAGGTTTAGGGTTGGGGTTAAGGTTAGGGTTAGGGTACGTTTAGGGTTAGAGTTAGGGTAACGGTATGTGTTCGGGTTAGGTTTAGGGTTAGGGTTAGGGTTAGGGTTAGCATTAGGGTAAGTGTAAGGGTTAGGGTTAGGGTTAGGGTTAGGGTTAGGGTAAGGGTTAGTGTTAGGGTTAGGGTAAAGGTAAGGGTAAGGTTTAGGGTTAGGGTTAGCCTTAGGTTTAGGGTTAGGGTTAGGGTTAGGGTAAGGGTAAGGGTTAGGGTTAGGGTTAGGTTTAGGGTTATTGTAAGGGTAAGGGTTAGGGTTAGGGTTAGGGTAAGGATTAGGGTTAGGGTTAGGGTTAGGGTTGGGGTTAGGGTAAGGGTAAGTGTTAGTGTTAGGGTTAGGGTAAGGGTAATTGTTTGGGTTAGTGTTAGGGTTAGGGTTAAGGTTAGTGTTAGGGTTAGGGTTAGTGTAAAGGTTAGGGTTAGGTTAGGGTTAGGGTTAGGTTAGGGTTAGGGTTAGGTTTAAGTTTACGGTTAGGGTTAAGGTTAGGGTAAGGGAAAGGGTTACGGTTAGGGTTAGGGTTAGTTTTAGGGTTAGGGTAAGTGTAAGGGTTAATGTTAGTGTTAGTGTTAGGGTTAGGGTAAGGGTTAGGGTTAGGATTAGGGTTAGGGTAGGGTTTAGGGTTAGGGATAGGGTAAGGGTAAGGGTTAGGGTTACGGTTAGGTTTAGGGTTGGGGTTAAAGTTAGGTTTAGTGTTAGGGTACATTTAAGGATTAGGGTTAGGTTTAGGGTTAGGGTTATGCTTAGGGTTAAGGTTAGGGTTAGGATTAGGGTTAGGTTTAGGGTTAGGGTCAGGGTAAGGAAAAATGTTACAATTAAGGTTAGGGTTAGGGTTAGGCTTAGGGTTAAGGTTAGGGTGAGGGTAAGGGTAAGGGTTAGGGTTAGGGTTAGGGGAAGGGGAAGGGTTAGAGTTAGGGTTAGGGTTACGGTTAGGTTTAGGTTTGGGGTTAAGGTAGGGTTAGGGTTAGGGTAAGGGTAAGGGTTAGGTTAGGGTTAGGGTTAGGTTTAGGGTTAGGTTTAGGGTAAGGGTAAGGGTTAGGTTAGGGTTATGCTTAGGGTTAAGGTCAGGGTTAGGGTTAGGGTTAGGGTTAGGATAAGGGTAAGGGTAAGGGTAATTGTAAGGGTTAGAGTTAGGGTTAGGGGTAGGGTAAGGGTTATATTTAGAGTTAGGGTAAGGATAAGGTTTAGGGTTAGGGTTAGAGTTAAGGTTAGGGTAAGGGTAAGGGTAAGTGTTAGGGTTAAGGTTAGGTTTACGGTAAGGGTAAGGGTTAGGATTAAGGTTAGGGTTAGGGTTAGGTTTAGGGTTAGGGTTAGGGTTAATGTTAGGTTTAGCGTTAGGGTAAGCATAAGGGTTAGGTTAGGGTTAGGGTTAGGTTTAGGGTTAGACTTAGCGTTAGGGTTAGGGTAAGGATAAGGGTTAGGGTTAGGGTTAGGGTTAGGTTTAAGGTTAAGGTTAGGGTTAGGGTTAGGGTTAGGGTTAGGGTTAGGGTGAGGGTAATGGTTAGGGTTAGGTATAGGGTTAGGGTTAGGGTAAGGGTAAGGGTTAGGATTGGGGTTTGGGTAAGGATAATTGTTAGGGTTAGGGTTAGGGTTAGGTTAAGGGTTAGAGTTAGGGTTAGAGTTAGGGTTAGGGTTAGGGTAAGTTTAAGTGTTATGGTTAGGATTAGGTTTAGGGTTGGGGTTAAGGTTAGGGTTAGGGTACGGTTAGGGTTAGAGTTAGGGTACGGTATGTGTTCGGGTTAGGTTTTAGGGTTAGGGTTAGGGTTAGGGTTAGCATTAGGGTAAGTGTAAGGGTTAGGGTCAGGGTTAGGGTTAGGGTTAGGTAAGGGTTAGTGTTAGGGTTAGGGTAAAGGTAAGGGTAAGGTTTAGGGTTAGGGTTAGCCTTAGGTTAGGGTTAGGGTTAGGGTTAGGGTTAGGTAGGGTAGGGTAGGTTAGGTTAGGTAAGGGTAAGGGTTAGGATTAGGGTTAGGTAGGGTAAGGATTAGGGTTAGGGTTAGGGTTAGGGTAGGGGGTTAGGGGTAAGGGTAAGTGTTAAGTGTTAGGGTTAGGGTAAGGGTAATTGTTTGGGTTAGTGTTAGGGTTAGGGTTAAGGATAGGGTTAGGGTTAGGGTATAGTGTAAAGGTTAGGGTTAGGTTAGGGTTAGGGTTAGGTTAGGGTTAGGGTTAGGTTTAAGTTTACGGTTAGGGTTAAGGTTAGGTGTAAGGGGAAAGGGTTACGGTTAGGGTTAGGGTTAGTTTTAGGGTTAGGGTAAGTGTAAGGGTTAATGTTAGTGTTAGTGTTAGGGTTAGGGTAAGGGTTAGGGTTAGGATTAGGGTTAGGGTAGGGTTTAGGGTTAAGGATAAATGTTAGTGTTAGGGTTAGGTTTAGGATAAGGGAAAGGATTAGTGTTAGGTTTTGGTTTAGGGTTAGGGGTTAGGCTTAGGGTTAGAGTTAGGGTTAGGGTTAGGGTATGGTTAGGGTTAGGGTTAGGGTTAAGTTTAGGGTTAGGGTTAGGGTTAGGGTAAGGGTAAGTGTTAGGGTTAGGATTAGGTTTAGGGTTAGGGATAGGGTAAGGGTAAGGGTTAGGGTTACGGTTAGGTTTAGGGTTGGGATTAAAGTTAGGTTCAGGGTTAGGGTACATTTAAGGATTAGGGTTAGGGTTAGGGTTAGGGTTATGCTTAGGGTTAAGGTTAGGGTTAGGATTAGTGTTAGGTTTAGGGTTAGGGTTAGGGTAAGGAAAAATGTTACAATTAAGGTTAGGGTTAGGGTTAAGGTTAGGGTGAGGTTAAGGGTAAGGGTTAGGGTTAGGGTTAGGGTTAGGGTTAGGGGAAGGGTTAGGGTTAGGGTTAGGGTTAGGTTTAGGTTTGGGTTTAAGGTTAGGGTTAGGGTTAGGGTAATGATAGGGGTTAGGTTAGGGTTAGGGTTAGGTTTAGGGTTAGGTTTAGGGTAAGGGTAAGGGTTAGGTTAGGGTTAGGCTTAGGGTTAAGGTCAGGGTTAGGGTTAGGTTTAATGTTAGGATTAGTGTTAGGGTTAGGGTAAGGGTTAGGGTTAGGGTTAGGGTTAGGGTTAGGTTTAGGGTTAGGGTAAGGGTAAGGGTAAAGGTAATTGTAAGGGTTAGAGTTAGGGTTAGGGGTAGGTAAGGGTTAGTTTTAGGGTTAGGGTAAGGATAAGGTTTAGGGTTAGGGTTAGGGTTAAGGTTAGGGTAAGGGTAAGGGTAAGTGTTAGGGTTAAGGTTAGGTTTAGGGTAAGGGTAAGGGTTAGGGTTAAGGTTAGGGTTAGGGTTAGGTTTAGGGTTAGGGTTAGGGTTAATGTTAGGTTTAGCGTTAGGGTAAGCGTAAGGGTTAGGTTAGGGTTAGGGTTAGGTTTAGGGTTAGAGTTAGCGTTAGGGTTAGGGTAAGGATAAGTGTTAGGGTTAGGGTTAGGTTTAAGGTTAAGGTTAGGGTTAGGGTAGGGTTAAGGTTAGGGTAAGGGTAATGGTTAGGGTTAGGTTTAGGGTTAGGGTTAGGGTAAGGGTTAGGGTTAGGGTTTGGGAAAGGATAAGTGTTACGGTTAAGGTTAGGGTTAGGGTTAGGTTAAGGGTTAGAGTTAGGGTTAGAGTTAGGGTAAGGGTTAGGCTAAGGGTAAGTGTTAGGGTTAGGATTAGGTTTAGAGTTGGGGTTCAGGTTAGGGTTAGGGTTACGGTAACGGTTAGGGTTATAGTTAGGGTAACGGTATGTGTTCGGGTTAGGTTTAGGGTTAGGGTTAGGGTTAGGGTTAGCGTTAGGGTAAGCGTAAGGGTTAGTGTTAGGGTTAGGGTTAAGGTAAGGGTAAGGTTTAGGGTTAGGATTAGGCTTAGGTTTAGGGTTAGAGTTAGGGTTAGGGTAAGGGTAAGGGTTAGGGTTAGGGTTAGGTTAAGGATTAGGGTTAGGGTTAGGGTTAGGGATAGGGTAGGGTTTAGGGTAAGGGTAAGTGTTAGTGTTAGGGTTAGGTTTAGGATAAGGGTAAGGATTAGGGTTAGGTTTAGGGTTAGGGTTAGAGGTTAGGGATAGGGTTAGTGTTAAGGTGAGGGTTAGGTTTTGGGTTAGGGTTAGGATTAGGGTAAGGTTTAGGGTTAGGGTTAGGGTTAGGGTTAGTGTTAGGTTTAGGGTTAGGGTTAGGGTAAGGGCAAGGATTAGGATTAGGGTTAGGGTTAAGTTTAGGGTTAGGATTAGGATTAGGGTTAGGGTTAAGGTTAGGGTTAGGGCTAGGGATAAGTTTAGGGTAAGGGTTAGGGTTAGAGTTAGGGTAAGGGTTAGGGTTAGGGTTAGGGTTAGGATAAGCGTTAGGTTTAGTGTTAGGGTTAGGGTAATGGTAAGGTTTAGGGTTAGGGTTAGGGTTAGGGTTAAGGTTAGGGTTAGGGTTAGGGTTAGGGTTAGGGTAAGTGTTAGGGTAAGGGTTAGGGTTAGGATAAGGGTAAGGGTTAGGTTTAGGGTTAGGGTTAAGTTAGGACAAGTTTTGGCTTAGGGTTAAGGTAAGGGTAAGGGTTAGGGTTAGAGTTAGGGTTAAGGTTAGGTTTAGGGTTAGGGTAAAGGTAAGGGTAAGGGTAAGGGTAAGTGTTAGGGTTAGGGTTAGGGTAATGGTTAGAGTTAGGGTTAGGGTAAGGGTAAGGGTTAGGGTTATGTTTAGGGTTATGGTTAGGGTAAGGGTAAGGGTGAGTGTTAGGGTTAGGGTTAGGTTTAGGGGAAGGGTAAGGTTTAAGATTAAGGTTAGGGTTTGGGTTAGGTTAAGCTTTAGGGTTAGGTGTTAGGGTTAGGGTTAGGGTTAGGTTAGGGAAAGGGTTATGGTTAGGGTTAGGGTTATGGTAAGGGTTAGGGTTAGGGTTAGGGTTAGGGTAAGTGTTAGCGTTAGGGTTAGGGTTAGGGTTAGGGTTAGGGTAAGGGTTTGCGTTAGGGTTAGGGTTAGGGTAAGGTTAAGTGTTAGGGTTAGGGTTAGGGTAAGTGTTAGGGTAAGGGTTAGCGTTAGAGTTAGGTTTAGGTTTGGGGTTAAGTTTAGGGTTAGGGTTAGGGTAAGTGTAAGTGTTAGGGTTAGGGTTAGGGTTAGGTTTAGGGTTAGGGTTAGGGTAATGGCAAGGTTTAGGGTTAGGGTTAAGGTTAGGTTTAGGGTTAGGTTTAGGGTTAGGTTAAGGTTAGGGTTAGGGTAACTGTAAGGGTTAGGGTTAGGGTTAGCGTTAGGGTTAAGGTTAGGGTTAGGGTTAGTGTTAGGATAAGGGTAAGGGTTAGGGTTAGGTTTAGGGTTAGGGTTAGGGTAAGTGTAAGGGTTCGGTTTAGGGTTATGGTTAAGATTAGGGATTGGGTTAGGGTTAGGGTTTGGGTAAGGATAAGGGTTAGGGTTAGGGTTAGGTTTAGGATTAGACTTAAGGTTATGGTTAGGGTGAGGGTAAGGGTAAGGTTTAGGGTTAGGTTTAGGTTTAGGGTTAGGGTAAGGGTTAGGGTTAGGTTTAGGGTTAGGGTTAGGGTTAGGGTAAGGGTAAGTCTTAGGGTTAGGATTAGGTTTAGGGTTGGGGTTAAGGTTAGGGTTAGGGTTAGGGTAAGGGTAAGGTTTAGGGTTGGGGTTAGGGTAAGGGTTAGGATTTGGGTAAGGGTTATGGTTAGGGCTACGGTTAGGTTTAGGATTAGGGTAAGGGTTAGGGTTAGGGTTAGGTTTAGCGTTAGGATAAGCGTAACGGTTAGGATTAAGGTTAGGGTTAAGGTAAGGGTAAGGTTTAGGGTTAGGGTTAGGGTAAGAGTTAAGGTTAGGGTTAGGGTTAGGGTTAGGGTAAGGGTAAGGGTTCGGGTTAGAATTAGGGTTATGGTAGGGTTTAGGATAAGGGTAATTGTTAGTGTTAGGGTTAGGTTTAGGATAAGGGTAAGGATTAGGGTTAGGGTTAGGTTTAGGGTTAGTGTTAGGTTTAGGGTTAGTGTTGGTGTTAGGCTTAAGGTTAGGGTTAGGGTTA
>JANJXV010000207.1:427500-437500 GCA_024803745.1 Megascapheus bottae
AGGGTTAGGGTTAGGATTAGGGTTAGTGTTAGGTTTAGGCTTAGGGTTAGGGTAAGGGCAAGGGTTAGGATTAGGGTTAGGGTTAAGGTTAGGGTTATGATTAGGGTTAGGGTTAGGGTTAAGGTTAGGGTTAGGGTTAGGGTTAAGGTTAGGGTAAGGGTTAGGGGTAGAGTTAGGGTAAGGGTTAGGGTTAGGGGTAGGGTTAGGTTTAGAGTTAGGTATAGGTTTAGGGTTATGGGTTAGGCTTAAGGTTATGGTTAGGGTAAGGATTAGGGTTAGGGTTAGGGTGAGGGTTAGGTTTAGGGTTAGAGTTAGGGTAAGGGTAAGGGTTAGATTAGGGTTAGGTTTAGGTTTAGTGTTAGCTTTAGGGTTAGGGTTAGGGTAAGGGCAAGGATTAGGGTTAGGGTTAGGGTTAAGATTAGTGTTAGGGTTAGGGTTAGGGTTAAGGTTAGGGTTAGGGTTAGGGTTAGGTTTAGGTTAAGGGTGAGGTTTAGGGTTAGGGTAAGGGTTAGGGTTAGGTTTAGGGTTAGAGTTAGGGTTAGGGTTAGGATTAGGGTTAGAGTTAGTTTAAGGGTTAGGGTTAGGTTTAGGGTGAGGGTAAGGGTTAGGGTAAGGGTTAGGGTTAGGGTTAGGGTTAGGCTTAGTGTTAGGGTAAGGGTAAGGTTTAGGGTTAGGGTTATGGTAAGGGTTAAGTTTGAGGTTAGGGTTAGGGTTAGGGTTAGATTTATGGTTAGGATTAGGGTTAGGGTTAGGGAAAGAGTTAGGGTTAGGGTTAAGGTTAGGGTTAGGCTTAGTGTGAGAGTAAGGGTAAGGGTTAGGGTTAGGGTTAGGGTTAGGGTTAAGTTTGAGGTTAGGGTTAGGATTAGGGTTAGGGTAAGTGTTAGGGTTAGGGTTAGGGTAAGTGTTAGGGTTGGGGTTAGAGTTAGAGTTAGGGTTAGGGTAAGGGCAAGGATTAGGGTTAGGGTTAAGGTTAGGGTTAGGGTTAGGGTTAGGGTTAGTGTTAGGGTGAGGGTAAGGGTAATTGTTAGGGTTAGTGTTAGGTTTAGGGTTAAGGTTAGGGTTAGGGTTAGGGTTAGGGTTAGGGTAAGGGTTATGGTTAGGTTAGGGTAAGGGTTAGGGTTAGGGTTAGGGTTAGGGTTAGGTTTAAGGATAGGGTTAGGGTTAGGGTTAGGGTAAGTGTAAGGGTTAGGGTTAGGATTAGGGTTAGTTTTAGGGTTAGGGTAAGTGTAAGGGTTAGAGTTAGGGTTAGGGTTAGGGTAAGGGTTAGGGTTAGGATTAGGGTTGGGGTAGGGTTTAGGGAAAGGGTAAATGTTAGTGTTAGGGTTAGGTTTAGGATAAGGGTGAGGATTAGGGTTAGGTTTTGGTTTAGATTTAGGGGTTAGGCTTAGGGTAAGTGTTAGGGTTAGGGAAGGGTTAGTTTAAGTGTTAGGGTTAGGGTTATGTTTAGGGTTAGGGTTAGGGTAAGGGTAAGGGATAGGGTTAGGATTAGGGTTAGGGTTAGGGTAATGGTTAGGGTTAGGGTTAGAGTTAGGTTTAGGGTTAGGGATAGGGTAAGGGTAAGGGTTAGGGTTAGGGTTAGTTATAGGGTTGGGGTTAAGGTTAGGTTTAGGGTTAGGGTACATTGAAGGATTAGGGTTAGGTTTAGGGTTAGGGTTATGCTTAGGGTTAGGGTTAGGGTTAGGATTAGGGTTAGGTTTAGGGTTAGGGTTAGGGTTAAGGTAAGTGTTAGGGTTAGGGTTAGTGTTACGGTTAGGGTTAGGGTAAGGGTAAGGGTTAGGTTTAAAGTTAGGGTCAGGGTTAGGGTTAGGGTTAGGGTTAGGGTTAGGGTAAGGGTAAGGGTTAGGTTTGGGGTTAGGGTTAGGTTTAGGGTTAGGGTAGGGTAAGGATAAATTTTAGAGTTAAGGTTAGGGTTAGGGTTAAGGTTAGGATTAGGGTTAGGTTTAGGGTTATGATTAGGGTTATGTTTATGGTAAGGGTTAGGGTTAGGGTTAGGCTTAGGCTTAGTGTTAGGTTAAGGGTGAGGTTTAAGGTTAGGGTTATGGTTAGGGTTAAGGTTGAGGTTAGGGTTAGGGTTAGGTTTAAATTTAGGGTTAGGATTAGTGTTAGGGTAAGGGCTAGGTTTAGGGTTAAGGTTAGGGTTAGGCTTAGTGTTAGAGTAAGGGTAAGGGTTAGGGTTAGGGTTAGGGTTAGGGTTAAGTTTGTGTTTAGGGTTAGGATTAGGGTTAATGTAAGTGTTAGGTTTAGGGTTAGGGTAAGTGTTAGGGTTAGGGTTAGTGTTAGAGTTAGGGTTAGGGTAATGGCAAGGATTAGGGTTAGGGTTAAGGTTAGGGTTAGGGTTAGGGTTAGTGTTAGGGTTAGGGTAAGTGTAATTGTTAGGGTTAGTGTTTGGGTTAGGGTTAAGGTTAGGGTTAGGGTTAGGGTTAGGGTTAGGGTTGGGGTAAGGGTTAGGGTTAGGTATTGGTTTAGGGTTAGGGGTTAGGCTTAGGGTTAGGATTAGGGTTAGGGTTAGGGTTAGGGTAGGGTTAGTTTAAGGGTTAGGGTTAGGTTTAGTTTTAGGGTTAGGGTTAGGGTTAGGGTTAGGGTTAGGATAATGGTTAGGGTTAGGTTTAGGGTTAGGGATAGGGTAAGGGTAAGGGTTAGAGTTAGGGTTAGGTTTAGGGTTGGGGTTAAGGTTAGGTTTACTGTTAGGATACATTTAAGGATTAGGGTTAGGGTTAGGGTTAGGGTTATGATTAGGGTTAAGGTTAGGGTTAGGATTAGGGTTAGGTTTAGGGTTAGGGTTAGGGTTAGGGTAAGGTTATGTGTTAGGGTTAGGGTTAGGGTTAGGGTAAGTGTTAGGGTTAGGGTTAGTGTTACGGTTAGGGCTAGGGTAAGGGTAAGGTTTAGGGTTAAGGTAATGGTCAGGGTTAGGGTTAGGGTTAGGGTTAGGGTAAGGGTAAGGGTTAGGGTTAGGTTTAGGGTTATGGTAAGGGTAAGGATTAGGTTTAGGTTTAGGTTTAGGTTTACGGTTAGAGTTAGCATAAGGATAACTATTAGAGTTAAGGTTAGGGTGAGAGTAAGGGTAAGGGTTAGGGTTAAGATTAGAGTTAGAGTTAGGGTAAGGGTTACGGTTAGGGTTAGGGTAAGGGTTAGGGTTAGTGTTAGGGTTAGGTTTAAGGTTGGGGTTAAGTTTCGGGTTAGGGTTAGGGTAAGGGTAGGGGTTATGTTAGGGTTAGGGTTAGGGTTAGGGAAAGAGTTAGGATTAGGGTTAGGGTTAGGTAAGGGTAAGTGTTAGTGTTAGGGTTAGGGTTAGGGTAAGGGTAATGGTTAGGGTTAGGTTTAGGGTTAGGGTAAGGGTAAGGGTTAGGTTTAGGTTTAGGGTTAGGTTTATTGTAAGGAAAAATGTTACAATTAAGGTTAGGGTTAGGGTTAGGGTTAATGTTAGGGTGAGGGTAAAGGTAAGGGTTAGGGTTAGGGTTAGGGATAGGGTTAGGGTAAGCGTTAGGGTTAGGGTTAGGTTTAGGGTTAGATTTAGGTTTGGGGTTAAGGTTAGGGTTAGGGTTAGGGTAAGGGTAAGGGTTAGGTTAGGGTTAGGCTTAGGGTTAAGGTCAGGGTTAGGGTTAGGTTTAAGGTTAGGATTAGGGTTAGGGTTAGGGGAAGGGTTAGGGTTAGGGTTAGGGTTAGGGTTAGGTTTAGGGTTAGGGTAAGGGAAAGGGTAAGGGTAATTGTAAGGGTTAGAGTTAGGGTTAGGGGTAGGGTAAGGGTTAGTTTTAGGGTTAGGCTAAGGGTAAGGTTTAGGGTTAGGTTTAGGGTTAAGTTTAGGGTAAGGGTAAGGGTAAGTGTTAGGGTTAAGGTTAGGTTTAGGGTAAGAGTAAGGTTTAGGATTAAGGTTAGGGTTAGGGTTAGGTTTAGGGTTAGGTTTAATGTTACGTTTAGCGTTAGGGTAAGCGTAAGGGTTAGGTTAGGGTTAGGTTTAGGGTTAGAGTTAGCGTTAGGGTTACGGTAAGGATAAGGGTTAGTTTTAGGGTTAGGGTTAGGTTTAAGGTTAAGGTTAGGGTTAGGGTTAGGGTTAGGGTTAGGGTAAGGGTAATGGTTAGGGTTAGGTTTAGGGTTAGGGTTAGGGTAAGGGTTAGGGTTCGGGTTTGGGTAAGGATAAGTGTTAGGGTTAGGGTTAGGGTTAGGGTTAGTTTAAGGGTTAGGGTTAGGGGTAGAGTTAGGGTTAGGGTTAGGGTAAGGGTAAGTTTTAGGGTTAGGATTAGGTTTAGGGTTGGGGTTAAGGTGAGGGTTAGGGTTAGGGTTAGTGTTAGGGTTAGGGTAAGTGTAATTGTTAGGGTTAGTGTTAGGGTTAGGGTTAAGGTTAGGGTTAGGGTTAGGATTAGGTTTAGGGTAAGGGTTAGGGTTAGGTTTTGGTTTAGGGTTAGGGGTTAGGCTTAGGGTTAGGGTTAGGGTTAGGGTTAGGTTTAGGGTAGGGTTAGTTTAAGGGTTAGGGTTAGGTTTAGGTTTAGGGTTAGGGTTAGGGTTAGGGTAAGGGTAAGGGTTAGGGTTAGGATTAGGGTTAGGGTTAGGGTAATGGTTAGGGTTAGGGTTAGGGTTAGGTTTAGGGTTAGGGATAGGGTAAGGGTAAGGGTTAGAGTTAGGGTTAGGTTTAGGGTTGGGGTTAAGGTTAGGTTTAGGGTTAGGATACATTTAAGGATTAGGGTTAGGGTTAGGGTTAGGGATAGGGTTAGGGTAAGGGTTAGGGTTAGGGTTAGGGTTAGGTTTAGGTTTGGGGTTAAGGTTAGGGTTAGGGTTAGGGTAAGGGTAAGGGTTAGGTTAGGGTTAGGGTTAGGGTTAGGGTTAGGGTTAGGGTAAGGGTAAGGGTAAGGGTAATTGTAAGGGTTAGAGTTAGGGTTAGGGGTAGGGTAAGGGTTAGTTTTAGGGTTAGAATAAGGGTAAGGTTTAGGGTTAGGGTTAGGATTAAGTTTAAAGTAAGGGTAAGGGTAAGTGTTAGGGTTAAGGTTAGGTTTAGGGTAAGAGTAAGGTTTAGGGTTAAGGTTAGGGTTAGGGTTAGGTTTAGGGTAAGGGTTAGGGTTAACGTTACGTTTAGCGTTAGGGTAAGCGTAAGGGTTAGGTTAAGTTTAGGGTTAGGTTTAGGGTTAGAGTTAGCATTAGGGTTACGGTAAGGATAAGGGTTAGGGTTAGGGTTAGGGTTAGGTTTAAGGTTAAGGTTAGGGTTAGGGTTAGGGTTAGGGTTAGGGTAAGGGTAATGGTTAGGGTTAGGTTTAGGGTTAGGGTTAGGGTAAGGGTTAGGATTCGGGTTTGGGTAAGGATAAGTGTTAGGGTTAGGGTTAGGGTTAGGGTTAGTTTAAGGGTTAGGGTTAGGGGTAGAGTTAGGGTTAGGGTTAGGGTAAGGGTAAGTGTTAGGGTTAGGATTAGGTTTAGGTTTGGGGTTAAGGTTAGGGTTAGGGTTAGGGTTAGGGTAAGGGTATGGATTAGCGTTAGGGTTAGGGTTAGGGTTAGGGTTAGGCTTAGGGTTAGGTTTAGGGTTAGGTTTAGGGTAAGGGTTAGGGTTAGGTTTTGGTTTAGGGTTAGGGGTTAGGCTTAGGGTTAGGGTTAGGGTTAGGTTTAGGGTAGGGTTAGTTTAAGGGTTAGGGTTAGGTTTAGGTTTAGGGTTAGGTTAGGGTTAGGGGAAGGGTAAGGGTTAGGGTTAGGATTAGGGTTAGGGTTAGGGTAATGGTTAGGGTTAGGGTTAGGGTTAGGTTTAGGGTTAGGGATAGGCTTAGGGTTAGGTTTAGGGTTGAGGTTAAAGTTAGGTTTAGGGTTAGGATACATTTAAGGATTAGGGTTAGGGTTAGGGTTAGGGTTATGCTTAGGGTTAAGGTTAGGGTTAGGATTAGGGTTAGGTTTAGGTTTAGGGTTAGGGTTAGGGTTAGGGTAAGGTTATGTGTTAGGGTTAGGGTTAGGGTTAGGGGAAGTGTTAGGGTCAGGGTTAGTGTTACGGTTAGGGTTAGGATAATGGTAAGATTTAGGGTTAAAGTAATGGTCAGGTTAGGGTTAGGGTTAGGGTTTGGGTAAGGGTTAGGGTTAGGTTTAGGTTTATGGTAAGGGTAAGGTTTAGGTTTAGGGTTAGGGTTATTTTTACGGTTAGAGTTAGCATAAGGATAAAAATTAGAGTTAAGGTTAGGGTGAGGGTAAGGGTAAGGGTTAGGGTTAAGATTAGGGTTAGAGTTAGGGTAAGGGTTAGGGTTAGGGTAAGGGTTAGGGTTAGGGTTAGGGTTAGGTTTAAGTTTGGGGTTAAGGTTCGGGTTAGGGTTAGGGTAAGGGTAAGGGTTATGTTAGGGTTAGGGTTAAAGTTAGGGTTAGGGTTAGGTTTAGGGTTAGGATTAGGGTTATGGTTAGGGTTAGGGTTAGGGTTAGGGTTAGGGTAAGGGTAAGGGTTAGGATTAGAGTTAGGGTTAGGGTTAGGGGTTACGGTTCGGGTTAGGTTTAGGGTTAGGGAAAGAGTTAGGATTAGGGTTAGGGTTAGGTAAGGGTAAGTGTTAGTGTTAGGGTTAGGGTTAGGGTAAGGGTAAGAGTTAGGGTTAGGTTTAGGGTTAGGGTAAGGGTAAGGGTTAGGTTTAGGTTTAGGGTTAGGTTTAGGGTTAGGGTTAGGGTAAGGAAAAATGTTACAAGTAAGGTTAGGGTTAGGGTTAGGGTTAATGTTAGGGTGAGGGTAAGGGTAAGGGTTAGTGTTAGGGTTAGGGATAGGGTTAGGGTAAGGGTAAGGGTTAGGGTTAGGGTTAGGGTTATGTTTAGGTTTGGGGTTAAGGTTAGGGTTAGGGTTATTGTAAGGGTAAGGGTTAGGTTAGGGTTAGGCTTAGGGTTAAGGTCAGGGTTAGGGTTAGGTTTAAGGTTAGGATTAGGGTTACGGTTAGGGGAAGGGTTAGGGTTAGGGTTAGGGTTAGGGTTAGGTATAGGGTTAGGGTAAGGGTAAGGGTAAGGATAATTGTAAGGGTTAGATTTAGGGTTAGGGGTAGGGTAAGGGTTAGTTTTAGGGTTAGGCTAAGGGTAAGGTTTAGGGTTAGGTTTGGGGTTAAGTTTAGGTTAAGGGTTAGGGTAAGTGTTAGGGTTAAGGTTAGGTTTAGGGTAAGAGTAAGGGTTAGGGTTAAGGTTAGGGTTAGGGTTAGATTTAGGGTTAGGGTTAGGGTTAATGTTAGGTTTAGCGTTAGGGTAAGCGTAAGGGTTAGGTTAGGGTTAGGGTTAGGTTTAGGGTTAGAGTTAGCGTTAGGGTTACGGTAAGGATAAGGGTTAGGGTTAGGGTTAGGGTTAGGTTTAAGGTTAAGGTTAGGGTTAGGGTTAGGGTTAGGCTAAGGGTAATGGTTAGGGTTAGGTTTAGGGTTAGGGTTAGGGTAAGGGTTAGAGTTAGGGTTAGGGTTTGGGTAAGGATAACTGTTAGGGTTAGGGTTAGGGTTATGGTTAGGGTTAGGTTAAGGGTTAGGGTTAGGGTTAGAGTTAGGGTTAGGGTTAGAGTAAGGGTAAGTGTTAGGGTTAGGATTAGGTTTAGGGTTGGGGTTAAGGTTAGGGTTAGGGTTAGTGTTACGGTTAGGGTGAGAGTTAGGGTAACGGTATGTGTTCAGGTAAGGGTTAGGGTTAGGGTTAGGGTTAGGGTTAGCGTTAGGGTAAGCATAAGGGTTAGTGTTAGGGTTAGGGTTAAGGTAAGGGTAAGGTTTAGGGTTAGGGTTCGGCTTAGGTTTAGGTTTAGGGTTAGGGTTAGGGTAAGGGTAAGTGTTAGGGTTAGGGTTAGGTTTAGGGTTAGGGTAAGGGTAAGGGTTAGGGTTAGGGTTAGGGTAAGGGTTAGGGTTAGGGTTAGGGTTAGGGTAGGGTTTAGGGTAAGGGTAAGTGTTAGTGTTAGGGTTAGGTTTAGGATAAGGGTAAGGATTAGGGTTAGGTTTATGGTTAGGTTTAGAGGTTAGGGTTAGGTTTAGGGTTAGGGTTAAGGTGAGGGTTAGGTTTTGTTTTTGGGTTAGGATAAAGGTAAGGGTTAGGGTTAGGGTTAGGGTTACAAGTTAGGTTTAGTGTTAGGGTTAGGGTGAGGGGTAGGTTTAGGTTTAGGGTTAGCGTAAGGGTAAGGGTTAGGTTTAGGGTTAGGGTTAGTGTTAGGTTTAGCGTTAGGGTTAGGGTTAGGTTTAGGATTAAGGTTAGGGTTAGGGTTAGGGTTAGGGTTCGGGTAAGAGTTAGGGTTAGGGTTAGGGTTAGGGTAAAGGTTAGGATTAGGGTTAGGGTAAGGTTTAGGGTAAGTGTACATCTTAGTGTTAGGGTTAGTTTTAGGATAAGGGAAAGGATTAGGGTTAGGTTTTGGTTTAGGGTTAGGCTTAGGGTTAGGGTTAGGGTTAGGGTAGGGTTAGTTTAGGGTTAGGGTTAGGGTTAGGGTTAGGTTTATGTTTAGGGTTAGGGTAAGGGTAAGGGTTAGGGTTATAATTAGGGTTAGGGTTAGGGTTATGGTTAGGGTTAGGTTAAGGGTTAGGGTTAGGGTTAGAGTTAGGGTTAGGGTTAGAGTAAGGGTAAGTGTTAGGGTTAGGATTAGGTTTAGGGTTGGGGTTAAGGTTAGGGTTAGGGTTAGTGTTACGGTTAGGGTGAGAGTTAGGGTAACGGTATGTGTTCGGGTAAGGGTTAGGGTTAGGGTTAGGGTTAGGTTTAGCGTTAGGGTAAGCATAACGGTTAGTGTTAGGGTTAGGGTTAAGGTAAGGGTAAGGTTTAGGGTTAGGGTTCGGCTTAGATTTAGGGTTAGGGTTAGGGTTAGGGTAAGGGTAAGTGTTAGGGTTAGGGTTAGGTTTAGGGTTAGGGTAAGGGTAAGGGTTAGGGTTAGGGTTAGGGTAAGGGTTAGGGTTAGGGTTAGGGTTAGGGTAGGGTTTAGGGTAAGGGTAAGTGTTAGTGTTAGGGTTAGGTTTAGGATAAGGGTAAGGATTAGGGTTAGGTTTATGGTTAGGTTTAGAGGTTAGGGTTAGGTTTAGGGTTAGGGTTAAGGTGAGGGTTAGGTTTTGTTTTTGGGTTAGGATAAGGGTAAGGGTTAGGGTTAGGGTTAGGGTTACAAGTTAGGTTTAGTGTTAGGGTTAGGGTGAGGGGTAGGTTTAGGTTTAGGGTTAGCGTAAGGGTAAGGGTTAGGTTTAGGGTTAGGGTTAGTGTTAGGTTTAGCGTTAGGGTTAGGGTTAGGTTTAGGATTAAGGTTAGGGTTAGGGTTAGGGTTAGGGTTCGGGTAAGATTTAGGGTTAGGGTTAGGGTTAGGGTAAAGGTTAGGATTAGGGTTAGGGTAAGGTTTAGGGTAAGTGTACATGTTAGTGTTAGGGTTAGGTTTAGGATAAGGGAAAGGATTAGGGTTAGGTTTTGGTTTAGGGTTAGGCTTAGGGTTAGGGTTAGGGTTAGGGTAGGGTTAGTTTAGGGTTAGGGTTAGGGTTAGGGTTAGGTTTAGGTTTATGTTTAGGGTTAGGGTAAGGGTAAGGGTTAGGGTTATAATTAGGGTTAGGGTTAGGGTTAGGGTAAGGGTAAGGGTTAGGTTTAGGTTTAGGGTTAGGGTAAGGGTAAGGGTTAGGTTTAGGGTTAGGGTTAGGTTTAGGTTTAGGGTTAAGGTTAGGGTTAGGGTTAGGGTAAGGGTAAGGGTTAGGTTAGGGTTAGGGTAAGGGTTAGGGTTAGGGTTAGGGTTAGGTTTAGGTTTTTGGTTAAGGTTAGGGTTAGGGTTAGGGTAAGGGTTAGGGTTTGTGTTAGGGTAGGTTAGGGTAAGGGTTAGGGTTAGGGTTAGGGTTAGTTTAAGGGTTAGGGTTAGGGTTACAGTTAGTGTGAGATTTAGGGTTGGTTAAGAGTAAGGGTTATGGTTAGGGTTATGGTTAGGGTTAGTTTAAGGTTTAGGGTTAGGTGTTAGGGTTAGGGTTACGGTTAGGGAAAGGGCTATGGTTAGGGTTAGGGTTAGGGTAGGGGTTAGGGTTAGGGTTAGGGTAAGTGTTAGCATTAGGGTTAGGGTTAGGGTAAGGGTAAGGGTTAGGGTTAGGGTTAGGGTTAGGGTAAGGTTAAG
>JANJXV010000207.1:445000-472500 GCA_024803745.1 Megascapheus bottae
GTTAGGGTAAGGTTAAGTGTTAGGGTTAGGGTTAGGGTAAGGGCAATGTTTAGGATTAGGGTTAGTGTTAGGGTTAGGGGTTAGGTTTAGGGTTAGGTTAAGGGTTACCATTAGTGGTAGGGTAAGGGTTAGGGTTAGCGTTAGGGTTAGGGTAAGGGTTAGGGTTAGGGTTAGGGTTAGGGTTAGGTATAGGTTTAGGGATAGGTTTAGGGTAAAGGTTAGGGTTAGGGTTAGGGTTAGGGGTAAGGGTTAGGGTTATGTTTAGGGTTAGGTTAAGGGTAAGGTTTAGGTTTAGGGTTAGGGTTAGGGGTTAGTGTTAGGGCTAAGTTTAGGGTTAGGGTAAGGGTAAGTGTTAGGTTTAGGGTTAGTGTTATGGTTCGGATGAGTGTAAGGGTTAGCGTTAGGGTTAAGGTTAGGTGTTAGGGTTAGGGTAAGGGTAAGTGTTAGGGTTAGGGGTTAGGGTTAGTGTTAGGGTTAGGTTTAGGGTTAGGGTTAGGGTTAGCATTAAGTTTAGGGTTAGGGATAGGGTAGGGGTAAGGGTTAGGGTTAGGGTTAGTGGTTAGCGTTGAGGTTAGGGTTAGGGTTGGGGTTAGGATAAGGGTAAGTGATAGGGTTAGGGTGAGGGTTAGGGTTAGGATAAGGGTAAGGGATAGGGTTAGCGTTAGGGTTAGGTTTAGGGTTAGGTTTCGGGTAAGGTATAGGATTAGGGTTAGGGTTAGGGTTAGGTTTAGAGTTAGGTTTATGGTTAGGGTAACGGCATGGGTTACGGTTTGGGTTAGGGTTAGATTTAGGTGTTAGGGTTAACGTTACGGTTAGGGAAAGGTTAGGGTTAGGGTCAGGGTTAGGGTTAGGGTAAGGGTAAGTGTTAGGGTTAGGGTTAGGCTTAGGGGTAGGGTAAGGGTAAGGGTTAGGTTTAGGTTTAGGGTAAGGGTTAGGGTTAGGGTTAGGGTAAGAGTAAGTGTTAGGGTTAGGGTTAGGGTTAGGGTTAGGGTTAGGGTTAGGGTTAGGATAGGGTTAGGGTTAGGGTAAGGATAAGTGTTAGGGTTAGATTTAGGGTTAGGGTAAGGGTAAGGGTTAGGGTTAGAGTTAGGGTTAGGGTTACGGGTTAGTTTTAGGGTTAGGTTTAGGGTAAAGTTTAGGGTTAGGGTTAGGGTTAGCGTTAGGGTAAGGATTAGGGTTAGGGTTAGGGTAAGAGGTAGGTTTGGGGTTAGGGTTAGGGTAAGGTTAAGGGTTAGGGTTAGGCTTCGGCTTAGTTTTAGGGTTAGGGTTAGGGTTAGGGTTGGAGAAGGGTAAGGGTAAGGGTTATTATTATGGTTAGGGTTAGGGTTTGGATTAGGGTAAGGGTTAGGGTTAGGATTAAGGTAAGAGTTAGGGTTAGGGCAAGGGTTTGGGGAAAGGGTAAGTGTTAGGGTTAGGGTGAGGGTTACGGTAAGGTTTAGGGTTAGAGTTAGGGTTAGGATAAAGTTAGGGTTAGGGTTAGGCTTAGCATTAAGGTTAGGTTTAGGGTTAGGGTAACGGTGAGTGTTAGGGTTAGGGTTTAGGTTACGTTTAGGGGTTAGGGTTAGGGTTAGTCTTAGGGTTAGGGTTAGGGTTAGGGTAAGGGTAAGGTTTAGGGATAGGGTAAGGGTTAGGGGTAGGGTTTGGGTTAGGGTTAGGGTTAGGGTTAGGCTTAGGGTAAGGGTTAGGGTTAGGTTAGGGTTAGCATTAAGGTTAGGTTTAGGGTTAGTGTAAGGGTAAGAGCTAGGGTTAGGGTTAGGGGTTAGGGATAGGGTTAGGGTTAGGATTAGGTTTATGGTTAGGGTTAGGGTAAGGGTAAGGGTTAGGGTTAGGTTAAGTGTTAGGATTAGGGTTAGGGTAAGTGTTAAGGTTAGGGTTAGGGTTAGGGTAAGGGTTAGGGTTAGGGTTAGGGTAAGGGTTAGTGTTAGAGTTAGGGTAAGGGTTAGGGTTAGGGTTGGGGTAAGGGTTAGGGTTAGGGTTAGGGTTAGGGTAAGGGTAATGGTTAGGGTTAGTGTTAGGTTTAGGGTTAGGGTAAGGGTTAGGGTTAGGGTTGGGGTAAGGGTTAGGGTTAGTGTTAGGGTTAGGGTAAGGATTAGGGTTAGGTTAGGGTAAGTGTTAGGATTAGGGTTAGGGTAAGGGTTAGGGTTAGGGTTAGGGTAAGGGTTAGGGTTAGGGTTAGGGTTAGGGTTAGGGTAAGGGTTAGAGTTAGGGTTAAGTTTAGGGTTAGAGTTAGGGTTAGGCCAAAGGTTAGGGTTAGGCGTAGGGTAAGGGTTAGGGTTATTGTTAGGGTAAGGGTAAGGGTTAGGGTTAGGGTTAGTGTTAGGGTAAGGTTAGGGTTAGGGACAGGGTTAGGGTTAGGGTAAGGGTAAGGTTTGGGTTTAGGGTTAGGGTTAGGGTAAGTGTTAGGTTTAGGGTTAGGGTTAGGGTTAGTCTTAGGGTTAGGGTTAGGGTTAGGGTAAGGGTAAGGTTTAGGGTTAGGGTTAGGGTTAGGGTTAGGGTTGGGGTAAGGGTTAGGGTTAGGGTTAGGGTTAGGGTAAGGGTAATGGTTAGGGTTAGTGTTAGGTTTAGGGTTAGGGTAAGGGTTAGGGTTAGGGTTGGGGTAAGGGTTAGGGTTAGTGTTAGGGTTAGGGTAAGGATTAGGGTTAGGTTAGGGTAAGTGTTAGGATTAGGGTTAGGGTAAGGGTTAGGGTTAGGGTTAGGGTAAGGGTTAGGGTTAGGGTTAGGGTTAGGGTTAGGGTAAGGGTTAGAGTTAGGGTTAAGTTTAGGGTTAGAGTTAGGGTTAGGCCAAAGGTTAGGGTTAGGCGTAGGGTAAGGGTTAGGGTTATTGTTAGGGTAAGGGTAAGGGTTAGGGTTAGGGTTAGTGTTAGGGTAAGGTTAGGGTTAGGGACAGGGTTAGGGTTAGGGTAAGGGTAAGGTTTGGGTTTAGGGTTAGGGTTAGGGTAAGTGTTAGGTTTAGGGTTAGGGTTAGGGTTAGTCTTAGGGTTAGGGTTAGGGTTAGGGTAAGGGTAAGGTTTAGGGCTAGGGTAAGGGTTAGGGGTATTGTTTGGGTAAGGGTTAGGGTTAGGGTTAGGCTTAGGGTAAGTGTTAGGTTTAGGGTTAGGGTTAGGATTAGAGTAAGGATTAGGGTTAGGGTTAGGGTAAGGGTAAGGGTTAGGGTTAGGTTAGGGTTAGCATTAAGGTTAGGTTTAGGGTTAGTGTAAGGGTAAGATTTAGGGTTAGGTTTAGGGTTAGGGTTAGGGTAAGGGTAAGGGTTAGGGTTAGGGTTTGATTTAGGGTTAGGGTTAGGGTTAGGGTTAGGGTAAGTGTAAGGTTTAGGGTTAAGGTTATGGTTAGGGTTAGGGTTAGGGTTAGGGTAAGGGTTAGGGTTAGGGTTAGGGTAAGGGTTAGGGTTAGGTTTAGGGTTAGGGTTTAGGGTTAGGGTTAGGGTAATGGTAAGGGTTAGGGTTATGTTTAGGGTTGGGGTTAAGGTTAGGGTTAGGGTTCGGGTAAGGGTAAGGATTAGGGTTAGGGGAAGGTTTAGGGTTAGGGTTAGGGTGAGGGTTAGGTTTTGGGTTTAGGTTTCGGGTTAGGGTTAGGGTAAGTGTGAGGGTCAGGGTTAGGGTTAGGGTTAGTTTTAGGGTACGGGTAAGAGTTAGAGTTAGGGTTAGGTTTAGGGAAAGGGTAAGGGTTAGGGTTGGGGTTTGGTTTAGGGTTCGGTTAAGGATTAGGTTTCGGGTTAGTGTTAGGGTAAGGGTTAGGGTTAGGGTTAGGGTTAGCATTAAGGTTAGGTTTAGGGTTAGTGTAAGGGTAAGAGCTAGGGTTAGGGTTAGGGGTTAGGGATAGGGTTAGGGTTAGGATTAGGTTTAGGGTTAGGGTTAGGGTTAGGGTTAGGGTTAGGGTAAGGGTAAGGTTTAGGGTTAGGGTAAGTGTTAGGATTAGGGTTAGGGTAAGGGTTAAGGTTAGGGTTAGGGTTAGGGTAAGGGTTAGGGTTAGGGTTAGGGTAAGGGTTAGGGTTAGAGTTAGGGTAAGGGTTAGGGTTAGGGTTGGGGTAAGGGTTAGGGTTAGGGTTAGGGTTAGGGTAAGGGTAATGGTTAGGGTTAGTGTTAGGTATAGGGTTAGGGTAAGGGTTAGGGTTAGTGTTGGGGTAAGGGTTAGGGTTAGGGTTAGGGTTAGGGTTAGGGTAAGGATTAGGGTTAGGTTAGGGTTAGCATTAAGGTTAGCTTTAGGGTTAGTGTAAGAGTAAGAGCTAGGTTTAGGGTTAGGGGTTAGGGATAGGGGTAGGTTAGGATTAGGTTTAGGGTTAGGGTTAGGGTAAGGGTAAGGGTTAAGGTTAGGGTAAGTGTTAGGATTAGGGTTAGGGTAAAGGTTAGGGTTAGGGTTAGGGTAAGGGTTAGGGTTACGGTTAGGGTTAGGGTTAAGATTAGGGTTAGGGTTAGGTTTAGGCCAAAGGTTAGGGTTAGGGGTAGGGTAAGGGTTAGGGTTACTGTTAGGATTAGAGTAAGGGTTAGGGTTAGGGTTATTGTTAGGGTAAGGTTAAGGTTAGGGTCAGGGTTAGGGTTAGGGTAAGGGTAAGGTTTGGGTTTAGGGTTAGGGTTAGGGTAAGTGTTAGGTTTAAGGTTAGTGTTAGGGTGAGGATTAGGGTTAGGTTAAGGGTAAGGGTTTGGTTTAGGGTTAGGGTTAGGGTTAAATTAGTTTTATGGTTAGGGTAAGGTTAAGGGTTAGGGTTAGGGTTAAGGTAAGGGTAAGGGTTAGGGTTAGGGTTAGCGTTAGGGTAAGGGTTAGGGTTAGGTAGGGTTAGGGTAAGATTTAGGGTTAGGTTTAGGGATAGGGTTAGGGTAAGGGTTATTGTTAGGGTTAGGGTTAGGTTTGGGGTTAGGGTTAGGGTAAGGGTAAGGGTTAGGGTTAGGGTTAGGTTTAGGGTTAGGGTTAGGTTTAGGGTTAGGGTAAGGATAAGGGTTAGGGTTAAGGTTAGGGTTAGTGTTAGGGTTAGGGTTAGGGTAAGGGTTAGAGTTAGGGTTATGGTTAGGGTTAGGGTAAGGGAAAGGTTTAGGGTTATGTTTAGGGTTGGGGTTAAGGTTAAGGTTAGGGTTAGGGTAAAGGTAAGGGTTTGGGTTAGGTTTAGGGTTGGGGGAGGGTTAGGGTCAGGGTTAGGGTAAGGGTAAGGGTTAGAGTTAGGGTTAGGGTTAGGGTTAGGTTAAGGTTATGGTAAGGGTTATGGTTAGGGTTAGGTTTAGATAAAGGTAAGTGTTAGGGTTAGGTTTAGGGTTAGGGTTAGGGTTAGTCTTAGGGTTAGGGTTAGGGTTAGGGAAAGGGTAAGGGTTAGGGTTAGGGTTAGGGTAAGGAATAAGGTTAGTCTTAGGGTTAGAGTAAGAGTTAGGGTTAGTGTGAGGGTTAGCGTTAAGGTTAGGGTTAGGGTTACGATAAGGGTAAGGGTTGGGTTTGGGGTTAGGGTTAGTGTAAGGGTTAGGGTTTGGTTTAGGGTTAGGGTTAGGTTTAGGGTTACGGTAAGGGTAAGGGTTAGGGTTAGGGTTAGGGTTAGGGTAAGTGTTAGGGGTAGGGTTAGGGTTAGGGTTAGGGTTAGGGTTAGGGTTATTGTAAGGTTAAGGGTTAGGGTTAGGGTTAGGGTTAGGGTTAGGGTAAGGGTTAGGGGTAGGGTTAGGGTAAGGGTTAGGGTTAGGGTTAGTTTAAAGTAAGGGTAAGGGTTAGAGTTAGTGTTAGGGTTAGGGTTAGGTTTTATGGTTAGGGTTAGGTTTATGGTTAGGGTAATGGTTAGGGTTAGGTTTAGGGTTAGGGGTAGGGGTAGGGTTAGGTTTAGGTTTAGGTTTAGGGTTAGGGTTAGGGTTAGGGTAAGGGTAAGGGTTAGGGTTAGGGTTTGGAGTAGGGTTAGGGTTAGGGTAAGATTTAGGGTTAGGGTTAGGGTAAGTTTCGGGTTAGGGTTAGGGTTAGGGTTAGCGTAAGGTTTAGGGTTAGGGTTAGGGTTAGCATTAAGGTTAGGGTTAGGGTTGGGGTAAGGGTAAGGGGTAGGGGTAGGGTTAGGTTTAGGGATAGAGTGAGGGTTAGTGTTAGGTTTAGGGTTAGGGTTAAGGTTAGGGTTAGTGTTAGTGTAAGAGTAAGGGTTAGGGTTAGGGTTAAGTTTAGAGTTAGGGTTAGGGTTAGGCTAAGGGTTAGGGGTAGGGGTAGAGTAAGGGTTAGGGTTAGTGTTAGGGTTAGTGTAAGGGTTAGGGTTAGGGTTAGGGTTAGGGTAATGGTTAGGGTTAGGGTTAGGTTTAGGTTTAGGGATAGGTTTAGGGTAAAGGTTAGGGTTAGGGTTAGGGTTAGGGGTAAGGGTTAGGGTTATGTTTAGGGTTAGGGTAAGGGTAAGGTTTAGGTTTAGGGTTAGGGTTAGGGGTTAGTTTTAGGGCTAAGTTTAGGGTTAGGGTAAGGGTAAGTGTTAGTTTTAGGGTTAGGGTTAGGGTTCGGATGAGGGTAAGGGTTAGCGTTAGGGTTAAGGTTAGGTGTTAGGGTTAGGGTAAGGGTAAGTGTTAGGGTTAGAGGTTAGGGTTAGTGTTAGGGTTAGGTTTAGGGTTAGGGTTAGGGTTAGCATTAAGTTTAGGGTTAGGGATAGGGTAAGGGTAAGGGATAAGTTTAGGGTTAGTGGTTAGCGTTAAGGTTAGAGTTAGGGTTGGGGTTAGGATAAGGGTAAGTGATAGGGTTAGGGTGAGGGTTAGGGTTAGGATAAGGGTAAGGGTTAGGGTTAGGGTTAGGGTTAGGTTTAGGGTTAGGGTTCGGTAAGGTATAGGATTAGGGTTAGGGTTAGGTTTAGAGTTAGGTTTATGGTTAGGGTAACGGCAAGGGTTACGGTTTGGGTTAGGGTTAGATTTAGGTGTTAGGGTTAACGTTAGGGTTAGGGTAAGGTTAGGGTTAGGGTCAGGGTTAGGGTTAGGGTAAGGGTAAGTGTTAGGGTTAGGGTTAGGCTTAGGGGTAGGGTAAGGGTAAGGGTTAGGGTTAGGTTTAGGGTAAGGGTTAGGATTAGGGTTAGGGTAAGAGTAAGTGTTAGGGTTAGGGTTAGGGTTAGGTTTAGGGTTAGGTTTAGGATAGGGTTAGGGTTAGGGTTAGGGTAAGGATAAGTGTTAGGGTTAGATTTAGGTTTAGGGTAAGGGTAAGGGTTAGGGTTAGAGTTAGGGTTAGGGTTACGGGTTAGTTTTAGGGTTAGGGTTAGGGTAAAGGTTAGGGTTAGGGTTAGCGTTAGGGTAAGGATTAGGGTTAGGGTTCGGGTTAGAGGTAGGTTTGGGGTTAGGGTTAGGGTAAGGGTAAGGGTTAGGGTTAGGGTTAGGCTTAGTTTTAGGGTTAGGGTTAGGGTTAGGGTTGGAGTAGGGTAAGGGTAAGGTTTATTATTATGGTTAGGGTTAGGGTTTGGGTTAGGGTAAGGGTTAGGGTTAGGGTAAGGGTTAGGGTTAGGGTTAGGGTTAGTGTTAGGTTTATGTTTAGGGTTAGGGTAAGGGTAAGCTTAGGGTTGGGTTAGTGTTAGGGAAAGGGTAAGGGTTAGGTTTAGGGTTAGGGTAAGGATTAGGGTTAGGGTTAGGGTTAGGGTAAGGGAAAGGTCAAGGGTTAGGTTTAGGGTTAGGGTTAGGGTAAGGGTAAGTGTTAGGGTTAGGGTTGGGTTAGCATTAGGGTTAGGGTTAGGGTTAGGGTAAGGTTTAAGGTTAGGTTTAGTGTTAGGGAAAGGGTAAGGGTTAGGGTTTGGTTTAGGGTTAGGATTAGGGTTGGGTTTGGGGTTAGGGTTAGGGTAAGGGTAAGGGTTAGGGTTAGGGTTAGGAGTAGGGTTAGGGTTAGGGTAAGATTTAGGGTTAGGGTTAGGGTAAGTTTCGGGTTAGGGTTAGGGTTAGGGTTAGCGTAAGGTTTAGGGTTAGGGTTAGGGTTAGCATTAAGGTTAGGGTTAGGGTTGGGGTAAGGGTAAGGGGTAGGGGTAGGGTTAGGTTTAGGGATAGAGTGAGGGTTAGTGTTAGGTTTAGGGTTAGTGTTAAGGTTAGGGTTAATGTTAGTGTAAGAGTAAGGGTTAGGGTTAGGGTTAAGTTGAGAGTTAGGGTTAGGGTTAGGCTAAGGGTTAGGGGTAGGGGTAGAGTAAGGGTTAGGGTTAGTGTTAGGGTTAGGGTAAGGGTAGGATTAGGGTTAGGGTTAGTGTAAGGGTAAGGGTAAGGGTTAGGGTTAGGGTTAGGGTTAAGGTTAGAGTTAGGGTTAAGTTAGGATAAGGGTTAGGATTAGGATTAGGGTAAGAATTAGGGTTTGGGCAAGGGTTTGGGAAAGGTAAGTGTTAGGGATAGGGTGAGGGTTAGGGTAAGGTTTAGGGTTAGGGTTAGTATTAGGATAACGGTTAGGGTTAGGGTTAGGGTTAGCATTAAGGTTAGGTTTAGGGTTAGGGTAACGGGGTAGGTTTAGTGTTAGGGTTAGAGTTAGGGTTAGGGTAAGGTTAGGGTTTACGGTTAGGGTTATGGTTAGGGTTAGGGTTAAGGTAAGGGTAAGAGTTCGAGTTAGAGTTAGGGTTACGGTTAGGGTAAGGGTTAGGGTTAGGTAGGGTAAGGGTAAGATTTAGGGTTAGGTTTATGGTTAGGGTTAGGGTAAGGGTTAGTGTTAGGGTTAGGATTAGGGTTAGGTTTAGGGTTAGGGTTAGGGTAAGGGTAAGGGTTAGGGTTAGGGTTTGATTTAGGGTTAGGGTTAGGGTTAGGGTTAGGGTAAGTGTAAGGTTTAGGGTTAAGGTTATGGTTAGGGTTAGGGTTAGGGTTAGGGTAAGGGTTAGGGTTAGGTTTAGGGTAAGGGTTAGGGTTAGGTTTAGGGTTAGGGTTAGGGTAAGGGTAAGGGTTAGGGTTATGTTTAGGTTTGGGGTTAAGGTTAGGGTTAGGGTTCGGGTAAGGGTAAGGGTTAGGGTTAGGGGAAGGTTTAGGTTTAGGGTTAGGGTGAGGGTTAGGGTTTGGGTTTAGGTTTCGGGTTAGGGTTAGGGTAAGGGTGAGGGTCAGGGTTAGGGTTAGTTTTAGGGTACGGGTAAGAGTTAGGGTTAGGGTTAGGGTTAGGGTTAGGGTTAGGGTTAGGGTTAGGGTTAGGGTTAGCATTAAGTTTAGGGTTAGGGATAGGGTAAGGGTAAGGGATAAGTTTAGGGTTAGTGGTTAGCGTTAAGGTTAGAGTTAGGGTTGGGGTTAGGATAAGGGTAAGTGATAGGGTTAGGGTGAGGGTTAGGGTTAGGATAAGGGTAAGGGTTAGGGTTAGGGTTAGGGTTAGGTTTAGGGTTAGGGTTCGGTAAGGTATAGGATTAGGGTTAGGGTTAGGTTTAGAGTTAGGTTTATGGTTAGGGTAACGGCAAGGGTTACGGTTTGGGTTAGGGTTAGATTTAGGTGTTAGGGTTAACGTTAGGGTTAGGGTAAGGTTAGGGTTAGGGTCAGGGTTAGGGTTAGGGTAAGGGTAAGTGTTAGGGTTAGGGTTAGGCTTAGGGGTAGGGTAAGGGTAAGGGTTAGGGTTAGGTTTAGGGTAAGGGTTAGGATTAGGGTTAGGGTAAGAGTAAGTGTTAGGGTTAGGGTTAGGGTTAGGTTTAGGGTTAGGTTTAGGATAGGGTTAGGGTTAGGGTTAGGGTAAGGATAAGTGTTAGGGTTAGATTTAGGTTTAGGGTAAGGGTAAGGGTTAGGGTTAGAGTTAGGGTTAGGGTTACGGGTTAGTTTTAGGGTTAGGGTTAGGGTAAAGGTTAGGGTTAGGGTTAGCGTTAGGGTAAGGATTAGGGTTAGGGTTAGGGTTAGAGGTAGGTTTGGGGTTAGGGTTAGGGTAAGGGTAAGGGTTAGGGTTAGGGTTAGGCTTAGTTTTAGGGTTAGGGTTAGGGTTAGGGTTGGAGTAGGGTAAGGGTAAGGTTTATTATTATGGTTAGGGTTAGGGTTTGGGTTAGGGTAAGGGTTAGGGTTAGGGTAAGGGTTAGGGTTAGGGTTAGGGTTAGTGTTAGGTTTATGTTTAGGGTTAGGGTAAGGGTAAGCTTAGGGTTGGGTTAGTGTTAGGGAAAGGGTAAGGGTTAGGTTTAGGGTTAGGGTAAGGATTAGGGTTAGGGTTAGGGTTAGGGTAAGGGAAAGGTCAAGGGTTAGGTTTAGGGTTAGGGTTAGGGTAAGGGTAAGTGTTAGGGTTAGGGTTGGGTTAGCATTAGGGTTAGGGTTAGGGTTAGGGTAAGGTTTAAGGTTAGGTTTAGTGTTAGGGAAAGGGTAAGGGTTAGGGTTTGGTTTAGGGTTAGGATTAGGGTTGGGTTTGGGGTTAGGGTTAGGGTAAGGGTAAGGGTTAGGGTTAGGGTTAGGAGTAGGGTTAGGGTTAGGGTAAGATTTAGGGTTAGGGTTAGGGTAAGTTTCGGGTTAGGGTTAGGGTTAGGGTTAGCGTAAGGTTTAGGGTTAGGGTTAGGGTTAGCATTAAGGTTAGGGTTAGGGTTGGGGTAAGGGTAAGGGGTAGGGGTAGGGTTAGGTTTAGGGATAGAGTGAGGGTTAGTGTTAGGTTTAGGGTTAGTGTTAAGGTTAGGGTTAATGTTAGTGTAAGAGTAAGGGTTAGGGTTAGGGTTAAGTTGAGAGTTAGGGTTAGGGTTAGGCTAAGGGTTAGGGGTAGGGGTAGAGTAAGGGTTAGGGTTAGTGTTAGGGTTAGGGTAAGGGTAGGATTAGGGTTAGGGTTAGTGTAAGGGTAAGGGTAAGGGTTAGGGTTAGGGTTAGGGTTAAGGTTAGAATTAGGGTTAAGTTAGGATAAGGGTTAGGATTAGGATTAGGGTAAGAATTAGGGTTTGGGCAAGGGTTTGGGAAAGGTAAGTGTTAGGGATAGGGTGAGGGTTAGGGTAAGGTTTAGGGTTAGGGTTAGTATTAGGATAACGGTTAGGGTTAGGGTTAGGGTTAGCATTAAGGTTAGGTTTAGGGTTAGGGTAACGGGGTAGGTTTAGTGTTAGGGTTAGAGTTAGGGTTAGGGTAAGGTTAGGGTTTACGGTTAGGGTTATGGTTAGGGTTAGGGTTAAGGTAAGTGTAAGAGTTCGAGTTAGAGTTAGGGTTACGGTTAGGGTAAGGGTTAGGGTTAGGTAGGGTAAGGGTAAGATTTAGGGTTAGGTTTATGGTTAGGGTTAGGGTAAGGGTTAGTGTTAGGGTTAGGATTAGGGTTAGGTTTAGGGTTAGGGTTAGGGTAAGGGTAAGGGTTAGGGTTAGGGTTTGATTTAGGGTTAGGGTTAGGGTTAGGGTTAGGGTAAGTGTAAGGTTTAGGGTTAAGGTTATGGTTAGGGTTAGGGTTAGGGTTAGGGTAAGGGTTAGGGTTAGGTTTAGGGTAAGGGTTAGGGTTAGGTTTAGGGTTAGGGTTAGGGTAAGGGTAAGGGTTAGGGTTATGTTTAGGTTTGGGGTTAAGGTTAGGGTTAGGGTTCGGGTAAGGGTAAGGGTTAGGGTTAGGGGAAGGTTTAGGTTTAGGGTTAGGGTGAGGGTTAGGGTTTGGGTTTAGGTTTCGGGTTAGGGTTAGGGTAAGGGTGAGGGTCAGGGTTAGGGTTAGTTTTAGGGTACGGGTAAGAGTTAGGGTTAGGGTTAGGGTTAGGGTTAGGGTTAGGGTTAGGGTTAGCATTAAGTTTAGGGTTAGGGATAGGGTAAGGGTAAGGGATAAGTTTAGGGTTAGTGGTTAGCGTTAAGGTTAGAGTTAGGGTTGGGGTTAGGATAAGGGTAAGTGATAGGGTTAGGGTGAGGGTTAGGGTTAGGATAAGGGTAAGGGTTAGGGTTAGGGTTAGGGTTAGGTTTAGGGTTAGGGTTCGGTAAGGTATAGGATTAGGGTTAGGGTTAGGTTTAGAGTTAGGTTTATGGTTAGGGTAACGGCAAGGGTTACGGTTTGGGTTAGGGTTAGATTTAGGTGTTAGGGTTAACGTTAGGGTTAGGGTAAGGTTAGGGTTAGGGTCAGGGTTAGGGTTAGGGTAAGGGTAAGTGTTAGGGTTAGGGTTAGGCTTAGGGGTAGGGTAAGGGTAAGGGTTAGGGTTAGGTTTAGGGTAAGGGTTAGGATTAGGGTTAGGGTAAGAGTAAGTGTTAGGGTTAGGGTTAGGGTTAGGTTTAGGGTTAGGTTTAGGATAGGGTTAGGGTTAGGGTTAGGGTAAGGATAAGTGTTAGGGTTAGATTTAGGTTTAGGGTAAGGGTAAGGGTTAGGGTTAGAGTTAGGGTTAGGGTTACGGGTTAGTTTTAGGGTTAGGGTTAGGGTAAAGGTTAGGGTTAGGGTTAGCGTTAGGGTAAGGATTAGGGTTAGGGTTAGGGTTAGAGGTAGGTTTGGGGTTAGGGTTAGGGTAAGGGTAAGGGTTAGGGTTAGGGTTAGGCTTAGTTTTAGGGTTAGGGTTAGGGTTAGGGTTGGAGTAGGGTAAGGGTAAGGTTTATTATTATGGTTAGGGTTAGGGTTTGGGTTAGGGTAAGGGTTAGGGTTAGGGTAAGGGTTAGGGTTAGGGTTAGGGTTAGTGTTAGGTTTATGTTTAGGGTTAGGGTAAGGGTAAGCTTAGGGTTGGGTTAGTGTTAGGGAAAGGGTAAGGGTTAGGTTTAGGGTTAGGGTAAGGATTAGGGTTAGGGTTAGGGTTAGGGTAAGGGAAAGGTCAAGGGTTAGGTTTAGGGTTAGGGTTAGGGTAAGGGTAAGTGTTAGGGTTAGGGTTGGGTTAGCATTAGGGTTAGGGTTAGGGTTAGGGTAAGGTTTAAGGTTAGGTTTAGTGTTAGGGAAAGGGTAAGGGTTAGGGTTTGGTTTAGGGTTAGGATTAGGGTTGGGTTTGGGGTTAGGGTTAGGGTAAGGGTAAGGGTTAGGGTTAGGGTTAGGAGTAGGGTTAGGGTTAGGGTAAGATTTAGGGTTAGGGTTAGGGTAAGTTTCGGGTTAGGGTTAGGGTTAGGGTTAGCGTAAGGTTTAGGGTTAGGGTTAGGGTTAGCATTAAGGTTAGGGTTAGGGTTGGGGTAAGGGTAAGGGGTAGGGGTAGGGTTAGGTTTAGGGATAGAGTGAGGGTTAGTGTTAGGTTTAGGGTTAGTGTTAAGGTTAGGGTTAATGTTAGTGTAAGAGTAAGGGTTAGGGTTAGGGTTAAGTTGAGAGTTAGGGTTAGGGTTAGGCTAAGGGTTAGGGGTAGGGGTAGAGTAAGGGTTAGGGTTAGTGTTAGGGTTAGGGTAAGGGTAGGATTAGGGTTAGGGTTAGTGTAAGGGTAAGGGTAAGGGTTAGGGTTAGGGTTAGGGTTAAGGTTAGAGTTAGGGTTAAGTTAGGATAAGGGTTAGGATTAGGATTAGGGTAAGAATTAGGGTTTGGGCAAGGGTTTGGGAAAGGTAAGTGTTAGGGATAGGGTGAGGGTTAGGGTAAGGTTTAGGGTTAGGGTTAGTATTAGGATAACGGTTAGGGTTAGGGTTAGGGTTAGCATTAAGGTTAGGTTTAGGGTTAGGGTAACGGGGTAGGTTTAGTGTTAGGGTTAGAGTTAGGGTTAGGGTAAGGTTAGGGTTTACGGTTAGGGTTATGGTTAGGGTTAGGGTTAAGGTAAGGGTAAGAGTTCGAGTTAGAGTTAGGGTTACGGTTAGGGTAAGGGTTAGGGTTAGGTAGGGTAAGGGTAAGATTTAGGGTTAGGTTTATGGTTAGGGTTAGGGTAAGGGTTAGTGTTAGGGTTAGGATTAGGGTTAGGTTTAGGGTTAGGGTTAGGGTAAGGGTAAGGGTTAGGGTTAGGGTTTGATTTAGGGTTAGGGTTAGGGTTAGGGTTAGGGTAAGTGTAAGGTTTAGGGTTAAGGTTATGGTTAGGGTTAGGGTTAGGGTTAGGGTAAGGGTTAGGGTTAGGTTTAGGGTAAGGGTTAGGGTTAGGTTTAGGGTTAGGGTTAGGGTAAGGGTAAGGGTTAGGGTTATGTTTAGGTTTGGGGTTAAGGTTAGGGTTAGGGTTCGGGTAAGGGTAAGGGTTAGGGTTAGGGGAAGGTTTAGGTTTAGGGTTAGGGTGAGGGTTAGGGTTTGGGTTTAGGTTTCGGGTTAGGGTTAGGGTAAGGGTGAGGGTCAGGGTTAGGGTTAGTTTTAGGGTACGGGTAAGAGTTAGGGTTAGGGTTAGGTTTAGGGAAAGGGTAAGGGTTAGGGTTAGGGTTAGGTGTTAGAGTTAAGGTTAGGGTTAGAGTTAGGGTTAGGGTAAGGTTAGGGTTTACGGTTAGGGTTATGGTTAGGGTTAGGGTTAAGGTAAGGGTTAGGGTTAGAGTTAGAGTTAGGGTTACGGTTAGGGTAAGGGTTAGGGTTAGGTAGGGTAAGGGTAAGATTTAGGGTTAGGTTTAGGGTTAGGGTTAGGGTAAGGGTTAGTGTTAGGGTTAGGATTAGGGTTAGGTTTAGGGTTAGGGTTAGGGTAAGGGTAAGGGTTAGGGTTAGGGTTGGATTTAGGGTTAGGGTTAGGGTTAGGGTTAGGGTTAGGGTAAGTGTAAGGTTTAGGGTAAAGTTTATGGTTAGGGTTAGGGTTAGGGTTAGGGTAAGGTTAGGGTTAGGGTTAGGGTAAGGGTTAGGGTTAGGTTTAGGGTTAGGGTTAGGGTTTAGGGTTCGGGTTAGGGTAAGGGTAAGGGTTAGGGTTATGTTTAGGGTTGGGGTTAAGGTTAGGGTTAGGGTTCGGGTAAGGGTAAGGATTAGGGTTAGGGGAAGGTTTAGGGTTAGGGTTAGGGTGAGGGTTAGGTTTTGGGTTTAGGTTTCGGGTTAGGGTTAGGGTAAGTGTGAGGGTCAGGGTTAGGGTTAGGGTTAGTTTTAGGGTACGGGTAAGAGTTAGAGTTAGGGTTAAGTTTAGGGAAAGGGTAAGGGTTAGGGTTGGGGTTTGGTTTAGGGTTCGGGTAAGGATTAGGTTTCGGGTTAGTGTTATGGTAAAGGTTAGGGTTAGGGTTAGGGTTAGCATTAAGGTTAGGTTTAGGAAAGGGAAAGGGTAAGGGTTAGGGTTAGGGTTAGGTGTTAGAGTTAAGGTTAGGGTTAGTGTTAGGGTTAGGGTTAGGTTTAGGTTTAGGGTTAGGGTTAGGTTAGGTTAAGGGTAAGTGTTAGGTTAGGTTTAGGGTTAGGTTTAGGATAAGGGTAAGGGTTAGGGTTACAGTTACGGTTAGGTTTAGGTTTAGGTGTTAGGGTTGGGGTTAGCGTTAGGGTTAGGTTAGGGATAGGATTAGGGTTAGGTTTGGGTTAGGATTAGGCTTAGGCTTAGGCTTAGGGTTAGGGTTAGGTTTAGGGTTAGGGTTAGGGTTAGGGTAAGGCTAAGGGTTAAGGTGATGGTTAGGGTTAGGGTTAGGGGTTAGGGTTAGGGTTAGGGTTAGGGTAAGGTTAGGGTTCGGGTCAGGGTTAGGGTTAGGGTAAGGGCAAGTGTTAGGGTTAGGGTTATGCTTAGGGGTAGGGTAAGGGTAAGGGTTAGGATTAGGGTTAGGGTTACAATAAGGGTTAGGGTTAGGGTTAGGGTAAGGGTAAGTGTTAGGGTTAGGGTTAGGGTTAGGTTAAGGTTAAGGGTTAGGGTTAGTGTTAGAGTTAGGGCTAGTGTTAGTTTTAGGGTTAGGATTAGGGTTAGGGTTAGGGTAAGGGTAAGTGTTAGAGTTAGGGTTATGCTTAGGGCTAGGGTAAGGGAAAGGGTTAGGGTTAGAGTTAGGGTTAGGGTTAGGGTAAGGTTTAGGGTTAGGGTTAGGGTAAGGTTTAGGGTTAGGGTTAGGGTAAGGATAAGGGTTAGGGGTAGGTTTAGGGTTAGGGTTAAGGTTATGGTTAGGGTTAGGGTTAGGGTTAGGGTTAGGGTAAGGTTTAGGTTTAGTGTCATAGTTAGGGTTAGGGTTAGGGAAAGGGTAAGGTTTAGGGTTAGGGTTAGGGTAAGGATAAGGGTTAGGGTTAGGTTTAGGGTTAGGGTTAAGGTTATGGTTAGGGTTAGGGTAAGGGTTAGGGTTAGGTTTAGGGTTAGGTTTAGCGTTAGGTTTATTGTAAGGGTAAGGGTTAGGGTTAGGGTTAGGGTTAGGTTTAGGGTTAGAGGTTAGGCTTAGGGTTTGGCTTAGGATAAGTGTAAGGGTTAGGATTAGGGTTAGGGTTATGTTTAGGGATAGGGGTTAGCGTTTGTGTTAGGGTTAGGGTTAGGTTTAGTGTTAGCGTTAGGGTAAGGGTAAGGGGTAGGGTTAGCATTAGGATTAGGATTATGGTTACATGTAGGGTTAGGGTTAGGGTTAGGGAAAGGGTAAGGTTTAGGGTTAGGATTAGCTTTAGGGTAAGGATTAGCGTTAGGGTTAGGGTTAGAGTAAGGGTTAAGTTTAGCGTTAGGGTTAGGGTTAGCATTAAGGTTAGGGTTAATTTTAGGTTAAGGGAAAGTGTTAGGGTTCGGTATAGGGTTAGGGTTAGGTTTAGGTAAGGGTAAGGGTTAGGGTTAGGGTTAGGTTTAGGGTTAGCGTTAGGGTAAGGGTAAGGGTTAGGGTTAGGTTTAGGTTTAGGGTTAGCGTTAGGGTAAGGGTAAGTGTTACGGTTAGAGTTAGGATTAGGTTTAGGGTTAGGGTAAGGGTTAGGGTTAGAGTTAGGGTTAGGGTACGGGTTAGGGTTAGGGTTAAGGTTAGGGTTAGTTTTAGGGTTAGGGTAAGGGTAAGGGTATGGGTTAGGGTTAGGTTTAGGGTTAAGTTAAGTGTTAGGGTAAGGGTTAGAGTTACGGTTAGTGTTAGGGTTAGGGTAAGGGGTAGGGTTAGGATTAGGGTAAGGGTAAGTGTTAGGTTTAGGGTTAGGATAAGGGTAAGTGTTAGGGTTAGGGTTAAATTTAGGGGTTAGGTTTAGGGTAACGGTAAGGTTTAGGGTTAGGGGTTAGGGTTAGGTTTAGGTTTAGGGTTAGTGTTAGGGTAAGCGTACGAGTTAGGTTTAGGGTAAGGGTTAGGGTTAGGGTTAGGTTTAGGGTTAGGGTTAGGGGAAGGGTAAGGCTTAGGGTTAGGTTTAGGGTTAAGGTTAGATTTAGTGTTAGGGTTAGGGTTAGAGTTAGTGTAAGTGTAAGGGTAAGGGTTAAGGTTAGGGTTAGGGTTAGGGTTTAGGATTAGGGTTAGGGTTAGGGTAAGGGTAAGGGTTAGGGTTAGTGTTAGGGTTACGGTTAGAGATTAGGGTTAAGGTTAGGGTTAGGGTAAGGTTAGGGTTAGAGTCTGGGTTAGGGTTAGGGTTAGGGTTAGGGGTAGGGTTAGGGTTAGGGTAAGGGTTAGGGTTATTTTTAGGGTAAGGGTAAGTGTTAGGGTTAGTGTTAGGGTTACGGTTAGGTTTAGGGTAAGGGTTAGGGTTAGGGTTAGATTTAGGGTTTTAGTTAGGTTTAAGGTTTCCGTTAGGGTTAGGGTTAGGGTATGGATAAGTTTTAGGGTTAGGGTTAGGATTAGGGTTAGGGTAAGGGTAAGGTTTAAGGTTAGGGTTAGGGGTTAGGGTTAGGGTTAGGTTTGTTTAGTGTTAGGGTTAGGGTAAGGGTTAGCTTTCGGGTTAGGGTTAGGGTTAGGTTTAGGGTAAGGGTTAGGGTTAGGTTTAGGGTTAGGTTTAGCGTTAGGTTTATTGTAAGGGTAAGGGTTAGGCTTAGGGTTTGGGTTAGGATAAGTGTAAGGGTTAGGATTAGGGTTAGGGTTATGTTTAGGGATAGGGGTTAACGTTTGGGTTAAGGTTAGGGTTAGGTTTAGTGTTAGCGTTAGGGTAAGGGTAAGGGGTAGGGTTAGCATTAGGATTAGGATTATGGTTACATGTAGGGTTAGGGTTAGGGTTATGGTAAGGGTTGGAGTTACATTTAGGGTTAGGGTAACGGTAAGGGTTAGGGTTAGGGTTAGGGTTAGGGTAAGGTTAAGGTTAGGGTTAGTGTTAGGGTTAGGGTTAGGTTTAGGTTTAGGGTTAGAGTAAGGGTGAGGGTTAGGGTTAGGGTTAGGGTTAAGGTTAGGGCTAGTGTTAGGGTTAGGGTTAGGGTTAGTGTAAGGGTAAGATTTAGCTTTAGGGTTAGTGTTAAGGTTAGAGTTAGGGTTAGGGTGAGGCTAAGAGTTAAGTTTAGAGTTAGGGTAAGGGTTAGGGTTACGGTAAGTGTTAGGTTTAGGGTTAGGGTTAGGGTAAGGAACATGGTTAGGGTTAGGGTTAGGGTAAGGGTTAGGTTTAGGGTTAAAGTTAGGGTTAGGGGTTAGGGTTAGGGTTAGAGTTAGGGTTAGGTTTAGGGTTTGGGTTAGGATAAGTCTATGGGTTAGGTTTAGGGTTAGGGTTAGGGTTAGGGTAACGGTTAGGGTTAGAATTAGGTTTAGGGTAAGGTTTATGGTTAGGGTTTGGTTTAGGGTTAGGGTTATGTTGAGGGTAAGGGTTAGGGTTAGGTTTAGGGTTGGGGGTTAGGGCTAGCTTTAGGGTTAGGTTTAGGGTGAGGTTAGGGTTAGGGTTAGGGGTTAGTTTTAATGTTATGGTTATGGTTATGGTTAGAGTTAGGGTTAGGATAAGGGTAAGTGTTAGGGTAAGGGTTAGGGTAGGGTAAGTTTTAGGGTTAGGGTTAGGTTTAGGGTTAGTTTTAGGTTAGGGTTAGGGTTAGGGTAAGGGTAAGGGTTAGTGTTAGGGTAAGGTTTAGGTTTAGCGTAAGGGTTAGGGTTATGTTTAGGGTAAGGGTAAGGTTTAGGGTTAGGGTTAGGGTTAGTGTCAGGGTAATGGTAAGGGTTAGGATTACGGTTAGGGTTAGGTTTGGGTTATGGTTAGGGTAAGGGTAAGGGTTAGATTTAGGGTTAGGGTCAGTTTCAGGGTTAGGGTTAGGGTTAGGGTTAGGGTAAGGTTGGGGTTAGTATCAGGGTTAGGGTTAGGGTAATGGTAAGTGTTAGGTTAGGGTTAGGCTTAGGTTTAGGGTAAGGGAAAGGTTTAGGGTTAGGGTTAGGGTTAGGTTAAGGGTTAGGGTTAGGGTTAGGGTTAGGGTTATGGTTAGCGTGAGCGTTAGGTTTAGGGTTAGCGTTAGAGTTGGGGTTATGGTTAGGGTAATGGTTTGGGTTAGGGTTAGGGTAAGGGTAAGGGTTAGGGTTAAGTTTAGGGTTAGGGTTAGGGTTATGGTAAGGGTTAGGATTAGGGTAAGGGTTAGGGTTAGGTTTATGGTTAGGGTTAGGGTTAGGGTAAGGATAAAGGTTAGGGTTGGGGTTAGGGTTTGGGGAAGCGTTAGGACTAGGGTTAGGGTTAGGATTAGGGTTAGGGGTTAGGGTTCGGGTTAGGGTTAGGTTTAGGGTAAAGGTTAGGGTTAGCGTTTTTATTAGGGTTGGGGTAAAGATTAGGTTTCGGGTTAGTGTTAGGGTAAGGGTTAGTGTTAGGGTTAGGGTTAGCATTAAGGTTAGGGTTAGGGATAGGGTAAGGGTAAGGGTTAGGGTTAGGGTTAGGGTTAGGCTTAGGGTTAGGGTTAGGGTAATGTATAGGATTAGGGTTAGTGTTAGGGTTAGGTTTAGAGTTAGGGTTAGGGTTAGGGTAACGGTAAGGGTTAAGGTTAGGTTTAGGGTTAGGGTAAGGGTAAGGGTTAGGGTGAGGGTTAGGGTTAGGGTAAGGGTAAGTGTTAGGGTTAGGGTCAGGGTTAGGGTTAGGGTAAATGTAAGTGTTAGGGTTAGGGTTAGGCTTAGGGGTAGGGTAAGGGTAAGGGATAGGGTTAGGGTTAGGGTTAGGGTAAGTTTTATGTTTAGGGTTAGGCTAAGTGTAAGTGTTAGGTTTAGGGTTAGGCTTAGGTTAAGGGTAAGGGTTAGGGTTCCGTTAGAGTTAGGGTTAGGGTTAGGTTTAGGGTTAGGGTTAGGGTTAGGGTTAGGGTAAGGGTAAATATTAGGGTTAGGGGTAGGTTTAGGGTAAGGGTAAGGGTTAGGGTTAGGGTTAGAGTTAGAGGTTAGGGTTAGGGTTAGGTTTAGGGTTAGCGTTAGGGTAAAGGTTAGGTTTTGGGTTGGGTTAGGGTATGGGTGAGGGTTAGGGTTAGGTTTAGGGTTAGGTTTAGAGTAAGGTAAGGGTTAGGGGTAGGTTTAGGGTTAGGGGTAGGTTTAGGGTAGTGTTAGGGTAAGGGTAAGGGTTAGGTTTAGGGTTAGGGTTAGGGTTAAGGTTATGGTTAGGGTTAGGGTTGGGGTTATGGTAAGGGTAAGGTTTAGGGTAAAGGTTATAGTTAGGGTTAGGGTTAAGGTTAGGTTGAGGTTTAGGGTAAGGTTAAGGGTAAGGGTTAGGGTTAGGTTTAGGGTTAGGGTTAGGGTTAGGGTTAAGGTTAGGATTAGGGTTTGGGTAAGGGTAAGGGATAAGGTTAGGGTTTGGGGTAGTTTTAGGGTTAGGCTAAGGGTTAGGGTTAGGGTTAGGGTTAGGGAAGGGTAAGGTTAGGGTTAGGGTTAGGGTTAGGGTAAGGGTAAGGGTTAAGGTTAGGGTTAGGGGTAGTTTTAGGGATAGGCTAAGGGTTAGGGTTAGGGTTAGGGTTAGGGAAGGGTAAGGTTTAGTGTTAAGGTTAAGGTTAGGAGTTAGGGTTAGATGTAGGGTTAGGGTTAGGGTTATGGATTCGGGTTAGGGTTAGGTTTAGGGTTAGGGTTAAGGTAACTGTAAGGGTTAGGTTTAGGTTTAGGGTTAGGGATATGGTAAGGTTTAGGTTTAGGTTTAGGGTAAGGGTAAGGTTTTGGGTTAGGGTTAGGGTTAAGTCTAGGTTTATGGTTAGGGTTAGGGTAAGTGTAAGTGTTAGGGTTAGGTTTAGGGTTGGGCTTAAGGTAAGGGTTAGGGTTAGGGTAAGGGTTAAGGTTAGGGTAAGGGTAAGGGTTAGGGTTAGGGTTAGGGTTAGGTTTAGGTTTACGGTTAGGGTTAGGGTTAGGGTTAGGGTTAGGTTTAGGGTTAGGTTTAGGGTGAGGGTTAGGGTAAGGTTAAGGCTTAGAGTTACGGTTAGGGTTAAGGTTAGAGTTAGGGTTAGGGTTAGGTTAAGGGTTAGGTTTAGAGTTAGGGTTAGGGTTAGGGTTAGGGTTAGGGTTAGGGTTAGGGTTAGGGTTGGGGTTAGGGTTAGGATAAGGGGAAGGCTTAGGGTTAGGGTTAAGGTTAGGGGTTAAGGTTAGGGTAAGGGTAAGGGTTAGGGTTAGGGTTAGGGTTAGGTGTTAGTGTTAAGGATAGGGTTAAGGTTAGGATTACGGTTAGGGTTAGGGTAAGGCTAAGGTTAGGGTTAGTGTTAGGGTTAGGGTTAGGTTTAGGTTTAGGGTTAGAGTAAGGGTAAGGGTTAGGGTTAGGGTTAGGGTTAAGGTTAGGGATAGTGTTAGGGGTAGGGTTAGGGTTAGTGTAAGGGTAAGATTTAGCTTTAGGGTTAGTGTTAAGGTTAGAGTTAGGGTTAGCGTGAGGCTAAGGGTTAGGTTTAAGGTTAGGGTAAGGGTTAGGGTTAGGGTTAGGGTTAAGGTTAGGGATAGTGTTAGGGGTAGGGTTAGCGTTAGTGTAAGGGTAAGATTTAGCTTTAGGGTTAGTGTTAAGGTTAGAGTTAGGGTTAGCGTGAGGCTAAGGGTTAGGTTTAAGGTTAGGGTAAGGGTTAGGGTTACGGTAAGGGTTAGGGTTAGGGTAAGGGTTAGGGTAAGGATTATTGTTAGGGTTAGGGTAAGGGTTAGGGTTAGGGTTAGGGTTAGGGTGAGCGTTAGGTTTAAGGTTAGCGTTAGGAGTTGGGCTTATGGTTAGGGTAAGGGTTTGGGTTAGGGTTAGGGTAAGGGTAAAGTTTAGGGTTAAGGTTAGGGTTAGGGTTAGGGTTATGGTAAGGGTTAGGGTTAGGGTAAGGGTTAGGGTTAGGTTTATGGTTAGGGTTAGGTTTAGGGTAAGGGTTAGGGTTAGGTTTAGGGTTGGGGTTAAGTTTAGGGTTAGGGTTAGGGTAAGGATAAGGGTTAGTGTTAGGGTTAGGGTTTGGGGAAGGGTTATGTTTAGGGTGAGGGTGAGGGTTAGGGTTAGTGTTAGGGGGTAGGGTTCGGGTTATGGTTAGGGTTAGGGTAAGGGATAGGGTCAGAGATAGGGTTAGGGTTAGGTTTAGGGTAAGGGTAAGGCTAAGGGTTATGGTTAGGTTTGGGGAAAGTGTAAGGGTTAGGGTTAGCGTTTGGGTTAGGGTTCCGGTAAGGATTAGGTTTCGGGTTTGTGTTAGGGTAAGGGTTAGTGTTAGGGTTAGGGTTAGCATTAAGTTTAGGGTTAGGGATAGGGTAAGGGTAAGGTTTAGGGTTAGGTTTAGGTTTAGGGTCAGGGGATAGAGTTAAGGTTAAGGTTAGTGTTATGTTAGGGTTAGGTTTAGGGTTAGGGTTAGGGTTAGGGTTAGGATAAGGGTAAGGGTTAGGGTTAGGGTTAGGGTTTGGTTTAGGGTTAGGGGTTAGCGTTAGGGTTAGGGTTAGGTTAGCGTTAGGGTTGGGGTTAGGGTTAGGTTTGGGTTAGGTTTAGGCTTAGTGTTAGGGTTAGGTTTAGGGTTAGGGTTGGTTTAGGCTTAGGGTTATGGTTAGGCTTAGGGTTAGGGTTAGGCTAAGGTATAGGCTTAGGGTTAGTGTTAGGGTTAGCTTTAGAGTTAGAGTTAGGGTTAGGGTAACGGTAAGGGTTAGGGTTAGGGTTAGTGTTAGGGTAAGGGTAAGGGTTAGGGTGAGGGTTAGGGTTAGTCTAAGGGTAAGTGTTAGGTTTAGGGTCAGGGTTAGGATTAGTTAAATGTAAGTGTTAGGGTTAGGGTTAGGCTTAGGTGTAGGTAAGGGTAAGGATTAGGGTTAGGGTTAGGGTTAGGGATAGGTTTAGGGTAAGTTTTAGGGTTAGGTAGGGTAAGGGTAAGATTTAGGGTTAGGGTCAGGGTTAGGGTTAGGGTAAGTGTTAGTGTTACGGTTAGGGTTAGGGTTCGGTTTAGGGTTAGGGTTAGGGTTAGGGTTAGGTTTAGGGTTAGGGTAAGGGTAAGTGTTAGGGTTCGGGGTAGGGTTAGGGTAAGGGTTAGGGTTAGGGTTAGAGTTAGGGGTTAGGGTTAGGGTTAGGTTTAGGGTTAGGGTTAGGGTAAAGGTTAGGGTTAGGTTTGGGTTAGGGTAAGGGTTAGGGTTAGGGTTAGGTTTAGGGTTAGGTTTAGAGGAAGGTAAGGGTTAGGGGTAGGTTTAGGGTTAGGGTTATGTTTAGGGTTAGGGTTAGGGTAAGGGTTAGGTTTAGGGTTATGGTTAGGGTTAAGGTTATGGTTAGGGTTAGGGTTACGGTAAGGGTAAGGTTTAGGGTAAGGTTTATAGTTAGGGTTAGGGTTAATGTTAGGGTTAGGGTTAGGGTAAGGTTAAGGGTAAGGGTTAGGGTTAGGGTTAGGTTTAGGGTTAGGGTTAGGGTAAGGTCAAGGGTTAGGGTTAGGGTTAGTGTTTGGGTTATGGTTAAGGTTAGGGTTAGTGTTAGGGTAAGGGTTAGGGTTAGGTTTAGGGATAGGGTTAGTGTTAGGTTTAGGGTTAGAGTTAGGGTTAGGGTAAGGGTAAGGTTTACAGTTAGGGTTAGGTTTAGGGATAAGTTATGGTAAGGGTTAGGGTTAGGGTTAGGGATAGGTTTAGGGTAAGTGTTAGGGTTAGGTAGGGTAAGGGTAAGATTTAGGGTTAGGGTCAGGGTTAGGGTTAGGTAAGAGTTAGGGTTACGGTTAGGGTTAGGGTTAGGTTTAGGCTTAGGGTTAGGGTAAGGGTTAGGGTAAGGGTTAGGGTTAGGGTTACGTTTAGGTTTAGGGATAGGGTTAGGGTAAGGGTAAGGGTTAGGGATAAGGTTAGGGTTAGGGTTAGTGTTATGGTAAGGGTTAGGGTTAGGGTTAGGGTTAGGGTTAGTCTTAGGGTTAGGGTTAGGGTTAGGGAAAGGGTAAAGGTTAGGGTTAGGGTTAGGATTAGGTTAAGGGTAAGGGTTAGAGGTAGGGTTAGGGTTAGGGTTAGGTTTAGGGGTTAGGGTTAGGATTTGGTTTACTGTTAGGGTAAGGGTTAGGGTTAGGGTTACGTTTACGTAAGTGTAAGTGTTAGGGTTAGGGTTAGGGTTAGGGTTAGGGTTTAGGATTAGGGTTAGTGTTAGCGTGAGGGTAAGGGTTAGGTTTAGGGTTAAGGTTAGGGTTATGGGTTTGGGTTAGGGTTAGGGTTAGGGTAAGTTTAGGGTTAGGGTCAGGGTTCGGGTTAGGGTTAGGGTAAGGGTTAGGGTTAGGTTTAGACTAAGGGTAATTGTTCGGGTTAGTGTTAGGGTTAGGGTTAGGATAAGGGTTAGGGTTAGGGTTAGTGTTAGCGTTTGGGTTAGGTTTAGAGTTAGGGTTAGGATTAGTGTTATTGTAAGAGTAAGTGTTAGAGTTAGGGTTAGGGTTAGGGTTAGGGTAAGGGTAAGGGTTAAGGTTAGGGTTAGGGTTAGGGTTAGGGGTTAGGGATAGGGTTAGGGTTAGGGTAAGGGTAAGGGTTAGGATTAGGGTTAGGATTAGGGTTAGGGTAAGTGTTAGGGTTAGGGTTAGGATTATCATTAAGGTTAGGGTTAGGGATAGGGTAAGGGGAAGGGTTAGATTTAGGGTTAGGGTTAGGGTTAGAGGTTAGGGTTAGGGTTAGGTTTAGGGTTAGGGTTAGGGTAAGGGTAAGGGTGAGGGTTAGCGTTAGGGTTAGGGTAAGGGTTAGGGTTAGGGTTAGTGTTAGGGTTATGTTTAGGGTAAGGATTAGTGTTAGGGTTAGGTTTAGGGGTAAGGGTTAGGGTTATGTTTAGGGTTAGGGTAAGGGTAAGGTTTAGGTTTAGGGTTAGGGTTAGGGGTTAGGGTTCGGGTAAGGGTAAGTATTAGGGTTAGGGTTAGAGTAAGTTATGGGTTCAGGTTACGGTTAGGGTTAGGGTTAGGTTAAGGGTTAGAGTTAGGGTTAGGCTTAGTGTTAGGGTTTGAGTTAGGGTTAGAGTTAGGGTTAGGATTAGGGTTAGGGTAAGAGTAAGTGTTAGGGTTAGGGTTAGGGTTAGGTTAAGGGTAAGGGTTAGGGTTAGGGTTAGGGGTTAGAGTTAGGTTTAGGGTTATGGTAAGGGTTAGGGTCAGGGTTAGGATTAGGGTTAGGTTTAGGGTAGGGGTAAGGTTTAGGGTTAGGTTTAGGTTTAGGGAAATGGTAAGGGTTTGGGTTAGGGATTGGGTTAGGGTTCGGGTAAGGATTAGGTTTCGGGTTAGTGTTAGGGTAAGGGTCAGGGTTAGGGTTAGGGTTAGCATTAAGGTTAGGGTTAGGGATAGGGTAAGGGGAAGGGTTACGGTTAGGGTTAGGTTTAGGGTTATGGTAAGGGTTAGGGTCAGGGTTAGGGTTAGGGTTAGGTTTAGGGTAGGGGTAAGGTTTAGGGTTAGGGTTAGGTTTAGGGAAATGGTAAGGGTTATGGTTAGGGATTGGGTTAGGGTTCGGGTAAGGATTACGTTTTGGGTTAGTGTTAGGGTAAGGGTTAGAGTTACGGTTAGGGTTAGCATTAAGGTTAGGGTTAGGGATAGGGTAAGGGGAAGGGTTAAGGTTAGGGTTAGGGTTAGGTTAAGGGTTAGGGTTAAGGTTAGGGTTAGTGTTAGGTTTTGGGTTAGGTTTTGGGTTAGGTTTAGTATTAGGGTTAGGATAAGGGTAAGTGTTAGGGTTAGAGTTAGGGTTAGGGTTAAGGTAAGGGTAAGGGTTAGGATTAGGGTTAGGGTTAGGGTTAAGTGTTAGGGTTAGGGTTGGGTTTAGGGTTATGGTTAGTGTTAGGGTAAGGGTTAGGGTTAGCCTTAGGGTTAGGGTAAGGGATAGGGTTAGGTTTAGGTTTATGCTTAGGGTTAGGTTTAGGGTAAGGGTTAGGGTTAGGGCTAGGGGTTAGGGTTCGGGTAAGGGAAAGTGTTAGGGTTAGGATTAGAGTAAGGGTATGGGTTCAGGTTAGCGTTAGGTTAGGTAAAGGGTCATTGTTAGGGTTAGGGTTAGTGTTAGGGTTTAGGTTAGGTTTAGAGTTAGGGTTCGGATTAGGGTTAGGGTAAGAAGAAGTGTTAGGGTAAGGGTTAGGGTTAGGGTTAGGGTAAGGGTAAGGGTTAGGGTTAAGGTTAGGGTTAGGGTTAGGGGTTAGGGTTAGGGTTAGGGTTAGGTTTAGGGTTAGGTTTAAGGTAAGGGTTAGGGTTAGGGTTAGGATTAGGGTTAAGGGTAAGGGTTAGAGTTAGGTTTAGGGTTAGAGTAACGGTGAGTTTTAGGTTTAGGGTTAGGGTTAGGGGTTAGGTTTAGGGCTAGGTTTATGGTTAGGGTTAAGGTAAGTGTAAGGGTTAGGGTTAAGGTTAGGGTTAGGGTTTGGGATAGGGTAAGTGTTACGGTTAGGTTTAGGGTAAGGGTAAGTTTTAGTGTTAGGGTTAGGGTAAGGGAAAGTGTTAGGGTTAGGGTTAGGGTTAGGATGAGAGTAAGGGTTAGGGTTAGGGTTAAGGTTAGGGGTTAGGGTTAGGGTAAGGGTAAGTGATAGGTTTAGGGTTAGGGGTTAGGTTATATAAGGGTAAGTGTTAGGGTTGGGGTTAGTGTTAGGGTTAGGGTTTGTCTTAGGGTTAGGGTTAGGGTTAGGTTTAGGGAAAGGGTGAGGGTTAGGGTTAGGGTTAGGGTTAAGGTAAGGATTTGGGTTAGTCTTAGGGTTAAGGTAAGAGTTAGGGTTAGGGTTAGGGTTAGCACTAAGGTTAGGGTTAGGGTGAGGATAAGTGTAAGGGTTGGGGTTAGGGTTAGGGTTAGGATAAGGGTAAGGGTTAGGGTTAGGGTTAGGGTTAGGTTTAAGGTAAGGGTTAGGGTTAGGTAGGGTAAGGTAAGATTTAGGGTTAGGGTTAGGGTTACGGTAAGGGTTAGTGTTAGTGTTAGGTTTAGGGTTAGGTTTAGGGTTGGGGTTAGGGATAGGGTTAGGTTAAGGGTAAGGTTTAGGGTTAGGTTATATAAGGGTAAGTGTTAGGGTTAGGGTTAGGGTTGGGGTTAGGGATTGGGTTAGGGTTAGGGTTAGGGTAAGGGTAAGGATTAGGTTTAGGGTTAGGTTTTGGAGAAGGGTGAGGGTTAGCGTGAGGGTTATGGTTAGGTTTAGGGTTTAGGGTTCGGGTTAGAGTTAGGGTTAGGGTAAGGGTTAGTGTCAGGGTTAGGGTTAGGGTTAGGTTTAGGTTAGGGTTTGGGTTAGGGTTCGGGTAAGGATTAGGTTTCGTGTTAGTGTTAGGGTAAGGGTTAGGGTTAGGGTTAAGGTTAGCATTAAGGTTAGGGTTAGGGATAGGGTAAGGGGAAGGGTTAGGTTTAGGGTTATAGTTATTGTTAGGTTAAGGGTTAGGGTTAGGGTTAGTGTTAGGGTTTGGGTTAGGTTTAGGGTTAGGTTTAGGATTAGGGATAGGGTAAGGGTAATTGTTATGGTTAGGGTTAGGGTTTGGGTTAGGGTTAGGGTAAGGGATAGGGTTAGGTTTAGGGTAAGGGTTAGGGTTAGGGTTAGGGTTAGGGGTAAGGGTTAGGGTTATGTTTAGGGTTAGGGTAAAGGTAAGGTTTAGTTTTAGGGTTAGGCTTAGTGGTTAGGGTTAGGGTTAGGGTTAGGGTAAGGGACAGTGTTAGGGTTAGGGTTAGGGTAAGTATGAGGGTAAGGGTTAGGGTTAGGGTTAAGGTTAGGGGTTAGGGTTCGGGTAAGGGTAAATATTAGGGTTAGGGTTAGAGTAAGGGTATGGGTTCGGGTTACGGTTAGGGTTAGGGTAAGATTAAGGGTTATGGTTA
>JANJXV010000207.1:482500-522500 GCA_024803745.1 Megascapheus bottae
AGGGTTAGGTTTAGGTTACGGTTAGAGTTAGGGTTAGGGTTAGGGTAAGGATAAGGGTTAGGGTTAGGGTTATGGTTAGGTTTAGGGTAAGGGTTAGGGTTAGGTTTAGGGTAAGGGTTAGGGTTAAGTTTAGGGTTAGGATTAGGGTTAGGGTTAGGTTTAGGGTTATGGTTAGGGTAAGGGTAAGGGTTAGGTTTAGGGTTATGGTTAGTGTTAGGGATTGGGTTAGGGTTAGGGTTTGGGTAAGGATAAGGGTTAGGGTTAGGGTTAGGTTTAGGGTTAGGGTTAAGGTTAGGGTAAGGGTGAGGGTAAGTGTAAGGTTTAGGGTTAGGTTTAGGGTTAGGGTTAGGGTAAGGGTTAGGGTTAGGGTTAGAGTTAGGGTTAGGGTTAGGGATAGGGTAAGGTTAGGGTTAGGGTTAGGGTTAGGGTTAGGGTTAGGATAAGGGCAAGTGTTAGGGTTGGGGTTAGGGTTAGGGTTAGGGTTAGGGTTAGGGTAAGGGTGAGGGTAAGGGTAAGGTTTAGGGTTAGGTTTAGGGTTAGGGTTAGGGTAAGGGTTAGGGTTAGGGTTAGAGTTAGGGTTAGGGTTAGAGTTAGGGGTTAGGCTTAGGGTTAGGGTTAGGTTAAGTGTTAGCGTTAGGGTTAGGTTTAGTTTAAGGGTTAGGGATAGGGTTAGGGTAATGGTAAGGGTTAGGGTTAGGGTAAGAGTTAGGGTTTGGTTTAGGGTTAGGGTTAGGTTTAGGGTAAGGGTAAGGGTTAGGGTTAGGATTAGGTTTAGGGTTAGGGTAATGGTTAGGGTTAGGGTTAGGGTTAGGGTTAGGGATAGGGTAAGGATAAGGGATAGGGTTAGGTTTAGGGTTGGGGTTAAGGTTAGGTTTAGGGTTCGGGTACGTTTAAGAATTAGGGTTAGGGTTAGGGTTAGGTTTATTGTTAGGGTTAGGGTTAGGGTTAGGATTTGGGTTAGGTTTAGGGTTGGTGATAGGGTTAGGGTTAGGGTTAGGGTGAGGTTATGGGTTAGGGTTAGCTTTAGGCTTAGGCTTAGGGTTAGGGTAAGGGTAAGGGTTAGGGTGAAAGTTATGGTCAGGGTTAGGGTTATGATTAGGGTTAGGGAAAGGTAAGGGTTAGGGTTAGGTTTAGGGTTAGGGTTAGGTTAAGGATAAATGTTAGAGTTAGGTTTAGGGTTAGGGTTAGGGTTATGGTTAGGTTTAGGGTAAGGGTTAGGGTTAGGTTTAGGGTAAGGGTTAGGGTTAAGTTTAGGGTTAGGATTAGGGTTAGGGTTAGGTTTAGGGTTATGGTTAGGGTAAGGGTAAGGGTTAGGTTTAGGGTTATGGTTAGTGTTAGGGATTGGGTTAGGGTTAGGGTTTGGGTAAGGATAAGGGTTAGGGTTAGGGTTAGGTTTAGGGTTAGGGTTAAGGTTAGGGTAAGGGTGAGGGTAAGGGTAAGGTTTAGGGTTAGGGTTAGGGTTAGGGTTAGGGTAAGGGTTAGGGTTAGGGTTAGAGTTAGGGTTAGGGTTAGGGATAGGGTAAGGTTAGGGTTAGGGTTAGGGTTAGGGTTAGGGTTAGGATAAGGGCAAGTGTTAGGGTTGGGGTTAGGGTTAGGGTTAGGGTTAGGGTTAGGGTAAGGGTGAGGGTAAGGGTAAGGTTTAGGGTTAGGTTTAGGGTTAGGGTTAGGGTAAGGGTTAGGGTTAGGGTTAGAGTTAGGGTTAGGGTTAGAGATAGGGTAAGGTTAAGGATTAGCGTTAGGATTAGGTTAGGGTTGGGGTGAAGGTTAGGGTTAGGGTTAGGGTAAGGGTAAGGGTTAGGATAAGGGCAAGTGTTAGGGTTGGGGTTAGGGTTAAGGTTAGGGTTAGGATTAGGGTTTGGGTTAGGGTTAAGTTTAGGTTTAGGGTTAGGGTTAGGGTAAGGGTTAGGTTTAGAGTTAGGGTAAGGTTTAGGGTTAGGCTTCGGGTTAGGGTTAGGGTTAGAGTTAGGTTTAGGGTTAGAGTTAGGGGTTAGGCTTAGGGTTAGGGTTAGGTTAAGTGTTAGCGTTAGGGTTAGGTTTAGTTTAAGGGTTAGGGATAGGGTTAGGGTAATGGTAAGGGTTAGGGTTAGGGTAAGAGTTAGGGTTTGGTTTAGGGTTAGGGTTAGGTTTAGGGTAAGGGTAAGGGTTAGGGTTAGGATTAGGTTTAGGGTTAGGGTAATGGTTAGGGTTAGGGTTAGGGTTAGGGTTAGGGATAGGGTAAGGATAAGGGATAGGGTTAGGTTTAGGGTTGGGGTTAAGGTTAGGTTTAGGGTTAGGGTACGTTTAAGAATTAGGGTTAGGGTTAGGGTTAGGTTTATTGTTAGGGTTAGGGTTAGGGTTAGGATTTGGGTTAGGTTTAGGGTTGGTGATAGGGTTAGGGTTAGGGTTAGGGTGAGGTTATGGGTTAGGGTTAGCTTTAGGCTTAGGCTTAGGGTTAGGGTAAGGGTAAGGGTTAGGGTGAAAGTTATGGTCAGGGTTAGGGTTATGATTAGGGTTAGGGAAAGGTAAGGGTTAGGGTTAGGTTTAGGGTTAGGGTTAGGTTAAGGATAAATGTTAGAGTTAGGTTTAGGTTTAGGGTTAGGGTTATGGTTAAGGTTAGGGTGAGGGTAAGGGTAAGGGTTAGGGTTAGGGTTAGAGTAAGGGTTAGGGTTAGGGTTAGGGTTAGGGTAAGGGTTAGGGTTCGGGTTAGGGTTAGGTTTAGTGTTGGGGTTAAGGTTAAGGTTAGGGTTAGGGTTAGGGTAAGGGTTAGGGTTAGGTTTAGGGTTAGGGTTCGGGTTAGGGTTAGGTTTAGTGTTGGGGTTAAGGTTAGGGTTAGGGTTAGGGTTAGGGTAATGGTAAGGGTTGGGTTAGGTTTAGGGTTAAGGTTAGGGTTAGGGTTATGTTTATGGTTAGTTTTAGGTTTATGGTTAGGGTAAGGGTTAACGTTAGGTTTGGGATTAGGGTTAGGCATAGTGTTAGGGTAAGGGTAAGGGTTAGGGTTAGGGTTAGGTTTAAGGTTGAGGTTAGGGTTAGGGATAGGTTTAGGTTTAGGGTTAGGAATAGGGTTAGGGTTAGGCTTAGGTTTAGGTTTAGGCTTAGTGTTAGAGTAAGGGTAAGGGTTAGTGTTAGGGTTAGGGTTAAGTTTGAGGTTAGGGTTCGGGTAAGGTTAAGGGTTAGGGTTAGGGTTAGGGGTTAGGCTTAGGGTTAGGGTTAGGGTAAGGGTTAGGGTTAGCGTTATGCTTAGGGTTAGGGTTAGGGTTAGGATTAGGGATAGGTTTACGGTTAGGGATAGGGTTAGGGTTAGGGTTAGGGTAAGGTTATGTGTTAGGGTTAGGGTTAGGGTTAGGCTTAGGGTTAGAGTTACTGTAAGTGTTAATGATAGGGTTAGGGTTACTGTAAGTGTTAGGGTTAGGGTTAGGGTTACGGTTAGTTTTAGGGTAAGGGTAAGGGTTAGGGTTAAAGTTAGGGTCAGGGTTAGGGTTAGGGTTAGGGTTAGGGTAAGGGTAAGGGTTAGGTTTAGGTTTAGGGTAAGGGTAAGGGTTAGGTTTAGGGTTAGTGTTAGGTTTAGGGTTAGGGTTAGGTTAAGGATAAATGTTAGAGTTAAGGTTAGGGTTAAGATTAGGTTTAGGGTTAGGGTAAGGGTTAGGGTTAGGGTTAGGGTTAGGGTAAGGCTTAGGGTTCGGGTTATGGTTAGGTTTAGTGTTGGGGTTAAGGTTAGGGTTAGGGTTAGGGTAAGGGTAAGGGTTAGGTTAGGGTTAGGGTTAGGGTTAAGGATAGGGTTAGGGTTAGGTTTAGGGTTAGTTTTAGGGTTATGGTCAGGGTAAGGGTTAGGGTTAGGTTTAGGGTTAGGGTTAGGCTTAGTGTTAGGGTAAGGGTAAGGGTTAGGTTTAGGGTTAGGTTTAGGGTTAGCGTTAGGGTAAGGGTAAGAGTTAGGTTTAGGGTTAGGGAAAGGGTAAGGTTTAGGGTTAAATTTAGGGTTAGGGTAAGTATTAGGGTTAGGGTTAGGATTAGGGTGAGGGTAAGGGTAAGGGTTAGGGTTAGGGTTAGGTTTAGGGTTAGGTTTAGGGTAAGGGTTAGGATTAGGGTTAGGGTTAGAGTACGGGTTAGGGTTGGGGTTAGGGTCAGGGGTAGGCTTAGATTTAGGGGAAGTGTAAGGGTTAGGGTTAGGGTTAGGATTAGGGTTAAGGTTGAGGTTAGGATTAGGGTTAGGGTTAGGGTAAGGGTTAGGATTAGGGTTAGGGTAAGGGTTAGGGTTAGGGTTAGTGTTAGGGTAAGGGTAAGGGTTAGGGTTAGGATTAGGATTAGGGTAAGGGTTAGAGTAAGGATTAGGATTAGGGTAAGGTTTAGGGTTAGGGTTAGGGTTAGCGTAGTGGTTAGGGTATGGGTAAGTGTTAGTGTTAGGGTTAGGTTTAGGATAAGGGTAAGGATTCGGGTTAGGTTTAGGGTTAGGGTAAGAGGTTAGGGTTAGGGTTAGGGTGAGGGTTAGGTTTGGGGTTAGGGTTAGATTAAGGGCAAGGGTTAGGGTTAGGTTTAGGGTTAAGTTTAGGGTTAGGGTTAGGGTTAGGGTTAGGGTTAGGGTTAGGTTTGGTTTTAGGGTTAGGGTTAGAGTTAGTTTTAGGTTTAGGTTTAGGGGTTAGTCTTAGGTTAGGGTTAGGGTAAGGGTTAAGGTTATGGTTCGGTTAGGGTTAGGGTTAGGGTTAGGATTAGAGTTAGTTTTAGGGTTACGGTTAGGGTTAGGGTTAGGGTTAGGGTAAGGTTATGTGTTATGGTTAGAGTTAGGTTTAGGGTTAGGGTTAGGGTTAGGTTTAGTGTTAGGATTATGTTTAGGGTTAGGGTACGTTTAAGCATTAGGGTTAGAGTTAGGGTTAGGGTTATGCTTAGGGTTAGGGTTAGGGTTAGGATTAGAGTTAGTTTTAGGGTTACGGTTAGGGTTAAGGTTAGGGTTAGGGTAAGGTTATGTGTTATGGTTAGAGTTAGGGTTAGGGTTAGGTTCAGGGTTAGGATTATGGTTATGGTTAGGGTAAGGTTTAAGGTTAGGGTTAGGGTTAGGGTTAGGCTTAGTGTTAGGGTTATGTTTAGGGAAAGGGTTAGGGTTAGGTGTAGGTTAGGGTTAGGCTTAGTGTTAGGGTAAGGGTAAGGGTTAGGGTTAGGGTTAGTGTTAGGGTTAAGGTTGAGGTTAGGCTTAGAGTTAGGGTTAGGTTTAGGGTTAGGATTAGGTTTAGGGTTAGACTAAGGGTTAGGGTTAGGTTTAGGATTAGGGTTAGGCTTAGTGTTAGAATAAGGGTAAGGGTTAGGGTTAGGGTTAGTGTTATGGTTAAGGTTGAGGTTAGGGTTAGGATTAGGGTTAGGGTTCGGTAAGGGTTAGGGTTAGGGTAAGGGTAAGGGTTAGAGTTAGGGTTTTGGTTAGGGTTAGGGTTAGGGTTAGAGTTAGGGTAAGGTTTAGGGTCAGTGTTAGGGTTAGGGTAAGGGTAAGGGTTAGGTTTAGGGTTAGTGGAAGGGTAAGGGTAAGAGTTAGGGTTGGGGTTAGGGTTAATGTTAGGATTAGGTTAAGGGTTAGGGTTAGTTTTATGGTTAAGGTTAGGGTTAGGATAAGGGTTAGGGTAAGTGTTAGGGTTAGGGTTAGGGTTAGGGTTCGGGTAAGGGTTAGGGTTAGGGTTAGGGTTAGGTTTAAGGTTGGGGTTAAGTTTAGGGTTAGGGTAAGGTTATGTGTTATGGTTAGAGTTAGGGTTAGGGTTAGGGTTAGGGTTAGGTTCAGGGTTAGGATTATGGTTATGGTTTAGGGTTAGGGTTAGGGTAAGGGTTAGGCTTAGTGTTAGGGTAAGGTTAAGGGATACGGTTAGGGTTAGGGTTATTGTTAAGGTTGAGGTTAGGGTTAGGGTTTGGGTTAAGTATAGGTTTAGGATTAGGGTTAGGTTTGGCTAAGTGTTATGGTTATGGTTAGGGTTAGGGTTAGGCTTAGTGTTAGAGCAATGGTAAGGGTTAGTTTTAGAGTTATGGTTAGGGTTAAGGTTGAGGTAAGGGTTAGGGTTAGGGTAAGGTTTAGGGTTAGGGTTAGGGTTAGGGTAAGGGTAAGGGTTAGGGTTAGGGTTAGCGTAAGGGTAAGGGTAAGGGTTAGGGTTAGGGGTTAAGGTTAATGTTAGGGTTAGGTTAAGTGTTACGGTTAGTGTTAGGGTTAAGTTTAGGGTTAGGATAAGGGTTAGGGTTAGGGTTAGGGTAAGTGTTGGGGTTAGGGTTAGGGTTAGGGTTAGGGTAAGGTTAAGGGTAAGGGTTAGGGTTACAGTTAGGCTTAGGGTTAAGGCTGAGGTTATGGTTAGTGTTAGGGTTAGGGTAAGGGTTAGGGTTAGGGTTACGGATAGCTTTAGGGTTAGGATAAGTGTTAGGGTTAGGGTAAGCGTAAGTGTTATGGTTAGGGTTAGGGTTAGGTTTGGGGTTAGGGTTAGGGTAAGGGTAAGGGTTAGGGTTAGGGTAAGGGTAAGTGTTAGGGTTAGGGTTAGGGTTAGGGTTAGGGTTAGGGTAAGGGTTAGGGTTAGGGTTAGGGTTAGGTTTAAGGTTGGGGTTAAGGTTAGGGTTAGGGTAAGGTTATGTGTTATGGTTAGAGTTAGGGTTAGGGTTAGGTTTAGGGTTAGGTTCAGGGTTAGGTTTATGGTTAAGTTTAGGGTTAGGATAAGGGTTAGGGTTAGGGTTAGGGTAAGTGTTGGGGTTAGGGTTAGGGTTAGGGTTAGGGTAAGGTTAAGGGTAAGGGTTAGGGTTACAGTTAGGCTTAGGGTTAAGGTTGAGGTTGCGGTTAGTGTTAGGGTTAGGGTAAGGGTTAGGGTTAGGGTAAGCGTAAGTGTTATGGTTAGGGTTAGGGTTAGGTTTAGGGTTAGGGTTAGGGTAAGGATAAGGGTTAGGGTTAGTGTTAGGGTTAGTTTTAGGGTTAGGGTTAGGGTAAGGGTAAGGGTTATGGTTAGGGTTAGGGTTAGGTTTAGGTTTAGGGTTAGGATTAGGGTTATGGTTAGGGAAAGAGTTAGGGTTAGGTTTAGGTTAGGGTTAGGCTTAGTGTTAGGGTAAGGGTAAGGGTTAGGGTTAGTGTTAGGGTAAGGGTTAGGGTTGAGGTTAGGCTTAGGGTTAGGGTTAGGTTTAGGGTTAGGATTAGGGTTAGGGTTAGGCTAAGGGTTAGGGTTAGATTTAGGATTAGGGTTAGGCTTAGTGTTAGAGTAAGGGTAAGGGTTAGGGTTACGGTTAGTGCTAGGGTTAAGGTTGAGGTTAGGGTTAGGATTAGGGTTAGGTTTCGGTAAGGGTTTAGGGTTAGGCTTAGGGTAAGGGTAAGTGTTAGAGTTAGGGTTTTGGTTAGGGACAGGGTTAGGGTTAGAGTTAGGGTAAGGTTTAGGGTCAGTGTTAGGGTTAGGGTTAAGGGTTACGGTTAGTGTTAGGGTTAAGTTTAGGGTTAGGATAAGGGTTAGGGTTAGGGTTAGGGTAAGTGTTGGGGTTAGGGTTAGGGTTAGGGTAAGGTTAAGGGTAAGGGTTAGGCTTACAGTTAGGCTTAGGGTTAAGGTTGAGGTTACGGTTAGTGTTAGGGTTAGGGTAAGGGTTAGGGTTAGGGTTTCGGATAGCTTTAGGGTTAGGATAATGGTTAGGGTTAGGGTAAGCGTAAGTGTTATGGTTAGGGTTAGGGTTAGGTTTAGTTTTAGGGTTAGGGTAAGGATAAGTGTTAGGGTTAGTGTTAGGGTTATGGTTAGGTTTAGGGTTAGGGTTAGGGTAAGGGTAAGGGTAAGTGTTAGGTTTAGGGTTATGGTTTCGGTTAGGGATTGGGTTAGGGTTAGGTTTGGGTAAGGATAAGGTTTAGGGTTAGGGTTAGGTTTAGGGTTAGGGTTAAGGTTAGGGTTAGGGTGAGGGTTAGGGTAAGAGTTAGGTTTTGGGCTAGGGTTAGGTTTAGGTTTAGTGTAAGGGTAAGTGTTAGGGTTAGGATTAGGCTTAGGTTTAGGGTAATGGTTAGGGTTAGTGTTAGTTTCAGGGTTCGGGATAGGGTAAGGGTAAGGGTTATGGTTAGGGATAGGTTTAGGGTTGGGGTTAAGGTTAGGTTTAGGTTTAGGGTACGTTTAAGAATTAGGGTTAGGGTTACGGTTAGGGTTAGGATTACGCTTAGGTTTAGGGTTAGGGATAGGGTTAGGGTTAGGGTTAGGGTAAGGTTATGTGTTAGGTTTAGGGTTAGGGTTAGGCTTTGTGTTAGAGTTACTGTAAGTGTTAGGGTTAGGGTAAGGGTTACTGTAATTGTTAGGGTTAGAGTTAGGATTAAGGTTAGGGTTAGGGTAAGGGTAAGGGTTAGGGTTAAATTTAGTGTCGGGGTTAGGGTTAGGGTTAGGCTAAGGATAAGGGTGAGGTTAGGGCTAGGGTTAGGGTTAAGGTTAGGGTTAGGGTTAGGTTTTGGGTTAGTTTTAGGGTTATGGTTAGGGTAAGGGTTAGGGTTTGTGATAGAGTTAGGGTTAGGCTTAGTGTTAGGGTAAGGGTAAGGGTTAGGGTTAGGGTTAAAGTTGAGATTAGGGTTAGGGATAGGGTTAGGTTTAGGGTTAGGGTTAGGTAAGTGTTAGGGTTAGGGTTAGGGTTAGTGTTAGGGTAAGGGTTAGGGTTAGAGTTAGGGTAAGGATAAGGGATAGGGTTAGGGTTAGGGTTAGGGTTAGGTTTAGGGTTAGGGTAAGTGTAAGGGTAAGGGTAAGGGTAAGGGTTAGAGTTAGGGTTAGGGTTAGGGTAAGGGTTAGTGTTAGGGTTAGAGTAAGGGTAAGGTTTAGGGTTAGGGTTAGGGTTAGGGTTAGGTTTAGCGTTAGGGTAAGTGTTAGGGTTATGGTAAGGGTAAGGGTTAGGGTTAGGGTTAAGATTGAGGTTACAGTTAGGGTTAGAGTAAGGGTTAGGGTTAGGGTTAGGGAAAGAGTTAGGGTTAGGTTTAGGCTTAGCGTTAGAGTTAGGGTTACGGTTAGGGTAAGTGTAAAAGTTAGGTTTAGGGTTAGGGTAAGGATTACGGTTAGGGTTAGGGTTAGGTTTAGGGTTGGAGTTAAGTTTAGGGTTAGGGTTAGGGTAAGGGTAAGGGTTAGGTTTAAGGTTAGGGTTAGGTAAGTGTTAGGGTTAGGGTTAGGGTTAGTGTTAGGGTAAGGGTTAGGGTTAGAGTTAGGGTAAGGGTAAGGGTTAGGGTTAGGTTTAGGGTTAGGGTTAGGTTTAGGGTTAGGGTAAGTGTAAGGGTAAGGGTAAGGTTAAGGGTTAGAGTTAGGGTTAGGGTTAGGGTAAGGGTTAGTGTTTGGGTTAGAGTAAGGGTAAGGTTTAGGGTTCGGCTTAGGGTTAGCGTTAGGTTTAGCGTTAGGGTAAGCGTAAGGGTTAGGTTTAGGGTTAGGTTTAGGGTTAGAGTTAGGGTTAGGGTTAGGGTAAGGGTAAGGTTAGGGTTAGGGTTAGGGTTAAGGTAATGGTTATTGTTAGGGTTAGGTTTAGGGTTAGGGTTAGGGTAAGGGTAAGGGTTATGGTTAGTTTTAGGGTTAGGGTTAGGGTAAGGGTTAGGGTTACGTTTAGTGTTAGGGTTAGGGTTACGGTTAGGGTTAGAGTTAGCGTAAGGGTATGTGTTAGGGTTAGGGTTAGGGTTAGGGTTACGGTTAGAGTTAGCGTTAGGGTAAGCGTAAGGGTTAGGGTTAGGGTTAGGGTTAAGGTAAGGGTAAGGTTTAGGGTTAGGGTTAGGGTTAGGTTTAGGGTTAGGGTTAGGGATAGTGTAAGGGTAAGGGTTATGGTTAGGGTTAGGTTTAGGGTTAGGGTAAGGGTAAGGGTTAGGTTTAAGGTTAGGGTTAGGGTATGGTTTAGTGTAAGGGTAAGTGTTAGTGTTAGGGTAAGGTTTAGGATAAGGGTAAGGATTAGGGATAGGTTTAGGGTTAGGGTTAGAGGTTAGGGTTAGGGTTATGGTTAGGGTGAGGGTTAGGTTTAGGGTTAGGGTTAGGATAAGGGTAAGGGTTAGGCTTAGGGTTAGGTTTAGGGTTAGTGTTAGGTTTAGAGTTAGCTTTAGGGTAAGGGCAAGGTTTAGGGTTACGGTTGGGGTTAAGCTTAGGGTTAAGGTTAGGGTTAGGGTTAGGGTTAGGTTTAGGGTAAGGGTTAGGGTTAGAGTTTGGGTAAGGATTAGGGTTAGGGTTAGGTTTAGTTTAAGGGTTAGGGTTAGGGTTAGGGTAAGGGTAAGGTTTAGGGTTAGGGTAAGATTTAGGGTTGGGTTTAGGGTTAGGGTTATGGTTAAGGTAAGGGTAAAGGTTAGGGTTAGTATTAGGGTTAGGGTTAGTGTAAAGTTTCGGGTTAGGGTTAGGGTTAGGTTTAGGGTTCGGGATAGGGTAAGGGTAAGGGTTAGGGTTAGGGTAGGTTTAGGGTTGGGGTTAAGGTTAGGTTTAGGGTTAGGGTAGGTTCAAGGATTAGGGTTAGGGTTAGGGTTAGGGTTAGGGTTGGGTTAGGTTAAGGTTATGTGTTAGGGTTAGGGTTAGGGTTAGTCTTAGGGTTAGTGTTACTGGAAGTGTTAGGGTTAGGTTAAGGGTTACTGTTAGGGTTAGGGTAAGGGTAAGTGTTAGGGTTAAAGTTAGGGTCAGGGTTAGGTTTAGGGTTAGGGTTAGGTTAAGGGAAAGGGTTAGGGTTAGGATTAGGTTTAGGGTTAGGGTAAGTTTAAGGGTTAGGTTTAGGGTTAGGGTTAGGTTTAGGGTTAGGGTTAGGGTAAGGGTAAGTGTTAGGGTTAGTATTAGGTTTAGGGTTGGGGTTAAGGTTAGGGTTAGGGTTAGGGTAAGGATAAGGGTTAGGGTTATTGTTAGGGTTAAGGTAAGGTTAGGGTTAGGGTTAGGGTTAGGGTTAGGGTAAGGGTTAGGGTTAGGGTTAGGGTAAGGGTAAGGGTTAGGTTTAGGATTCGGATAAAGTTAAGGGTAAGGGTTAGTGTTAGGTTTAGGCTTTGTGTTAAGGTTGAGGTTAGGGTTAGTTGTAGGGTTAGGTTAAGGTTTAGGGTTAGGGTTAGGGTAAGGGATAGGGCAAGGGTGAGGGTTAAGGTTAGGGTTATGGTAAGGGGGAGGGTTAGGGTTAGGGTTAGGGTTAAGTTTGAGGTTAGGGTTAGGGTTAGGGTAAGGGTTAGGGTTAGGGTTAGGGTAAGGGTAAGGGTTAGGGTTATGGTTAGGGTTAGGTTTAGGTTTAAGGTTAGGGTAAGTGTAAGGGTAAGGGTAAGGGTAAGTGTTAGAGTTAGGTTTTGGGTTAGGGTAAGGGTTAGAGTTAGGATTAGGATAAGGGTAAGGTTTTGGGTTATTGTTAGGGTTATTGTTAGGGTAAGGTTAAGTTTAGGATTAGGGTTAGGCTTAGGTAAGAGTGAGGTTTATGGTTAGGTTTAGGGTTAGGTTTATGGTAAGGGTAAGTGTTAGGTTTAGGGTTATGGTTTCGGTTAGGGTTTGGGTTAGGGTTAGGGTTTGGTTAAGGATAAGAGTTAGGGTTAGGGTTAGGCTTAGGGTTAGGGTTAAGGTTAGGGTTAGGGTGAGGGTTAGGGTAATAGTTAGGTTTTGGGCTAGGGTTAGGGTTAGGTTTAGGGTAAGGGTAAGGGTTAGGGTTAGGGATAGGTTTAGGGTTGGGGTTAAGGTTAGGTTTAGGGTTAGGGTACGTTTAAGAATTAGGGTTAGGGTTAGGGTTAGGGTTAGGATTAGGCTTAGGTTTAGGGTTAGGGATACTGTTAGGGTTAGCGTTAGGGTAAGGTTATGTGTTAGGTTTAGGGTTAGGGTTAGGCTTTGGTTTAGAGTTACTGTAAGTGTTAGGGTTAGGGTTAGGGTTACTGTAAGTGTTAGCGTTAGGGTTACGATTAGGGTTAGGGTAAGGGTAAGGATTAGGGTTAAAGTTAGGGTCGGGTTTAGGGTTAGGGTTAGGGTAAGGGTAAGGGTGAGGTTAGGGCTAGGGTTAGGGTTAAGGTTAGGGTTAGGGTTAGGGTTAGGGTTAGTTTTAGGGTTATGGTTAGGGTAAGGGTTAGGGTTTGTGATAGGGTTAGGGTTAGGCTTAGTGTTAGGGTAAGGGTAAGGGTTAGGGTTAGGGTTAGGGTTAGGGTAAAGGTTGAGATTAGGGTTAGGGATAGGGTTAGGTTTAGGGTTAGGATTATGGTTAGGGTTAGGGTTAGGGTTAGGGTAAGGGTTATGGTTAGGGTCAGGGTTAGAGTTAGGGTTATTGTTAGAGTAAGGGTAAGGGTTAGGGTTAGGGTTAGGGTAAGGGTTAGGTTAAGGGTGAGGGTTAGGGTTAGGTTTATGGTAAGGGTAAGGGTTAGGGTTAGGGTTAGGGTTAAGATTGAGGTTAGGGTTAGGGTTAGAGTAAGGTTTAGGGTTACGGTTAGGGAAAAGGTTAGGGTTAGGGTTAGGCTTAGGGTTAGAGTTAGGGTTAGGGTTAGGGTAAGTAAGGGTTAGGTTTATGGTTAGGGTTAGGGTAAGGGTTAGGTTTAGGGTTAGGATTAGGGTTAGGTTTAGGGTAGAAGTTAAGTTTAGGGTTAGGGTTAGGGTAAGGGTAAGTGTTAGGTTTAGGGTTAGGGTTAGGTAAGTGTTAGGGTTAGGGTTAGGGTTAGTGTTAAGGTAAGGGTTAGGGTTAGAGTTAGGGTAAGGGTAAGGGTTAGGGTTAGGGTTAGGGTTAGGGTTAGGTTTAGGGTTAGGGTAAGTGTAAGGATAAGAGTAAGGGTTAGAGTTAGGGTTAGGTTTAGGGTAAGGGTTAGTGTTAGGGTTAGTGTAAGGGTAAGGTTTAGGTTTAGGGTTAGGGTTAGGTTTAGCGTTAGGGTAAGCGTAAGGGTTAGGGTTAGGGTTAGGTTTAGGGATAGAGTTAGGGTTAGGGTTAGGGTAAGTGTAAGGTTTAGGGTTAGGATTAGGGTTAAGGTAAGGGTTAGGGTTAGGGTTAGGTTTAGGGTTAGGGTTAGGGTAAGGGTAAGGGTTAGGGTTAGGTTTAGGGTTGGGGTTAGGGTAAGGGTTAGGGTTAGGTTTAGTTTTAGGGTTAGGGTTACGGTTAGGGTTAGAGTTAGCGTAAGGGTATGTGTTAGGGTTAGTGTTAGGGTTAGGGTTACAGTTAGAGTTAGCGTTAGGGTAAGCGTAAGGGTTAGGGTTAGGGTTAGGGTTAAGGTACGGCTAAGGTTTTGTGGTTAGGGTTAGGTTTAGGGTTAGGGTTAGGGTTAGGGATAGGGTAAGGGTAAGAGACAGGGTTAGGTTTAGGTTTAGGGTTAGGGTAAGGGTAAGGGTTAGGGTAAGGGTTAGGGTTAGGGTAGGGTTTAGTGTAAGGGTAAGTATTAGTGTTAGGGTAAGGTTTAGGATAAGGGTAAGGATTAGGGATAGGTTTAGGGTTAGGGTTAGAGGTTAGGGTTAGGGTTATGGTTAGGGTGAGGGTTTGGTTTAGGGTTAGGGTTAGGATAAGGTTAAGGGTTAGGCTTAGGGTTAGGGTTAGGGTTAGTGTCAGGTTTAGAGTTAGCTTTAGTGTAAGGGCAAGGTTTAGGGTTAGGGTTGGGGTTAAGCTTAGTGTTAGGATTAGGGTTAGGGTTATGGTTAAGGTTAGGGTTAGGTTTAGGGTTAGGTTTAGGGTTAGGGTAAGATTTAGGGTTAGGTTTATGGTTAGGGTTATGGTTAGGGTAAGGGTAAGGGTTAGGGTTAGGATTAGGGTTAGGGTTAGGGTAAATTTTAGGGTTAGGGTTAGGGTTAGGTTTAGGGTTGGGGTTAAGGTTAGGTTTAGGGTTAGGGTACGTTCAAGGATTAGGGTTAGGGTTAGGGTTAGGGTTATGCTGAGGGTTAGGGTTAGGGTTAGGATTAGGTTTAGGTTTAGGGTTAGGATTAAGTTTAGGGTTGGGTTAGGTTAAGGTTATGTGTTAGGGTGAGGGTTAGGCTTAGGGTTAGGGTTACTGGAAGTGTTAGGTTTAGGTTAAGGGTTCCTGTTAGGGTTAGGGTAAGGGTAAGTGTTAGGGTTAAAGTTAGGGTCAGGGTTAGGTGAAGGGTTAGGGTTAGGGTAAGGGTAAGGGTTAGGGTTAGGGTTAGGTTTAGGGTTAGGTTAAGTTTAAGGGTTAGGTTTAGGGTTAGGGTTAGGTTTAGAGTTAGGGTTAGGGTAAGGGTAAGTGTAAGGGTTAGTATTAGGTTTAGGGTTGGGGTTAAGGTTAGGGTTAGGGTTAGCGTAAGGGTAAGGGTTAGGGTTAGGGTTAGGGTTAAGGTAAGGTTAGGGTTAGGGTTAAGGTTAGGGTAAGGGTAAGTGTAGGGTTAGGTTTAGTGTTAGGGTTAGGGTAAGGGTTAGGGTTATGGTTAGGGTAAGGGTAAGGGTTAGAGTTATGGTTAGGGTTAGGTTTAGGTTTAAGGTTAGGGTAAGTGTAAGGGTTAGGGTATGGGTAAGGGTTAGAGTTAGGGTTAGGTTAGGGTAAGGTCTAGTGTTAGGGTTAGGTTAAGGGTAAGGTTTAGGGTTAGGGTTAGTGTTATGGTTAGGGTAAGGTTAAGGGTAAGTGTTAGGGTTAGGGTTAGGTTTAGGGTTAGGTTTAGGGTTAGGGTTAGGTTTAGGGTTAGGGTTAGGGTAAGGGTAAGTGTTAGGGTTAGTATTAGGTTTAGGGTTGGGGTTAAGGTTAGGGTTAGGGTTAGGGTAAGGATAAGGGTTAGGGTTATTGTTAGGGTTAAGGTAAGGTTAGGGTTAGGGTTAGGGTTAGGGTTAGGGTAAGGGTTAGGGTTAGGGTTAGGGTAAGGGTAAGGGTTAGGTTTAGGATTCGGATAAAGTTAAGGGTAAGGGTTAGTGTTAGGTTTAGGCTTTGTGTTAAGGTTGAGGTTAGGGTTAGTTGTAGGGTTAGGTTAAGGTTTAGGGTTAGGGTTAGGGTAAGGGATAGGGCAAGGGTGAGGGTTAAGGTTAGGGTTATGGTAAGGGGGAGGGTTAGGGTTAGGGTTAGGGTTAAGTTTGAGGTTAGGGTTAGGGTTAGGGTAAGGGTTAGGGTTAGGGTTAGGGTAAGGGTAAGGGTTAGGGTTATGGTTAGGGTTAGGTTTAGGTTTAAGGTTAGGGTAAGTGTAAGGGTAAGGGTAAGGGTAAGTGTTAGAGTTAGGTTTTGGGTTAGGGTAAGGGTTAGAGTTAGGATTAGGATAAGGGTAAGGTTTTGGGTTATTGTTAGGGTTATTGTTAGGGTAAGGTTAAGTTTAGGATTAGGGTTAGGCTTAGGTAAGAGTGAGGTTTATGGTTAGGTTTAGGGTTAGGTTTATGGTAAGGGTAAGTGTTAGGTTTAGGGTTATGGTTTCGGTTAGGGTTTGGGTTAGGGTTAGGGTTTGGTTAAGGATAAGAGTTAGGGTTAGGGTTAGGCTTAGGGTTAGGGTTAAGGTTAGGGTTAGGGTGAGGGTTAGGGTAATAGTTAGGTTTTGGGCTAGGGTTAGGGTTAGGTTTAGGGTAAGGGTAAGGGTTAGGGTTAGGGATAGGTTTAGGGTTGGGGTTAAGGTTAGGTTTAGGGTTAGGGTACGTTTAAGAATTAGGGTTAGGGTTAGGGTTAGGGTTAGGATTAGGCTTAGGTTTAGGGTTAGGGATACTGTTAGGGTTAGCGTTAGGGTAAGGTTATGTGTTAGGTTTAGGGTTAGGGTTAGGCTTTGGTTTAGAGTTACTGTAAGTGTTAGGGTTAGGGTTAGGGTTACTGTAAGTGTTAGAGTTAGGGTTACGATTAGGGTTAGGGTAAGGGTAAGGATTAGGGTTAAAGTTAGGGTCGGGTTTAGGGTTAGGGTTAGGGTAAGGGTAAGGGTGAGGTTAGGGCTAGGGTTAGGGTTAAGGTTAGGGTTAGGGTTAGGGTTAGGGTTAGTTTTAGGGTTATGGTTAGGGTAAGGGTTAGGGTTTGTGATAGGGTTAGGGTTAGGCTTAGTGTTAGGGTAAGGGTAAGGGTTAGGGTTAGGGTTAGGGTTAGGGTAAAGGTTGAGATTAGGGTTAGGGATAGGGTTAGGTTTAGGGTTAGGATTATGGTTAGGGTTAGGGTTAGGGTTAGGGTAAGGGTTATGGTTAGGGTCAGGGTTAGAGTTAGGGTTATTGTTAGAGTAAGGGTAAGGGTTAGGGTTAGGGTTAGGGTAAGGGTTAGGTTAAGGGTGAGGGTTAGGGTTAGGTTTATGGTAAGGGTAAGGGTTAGGGTTAGGGTTAGGGTTAAGATTGAGGTTAGGGTTAGGGTTAGAGTAAGGTTTAGGGTTACGGTTAGGGAAAAGGTTAGGGTTAGGGTTAGGCTTAGGGTTAGAGTTAGGGTTAGGGTTAGGGTAAGTAAGGGTTAGGTTTATGGTTAGGGTTAGGGTAAGGGTTAGGTTTAGGGTTAGGATTAGGGTTAGGTTTAGGGTAGAAGTTAAGTTTAGGGTTAGGGTTAGGGTAAGGGTAAGTGTTAGGTTTAGGGTTAGGGTTAGGTAAGTGTTAGGGTTAGGGTTAGGGTTAGTGTTAAGGTAAGGGTTAGGGTTAGAGTTAGGGTAAGGGTAAGGGTTAGGGTTAGGGTTAGGGTTAGGGTTAGGTTTAGGGTTAGGGTAAGTGTAAGGATAAGAGTAAGGGTTAGAGTTAGGGTTAGGTTTAGGGTAAGGGTTAGTGTTAGGGTTAGTGTAAGGGTAAGGTTTAGGTTTAGGGTTAGGGTTAGGTTTAGCGTTAGGGTAAGCGTAAGGGTTAGGGTTAGGGTTAGGTTTAGGGATAGAGTTAGGGTTAGGGTTAGGGTAAGTGTAAGGTTTAGGGTTAGGATTAGGGTTAAGGTAAGGGTTAGGGTTAGGGTTAGGTTTAGGGTTAGGGTTAGGGTAAGGGTAAGGGTTAGGGTTAGGTTTAGGGTTGGGGTTAGGGTAAGGGTTAGGGTTAGGTTTAGTTTTAGGGTTAGGGTTACGGTTAGGGTTAGAGTTAGCGTAAGGGTATGTGTTAGGGTTAGTGTTAGGGTTAGGGTTACAGTTAGAGTTAGCGTTAGGGTAAGCGTAAGGGTTAGGGTTAGGGTTAGGGTTAAGGTACGGCTAAGGTTTTGTGGTTAGGGTTAGGGTTAGGTTTAGGGTTAGGGTTAGGGTTAGGGATAGGGTAAGGGTAAGAGACAGGGTTAGGTTTAGGTTTAGGGTTAGGGTAAGGGTAAGGGTTAGGGTAAGGGTTAGGGTTAGGGTAGGGTTTAGTGTAAGGGTAAGTATTAGTGTTAGGGTAAGGTTTAGGATAAGGGTAAGGATTAGGGATAGGTTTAGGGTTAGGGTTAGAGGTTAGGGTTAGGGTTATGGTTAGGGTGAGGGTTTGGTTTAGGGTTAGGGTTAGGATAAGGTTAAGGGTTAGGCTTAGGGTTAGGGTTAGGGTTAGTGTCAGGTTTAGAGTTAGCTTTAGTGTAAGGGCAAGGTTTAGGGTTAGGGTTGGGGTTAAGCTTAGTGTTAGGATTAGGGTTAGGGTTATGGTTAAGGTTAGGGTTAGGTTTAGGGTTAGGTTTAGGGTTAGGGTAAGATTTAGGGTTAGGTTTATGGTTAGGGTTATGGTTAGGGTAAGGGTAAGGGTTAGGGTTAGGATTAGGGTTAGGGTTAGGGTAAATTTTAGGGTTAGGGTTAGGGTTAGGTTTAGGGTTGGGGTTAAGGTTAGGTTTAGGGTTAGGGTACGTTCAAGGATTAGGGTTAGGGTTAGGGTTAGGGTTATGCTGAGGGTTAGGGTTAGGGTTAGGATTAGGTTTAGGTTTAGGGTTAGGATTAAGTTTAGGGTTGGGTTAGGTTAAGGTTATGTGTTAGGGTGAGGGTTAGGCTTAGGGTTAGGGTTACTGGAAGTGTTAGGTTTAGGTTAAGGGTTCCTGTTAGGGTTAGGGTAAGGGTAAGTGTTAGGGTTAAAGTTAGGGTCAGGGTTAGGTGAAGGGTTAGGGTTAGGGTAAGGGTAAGGGTTAGGGTTAGGGTTAGGTTTAGGGTTAGGTTAAGTTTAAGGGTTAGGTTTAGGGTTAGGGTTAGGTTTAGAGTTAGGGTTAGGGTAAGGGTAAGTGTAAGGGTTAGTATTAGGTTTAGGGTTGGGGTTAAGGTTAGGGTTAGGGTTAGCGTAAGGGTAAGGGTTAGGGTTAGGGTTAGGGTTAAGGTAAGGTTAGGGTTAGGGTTAAGGTTAGGGTAAGGGTAAGTGTAGGGTTAGGTTTAGTGTTAGGGTTAGGGTAAGGGTTAGGGTTATGGTTAGGGTAAGGGTAAGGGTTAGAGTTATGGTTAGGGTTAGGTTTAGGTTTAAGGTTAGGGTAAGTGTAAGGGTTAGGGTATGGGTAAGGGTTAGAGTTAGGGTTAGGTTAGGGTAAGGTCTAGTGTTAGGGTTAGGTTAAGGGTAAGGTTTAGGGTTAGGGTTAGTGTTATGGTTAGGGTAAGGTTAAGGGTAAGTGTTAGGGTTAGGGTTAGGTTTAGGGTTAGGTTTAGGGTTAGGGTTAGTGTTAGGTTTAGCGTTAGGGTAAGCATAAGGGTTAGGGTTAGGTTTAGGTTTAGGGTGAGAGGTAGGGTTAGGGTTAGGGTAAGGATAAAGGTTAGGGTTAGGGTTAGGTTTAGGGTAAGGGTTATGGTTAGGTTTAGGGTTAGGGTTATGGTAAGGGTAAGGGTTAGGTTTCGGGTTCTGGTTAGGGTTAGGGATTGGGTTAGGGTTAGGGTTTAGGTAAGGATAAGTTTTAGGGTTAGGGTTAGGTTTAGGGTTAGGGTTAGGGTAGGGGTTAGGGTTAGGGTTATTGTTAGGGGTAGGGTAAGGGTAAGTGTTAGGGTTGGATTAAGTTTAGGGTTGGGGTTATGGTTAGGTTTAGGGTTAGGGTAATTGTAAGGGTTAGGGTAAGGGCAAGAGTTAGGTTTAGAGTTAGGGTTAAGGTTAGGGTTAGGATTAGGGTTAGGGTTAGGGTGAAGGTTAGGTTTAGGGTTAGGGTTAGGGTTAGGAAAAGGGTTAGATTTAGAGTTAGGGTAAGGTTTAGGGGTAGGGTTAGGGTTAGGGTTTGAGTTAGATTTAGGGTTAGGGTTAGGGGTTAGGCTTAGTGTTATGGTTAAGGTAAGGGTTAGGGTTAGGGTTAGGTTTAGTTTAAAGTTTAGGGTTAGTGTTAGGGTAAGGGTAAGGGTTAGGGTTAGGGTAAGAATTAGGGTTTGGTTTAGGGTTAGGGTTAGGTTTAGGGTAAGGGTTAGGGTTAGGATTAGTTTTAGGGTTAGGGTAACGGTTTGGGTTAGGGTTAGGTTTAGGGTTAGGGATAGGGTAAGGGTAAGGGTTAGGGTTAGGGTTAGGCTTAGGGTTGGGGTTAAGGTTAGTTTTAGGTTTATGGTACGTTTAAGTATTCGGGTTAGGGTTACGGTTAGGGTTAGGATTAGGGTTAGGGTTAGGTTTAGGGTTAGGGTTAGGGTTAAGGTTAGGTTGAGGGTAAGGGTAAGGGTTAGGGTAAAGATTAGGGTTAGGGTTAGGGTAAGGGTTAGGGTTAGGGTAAGGGTTAGGGTAAGGGTTAGGGTTCGGGTTAGGATTAGGTTTAGTGTTGGGGTTAAGGTTAGGTTTAGGGTTAGGGTAAGGGTAAGGGTTAGGTTAGGGTTAGGGTTAGGGTTAAGGTTAGGGTAAGGGTTAGGTTTATGGTTAGTTTTAGGGTTATGGTTAGGGTAAGGATTAGGGTTAGGATTAGGGTTAGGGTTAGGCTTAGTGTTAGGGTATGGGAAAGGGTTAGGGTTAGGTTTAGGGTTAAGGTTAGGGTAAGGGTTAGGTTTAGGGTTAATTTTAGGGTTATGGTTAGGGTAAGGATTAGGGTTAGGATTAGGTTTAGGGTAAGTTTAAGCGTAAGGGTAAGGGTTAGAGTTAGGGTTAGGGTTAGGGTTAGGGATAGGGTTAGGGTTAGGGTAAGGGTTAGTGTCAGGGTTAGGGTAAGGGTAAGGTTTAGGGTTAGGGTTAGGGTTAGGGTTAGGGTAAGTGTAAGGGTAAGTGTTAGGGTTAGGGTAAGGGTTAGGGTTAGGGTTAGGTTTAGGATAAGGGTTATGGTTAGGGAAAGGGTAAGTGTTAGGGTTAGGGTTAGGGTTAGGGTAAGAGTTAAGGTTAGGGTTAGGTTTACGGTTGGGGTTAAATTTAGAGTTAGGGTTAGGGTTAGGGTAAGTGTTAGTGTTAGGGTTAGGGTTAGGGTTAGGGTAAAGTTAAGGGTAAGGGTTAGGTTTAGGGTTAGTTTTAGGGTTATGGTTAGGGTAAGGATTAGGGTTAGGATTAGGTTTAGGGTAAGTTTAAGGGTAAGGGTAAGGGTAAGGGTTAGAGTTAGGGTTAGGGTTAGGGTTAGGGATAGGTTTAGGGTTAGGGTAAGGGTTAGGGTCAGGGTTAGGGTAAGGGTAAGGTTTAGGGTTAGGGTTAGGGTTAGGGTTAGGGTTAGGGTAAGTGTAAGGGTAAGTGTTAGGGTTAGGGTAAGGGTTAGGGTTAGGATTAGGTTTAGGATAAGGGTTATGGTTAGGGAAAGGGTAAGTGTTAGGGTTAGGGTTAGGGTTAGGGTAAGAGTTAAGGTTAGGGTTAGGTTTACGGTTGGGGTTAAATTTAGAGTTAGGGTTAGGGTTAGGGTAAGTGTTAGTGTTAGGGTTAGGGTTAGAGTTAGGATAAAGTTAAGGGTAAGGGTTAGGGTTAGGTTTAGGCTTTGGGTTAAGTTTGAGGTTAGGGTTAGGGTTAGGGTTAGGTTAAGCTTTAGGGTTAGGTTTATCGTAAGATTTAGGGTAAGGGTGAGGGTTAAGGTTAGGGTTATGGTAAGGGTGAGAGTTAGGGTTACGTTTAGTGTTAAGATTGAAGTTAGGGTTAGGGTTAGAGTAAGAGTTAGGGTTAGGGTTAGGGAAAGGGTTAGGGTTAGGGTTAGGGTTAGCGTTAGAGTTAGGGTTAGGGTTAGGGATAGGGTTAGGGTTAGGGTAAGGGTTAGTGTCAGGGTTAGGGTAAGGGTAAGGTTTAGGGTTAGGGTTAGGGTTATGGTTAGGGTAAGTATAAGGGTAAGTGTTAGGGTTAGGGTAAGGGTTAGGGTTAGGTTTAGGATAAGGGTTATGGTTAGGGTAAGTGTAAGTGTTAGGGTTAGTGTTAGGGTTAGGGTTAGGGTAAGGGTAAGGGTTAGGGTTAGGGTTAGGGTAAGAGTTAAGGTTAGGTTTAGGATTAGGGTTAGGTTTTGGCTTAGGGTTAAGTTTAGGGTGAGGGTTAGGGCAAGGGTAAGGGTTACGGTTAGGGTTAGGGTAAGTGTTAGGCTTAGGGTTAGGGTAATGTTTAGGGTTAGGGTTAGGGTAAGGGTAAGGGTTAGGGTTATGGTTAGGGTTAGGGTTAGGTTTAAGGTTAGGGTAAGTGTAAGGGTAAGGGTAAGTGTAAGGGTTAGATTTAGGGTTAGGGTTAGGGTAAGGGTTAGTGTTAGGGTTAGGATAAGGGTAAGGTTTAGGGTTAGGGTTAGGGTTATGGTTAGGGTAAGGGTAAGTGTTAGGGTTAGGGTTATGTTTAGGGTAAGGGTTAGGGTTAAGTTTAGGGTTAGGTTTAGGATTAGGGTTAGGGTTAGGGTTAGGTTTAGCGTTAGGGTAAGTGTAAGGGTTACGGTTAGGGTTAGGGTTAGGTTTAGGGTGAGAGTTAGGGTTAGGGTTAGGGTAAGGATAAGGGTTAGGGTTAGGGTTAGGGTTAGGTTTAGGGTAAGGGTAGGGTTGAGTTTAGGGTTAGGGTTAGGGTTAGGGTAAGGGTAAGGGTTATGTTTAGGTTTAGATTTAGGGTTAGGGTAAGGGTAAGGGTTAGGTTTAGGGTTATGGTTATGGTTAGGGATTGGGTTAGGGTTAGGGTTTGGGTAAGGATAAGGGTTAGGCTTAGGGTTAGGTTTAGGTTCAGGGATAAGGTTAGGGTTAGGGAAGGGTTAGGGTAAGAGTTAGGGTTTGGGCTAGGGTTAGGGTTAGGTTTAGGGTAATGGTAAGGGTTAGGGTTAGGATTAGGTTTAGGGTTAGGGTAATAGTTAGGGTTAGGGTTAGTTTTAGTTTTCGGGATAGGGTAAGGGTAAGGGTTAGGGTTAGGGATAGGTTTAGGGTTCGGGTTAAGGTTAGGATTAGGGTTAGGGTTCGTTTAACAATTAGGGTTAGGATTAGTGTTAGGGTTAGGATTAGGCTTAGGTTTAGGGTTAGGGATAGGGCTAGGGTTAGGGTTAGGGTAAGGTTATGTGTTAGGTTTAGGGTTAGGGTTAGCCTTTGGGTTAGCGTTACTGTAAGTGTTAGGGTTAGGGTTAGGGTTACTGTAAGTGTAAGCGTTAGGGATAGGGTTACGGTTAGGGTTAGGGTAAGGGTAAGGTTTAGGGTTAAAGTTAGGGTCAGGGTTAGTGTTAGGGTTAGGGTAAGGGTAAGGGTCAGGTTAGGGCTAGGGTTAGGGTTAAGGTTAGGGTTAGGATTAGGTTTAGGGTTAGTTTTAGGGTTATGGTTAGGGTAAGGGTTAGGTTTAGGGTTAGGGTTAGGTAAGTGTTTGGGTTAGGGTTAGGGATAGTGTTAGGGTAAGTGTTAGGGTTAGAGTTAGGGTAAGGGTAAGGGTTAGGGTTAGGGTTAGGGTTAGGGTAAGTGTAAGGGTAAGGGTAAGGGTAAGTGTTAAATTTAGGGTTAGGGTTAGGGTAAGGGTTAGTGTTAGGGTTAGGGTAAGGGTAAGGTTTAGGGTTAGGGTTAGGGTTAGGGTTAGGTTTAGCGTTAGGGTAAGCGTAAGGGTTAGGGTTAGGGTTAGGTTTAGGGTTAGAGTTAGGGTTAGGGTTAGGGTAAGGGTAAGGGTTAGGGTTAGGCTTAGGGTTAAGGTAAGTGTTAGGGTTAGGGTTAGGTTTAGGGTTAGGGTTAGGGTAATGGTAAGGATTAGGGTTAGGTTTAGGGTTAGGGTTAGGATAAGGGTTAGGGTTAGGGTTAGGGTAAGGGTATGTGTTAGGGTTAGGTTTAGGGTTAAGGTTAGGGTTAGAGTTAGCGTTAGGGTCTGCGTAAGGGTTAGGGTTAGGGATAGGTTTAGGGTTAGAATTAGGGTTCGGGTTAGGGTAAGGGTAAGGGTTAGTGTTAGGCTTAGGGTTAAGGTAAGGGTTAGGGTTAGGGTTAGGTTTAGGGTTAGGGTTAGGGTAATGGTAAGGTTTAGGATTAGGGTTAGGGTTAGGTTTAGGGTAGGGTTTAGTGTAAGGGTAAGTGTTAGTGTTAGGGTAAGTTTTAGGATAAGGGTAAGGATTAGGGTTAGGTTTAGGGTTAGGGTTAGAGGTTAGGGTTAGGGTTATGGTTAGGGTGAGGGTTAGGTTTAGGGTTAGGGTTAGGATAAGGGTAAGGGTTAGGCTTAGGGTTAGGGTTAGGATTAGTGTTGGGTTTAAAGTTAGCGTTAGGGTAAGAGCAAGGTTTAGGGTTAGGGTTGGGGTTAAGGTTAGGGTTAGGGTTAGGGTGAGGTTTAGGGTAAGGGTTAGGGTTAGAGTTTGGGTAAGGGTTAGGGTTAGAGTTAGGGTTAGGGTTAGGGTTAGGGGTTAGGCTTAGGGTTAGGGTAATGGTTCAGGTTAGGGTTAGGTTTAGTTTAAGGGTTAGGTTTAGGGTTAGGGTAAGGGAAAGGTTTAGTGTTAGGGTAAGATTTAGGATTAGGTTTAGGGTTAGGGATATGGTTACGGTAAGGGTAAGGGTTAGGGTTAGGATTCGGGTTAAGGTTAGGGTAAAGTTTAGGGTTAGGGTTAGGGTTAGGTTTAGGGTTTGGGATAGGGTAAGGGTCAGGGTTAGGGTTAGGTTTAGGTTTAGGGTTGGGGTTAAGATTAGGTTTAGGTTTAGGGTACGTTTAAGGATTAGGTTTAGGGTTAGGGTTAGGGTAATGCTTAGGGTTAGGGTTAGGGTTAGGATTAGGTTTAGGTTTAGGGTTAGGGTTAGGGTTAGGGATGGGTGAGGTTAAGGTTACGTGTTAGGGTTAGGGTTAGGGTTAGGCTTAGGGTTAGGGTTACTGGAAGTGTTAGGGTTAGGTTAAGGGTTACTGTTAGGGTTAGGGTAAGGGTAAGTGTTAGGGTTAAAGTTAGGGTCAGGGTTAGGTTTAGGGTTAGAGTTAGGGTAAGGGTAAGGGTTAGGGTTAGGTTTAGGGTTAGGGTTAGGGTTAGGGTTAGGGTAAGGGTAAGTGTTAGGGTGAGTATTAGGTTTAGGGGTGGAGTAAAGTTTAGGGTTAGGGTTAGGGTAAGGGTAAGGGTTAGGGTTAATTTTAGGGTTAAGGCAAGGTTAGGGTTAGGGTTAGGGTACGGTTAGGGTTAGGGTAAGGGTAAGTGTAGGGTTAGGTTTATGGTTACGGTTAGGGTAAGGTTTAGGGTTAGGGTTAGTGTTAGGGTTAGGGTTAGGGTTATGTTTAGGTTAAGGGTATGTGTTAGGGTTAGGATTAGGTTTAGGGTAAGGGTTAGGGTTATTGTTAGGGTTAGGGTTAGGATTAGGTTTAGGGTTAGGGTAATGGTTAGGGTTAGGGTTAGTTTTAGTGTTCGGGATAGGGTAAGGTTCAGGGTTAGGGTTAGGGTTAGGTTTAGGGTTGGGGTTAAGGTTAGGGTTAGGGTTAGGGTTAGGGTTAGGGTAAGGGTTAGGGTTAGAGTTAGGGTTAGGGTAAGGGTAAGGGTAAGGGTTAAAGTTAGTGTTAGGTTTAGGGTAAGGGTTAGTGTTAGGGTTAGGGTAAGGGTAAGGTTTAGGGTCAGGGTTAGGGTTAGGGTTAGGTTTAGAGTTAGGGTAAGCGTAAGGGTTATTGTTAGGGTTAGGTTTAGGGTTAGAGTTAGGGTTAGGGTTAGGGTAATGGTAAGGTTTAAGGTTAGGGTTAGGGTTAAGGTAAGGGTTAGGGTTAGGGTTAGGTTTACGGTTAATGTTAGGTTAAGGGTAAGGGTTGGGGTTAGGTTTAGGGTTAGGTTTAGGGTAAGGGTTAGGGTTAGGGTTAGTGTTAGGGTTAGGGTTACGGTTAGGGTTAGGGTTAGGGTAAGGGTATGTGTTAGGGTTAGAGTTAGGGTTAGGGTTACGGTTAGAGTTAGCATTAGGGTAAGTGTAAGGGTTAGGGTTAGGGTTAGGGTTAAGGTAAGGGTAAGGGTTAGGGTTAGGGTTAGGGTTAGGGTTAGGGGTAGGGTAAGGGTAAGGGTTAGGGTTAGGGTTAGGGTTAGGTTTAGGGTTAGCGTTAGGGTTAGGGTTAGTGTTAGTTTTAGGGTTAGGGTTAGGGTAAGGGCAAGGGTTAGTATTATGGTTATGGTTAGGGTTAAGATTAGAGTTAGGGTTCGGGTTAGGGTTAGGGTAAGAATTAGGGTTAGAGTTAGGTTAAGGGTTGTGGTTAGGGTTAGGGTTAGGGTTAGAGTAAGGTATAGGGTTAGGGTTAGGGTTTAGGCTTAGGGTTAGGGTAACGGTAAGGGTTAGGGTTAGGGTTAATCTTAGTTTAAGGGTTAGGGTTTGGGTTAGGGTAAGAGTAAGATTTAGGGTTAGGGTAAGATTTAGGGTTAGGTTTAGGGTTAGGGTTATGGTTAGGGTAACGGTAAGGGTTAGGGTTAGGATTAGGGTTAGAGTTAGGGTAAAGTTTAGGGTTTGGGTTAGGGTTTGGTTTAGGGTTAGGGATAGAGTAAGGGTAAGGGTTAGGGTTAGGGTTAGGTTTAGGGTTGGGGTTAAGTTTAGGTTTAGGGTTAGGGTACATTTAAGGATTAGGGTAGGGTTAGGGTTAGGGTTATGCTTAGGATTAGGGTTAGGGTTAGGATTAGGGTTAGGTTTAGGGTTACGGTTCGGGTTAGGGTTAGATTTAGGTTAATGTTATGTGTTACGGTTAGTGTTAGGGATAGTCTTAGGGTTACTGGAAGTGTGAGGTTTAGGGTTAGGTTTACTGTTAGGGTTAGCTTAAGGGTAAGTGTTAGGGTTAAAGTTAGGGTCAGGGTTAGGGTTAGGGTTAGGGTTTGGGTGAGGGTAAGGGTTAGCGTTAGGGTAAGGATAAATGTTAGAGTTAAGGTTAGGGTTAGGGTTAGGGTTAAGGTTAAGGTTTGGGTGAGGGTAAGGGTTAGGGTTAGGGTTAGGCTTAGGTTTAGTGTTGGGGTTAAGGTTAGGGTTAGGGTTAGGGTAAGGGTAACTGTTAGGTTAGGGTTAGGGTTAGGGTTAAGGTTAGGGTTAGGGTTAGGGTTAGGATAGTTTAAGGGTTAGGGTTAGCTTTAGGGTAAGGGTAAGGGTTAGGGTAAGGGTTAGGGTTAGGGTTAGGGTTAGTTTAAGGGTTAGAGTTAGGTTTAGGGTAAGGGTAAGGGTTAGGGTTAGTGTAAGAGTTAGGGTTAGGATTAGGGTTAAGGTTAGGGTAAATTTTAGGGTTAGGTTTAGGGTTAGGTTTAGGGTTCGGGATAGGGTAAGGGTAAGGGTTATGGTTTGGGTTATGGTTAGGTTTATGTTTCGGGTTAGGGTAAGGGAAGTGTCAGGGTTAGGATTAGGTTTAGGGTTGGGGTTAAGGTTAGGGTTAGGGTTAGGGTACGGGTAAGGGTTATTCTTAGGGTTAAGGTAAGGTTTAGGGTTAGGGTTAGTGTTAGGGTGAGGGTTACGGTTAGGGTTAGGGTTAGGGTAAGGGTATGTGTTAGGGTTAGGTTTAGGGTTAGGGTTAGAGTTAAGATTAGGGTACGCATAAGGGTTAGGGTTAGTGTTAGGGTTAGGGTTAAGGTAAGGGTAAGGTTTAGGATTAGGTTTAGGGTTAGGTTTAGGGTTAGGGTTAGGGTTAGGGATAGGGTAAGGGAAAGGGTTAGGGTTAGGGTTAGGGTTAGGTTTAGGGTTAGGGTTAGGGTAGGGTTTTGTGTAAGGGTAAGTGTTAGTGTTAGGGTTAAGTTTAGGATAAGGGTAAGGATTAGGGTTAGGTTTAGGTTTAGGGTTATGTTTAGGGTAAGGGCAAGGGTTAGGGTTAGGGTTGGCGTTAAGGTTAGGGTTAGGATTAGGTTTAGGGTTAGGGTTAAGGTTAGGGTTAGGGTTAGGGTTAGGGTAAGGGTTAGGGTTAGGGTTAGGATTAGGTTTAGGGTTATGGTTAGGGTAAGGGCAAGGGTTAGGGTTAGGGTTGGCGTTAAGTTTAGGGTTAGGGTTAAGGTTAGGGTTAGGGTTAGGGTTAGGGTAAGGGTTAGGGTTAGAGTTAGGGTAAGGTTTAGGGTTAGGATTAGGGTAAGGCTTAGGGTTAGGTTTAGGGTTAGGTTTAGGTTTAGGGTTAGATTAGGGTAAGGATAAATGTTAAGGTTATGGTTAGGGTTAGGGTTAAGGTTAGGGTGAGGGTAAGGGTAAAGCTTAGGGTTAAGATTAGGATTAGGGTTAGGGTAAGGGTTAGGGTTAGAGTTAGGGTAAGGGTTAGAGTTAGGGTTCGGGTTAGGTTTAGTGTTGGCGTTAAGGTTAGGGTTAGGGTTAAGGTAATGGTAAGGGTTAGGTTAGGGTTAGTGTTAGGGTTAAGGTTAGGGTTAGGGTTAGGTTTAGGGTTAGGATTAGGGTTATGGCTAGTGTAAGGGTTAGGGATAGGGTTAGGGTTAGGGTTAGGGCAAGGGTAAGGGTTAGGGTTAGAGTTAGGGTTATGGTTAGGGTTAAGGTTAGGTTTAGAGTTAGGTTTAGGGTTAGGGTTAGGGGTTAGGCTTAGGGTTAGGGTTAGGGTAAGGGTTAGGATTAGGGTTAGGATATTTTAAGAGTTAGGGTTAGGTTTAGGGTAAGGGTAAGGGTTAGGGTTAGGGTAAGGGTTAGGGTTAGGGTAAGGGTTAGGGTTAGTTTAAGGTTTAGAGTTAGGTTTAGGGTAAGGGTAAAGGTTAGGGTTAGGGTAAGAGGGTTAGGATTAGGGTTAGGGTTAGGGTTAGGGTAAGGGTAAGGGTTAGGGTTAGGATTAGTGTTAGGGTTAAGGTAATGGTTAGGGTTAGGGATAGGGTTAGGGTTAGGGTAAGGGTAAGGGTTAGGGTTAGGGGTAGGATAGTTTAAGGATTAGGGTTAGGTTTAGGGTAAGGGTAAGGGTTAGGGTTAGGGTAAGGGTTAGGGTTAGGGTTAGGGTTAGTTTTAGTTTAAGGGTTAGAGTTAGATTTAGGGTAAGGGTAAGGGTTAGGGTTAGGGTTAGGTTTAGGGTTGGGGTTAAGGTTAGGTTTAGGGTTAGGATACGTTTAAGCATTAGGTTTAGGGTTAGGGTTAGGGTTATGCTTAGGGTTAGGGTTAGGGTTAGGATTAAGGTTATTTTTAGGTTTAGGGTTAGGGTTAGGGTTAGGGTTAGGTTAAGGTTAAGTGTTAGGGTTAGGTTAGGGTGAGGCTTTTGGTTAAGGTTACTGGAAATGTTAGGTTTAGGGTAAGGGTTACTATTAGGCTTAGGGAAGGGTAAGGGTTAGGGTTAAAGTTAGGGTCAGGGTTAGGTTTAGGGTTAGGGTTAGGGTAAGGGTAATGGTTAGGGTTAGGTTTAGGGTTAGGGTAAGTTTAAGGGTTAGGTGTAGTGTTAGGGTTAGGTTTAGGGATAGGGTGAGGGTAAGGGTAAGTGTTAGGGTTAGGATTAAGTTTAGGGTTGGGGTTAAGGTTAGGGTTAGGGTTAGGGTAAGGGTAAGGTTTAGGGTTAGGGTTAGTGTTAGGGTAAGGGTAAGTGTTAGGGTTAGGTTTAGGGTTAGGGTTAGGGTTAGGGTCAGGTTTAGGGTTAGGGTTTGTGTTAGGGTTAGGGTTACGGTTAGGGTTAGGGTTAGGGTAAGGGTATGTGATAGGTTTAGTGTTAGGGTTAGGGTTAGAGTTAGCGTTAGGGTAAGCGTAAGGGTTAGGGTTAGGGTTAGGGTTAAGGTAAGGGTAAGGTTTAGGGTTAGGGTTAAGGTTAGGTATAGCGTTTGCGTTAGGGTTAGGTATAGGGTAAGGGTAAGAGTTAGGGGTAGGGTTAGGTTTAGGGTTAGGGTAAGGGTAAGGGATAGGGTTAGGGTTAGGGTTAGGGTAGGGTTTAGTGCAAGGGTAAGTATTAGTGTTAGGGTTAGGTTTAGGATAAGGGTAAGGATTAGGGTTAGGTTTAGGTTTGTGGTTAGAGGTTAGGGTTAGGATTATGGTTAGGGTGAGGGTTAGGTTTAGGGTTAGGGTTAGGATAAGGGTAAGGGTTAGGGTTAGGGTTAGGGTTAGTGTTAGGTTTAGGGTTAGGGTTAGGGTAAGGGCAAGGGTTAGGGTTAAGGTTGGGGTTAAGGTTAGGGTTAGGATTAGGGTTAGAGTTAGGGTAAAGGTTAGGTTTAGGGTTAGGGTTAGGGTTAGGGTAAGGGTTAGGGTTAGAATTAGGGTAAGGGTTACGGTTAGTGTTAGGGTTAGAATTAGAGTTAGGTTTAGGGTTAGGGTTCGGGGTTAGGCTTAGGTTTAGGGTTAGGGTAAGTGTTAGGATTAGGGTTAGGTTTAGTTTAAGGGTTAGTGTTAGGGTTAGGGTTTGGGTATCGGTAAGATTTAGTGTTAGGGTAAGATTTAGGGTTAGGTTTAGGGTTAGGGTTATGGTTAGGGTAAGGGTAAGGGTTAGGGTTAGGATTAGAGTTAGGGTTAGGGTAAAGTTTAGGGTTAGGGTTAGTGTTAGTTTTAGGGTTAGGGATAGGGTAAGGGTAAGGGTTAGGGTTAGTCTTATTGTTAGGTTAAGGTAAATGTTAGAGTTAAGGTTAGGGTTAGGGTTAGGGTTAAGGTTAGGGTGAGGGTAAGGGTAAGGGTTAGGGTTAAGATTAGGATTAGGGTTAGGGTAAGGGTTAGGGTTAGGGTAAGGGTTAGGTTTGGGTTACGGTTCCGTTCAGTGTTGGGGTTAAGTTTAGGGTTAGGGTTAGGGTAAGGGTAAGGGATAGGTTAGGGTTAGGGTTAGGGTTAAGGTTAGGGTTAGGGTTAGGTTTAGGGTTAGGATTAGGGTTATGGTTAGAGTAAGGGTTAGGGTTAGGGTTAGGGTTAGGGTAAGGGTAAGGGTTAGGGTTAGATTTAGGGTTAGGGTTAGGGTTAGGGTTAGGGTAAGGATTAGAGTTAGGGTTAGGTTAATTTAAGGGTTAGGGTTCGGTTTAGGGTAAGGGTAAGGGTTAGGGTTAGGGTAAGGGTTAGGGTTAGGGTTAGGGTTAGTTTAAGGGTTAGAGTTAGGTTTAGGGTAAGGGTAAGTGTTAGGGTTAGGGTTAGGGTTAGGGTAAGGGTAAGGGTTAGAGTTAGGGTTAGCATTAGGGTTAGGGTTAGGGTTAGAGTTAGGTTTAGGGTTAGGGTTAGGGGTTAGGCTTAGGGTTAGGGTTAGGTTAAGGGATAGGATTAGGGTTAGGATAGTTTAAGGGTTAGGGTTTGGTTTAACGTAAGGTTAAGGGTTAGGATTAGGGTAAGGGTTAGGGTTAGGGTTAGTTTAAGGGTTAGAGTTAGGTTTAGGGTAAGGGTAAGGGTTAGGGTTAGGGTAAGAGTTAGTGTTAGGATTAGGTTTAGGGTTAGGGTAAAGTTTAGGGTTAGGCTTAGGGTTAGGTTGAGGGTTCGGGATAGGGTAAGGATAAGGCTTAGGGTTAGGGTTAGGTTTACGGTTGGGGTTAAGGTTACGTTTAGGGTTAGGGTACGTTTAAGGTTTAGGGTTAGTGTTAGGGTTATGCTTAGGGTTAGGGTTAGTGTTAGGGTTAGGTTTAGGGTTAGGGTAAGTTTAAGGGTTAGGTTTAGGGTTAGGGTTAGTTTTAGGGTTAGGGTTAGGGTAAGGGTTATGGTTAGGGTTAGGGTTAGGGTAAGGGTATGTGTTAGGGTTAGGGTTAGGGTTAGGGTTAGGGTAGAGTTAGAGTTAGCGTTAGGGTAAGTGTAAGGGTTAGGGTTAGGGTTAGGGTGAAGTAAGGGTAAGGTTTAGTGTTAGGGTTAGGGTTAGGTTTAGGATTAGGGTTAGGGATAGTGTAAGGGTAAGGGTTAGGGTTAGGGTTAGGTTTAGGGTTAAAGTAAGGGTAAGGGTTAGGGTTAGGGTTAGGGGAAGATTTAGGTTTAGTGTAGGGTTTAGTGTAAAGATAAGTGTTAGTGTTAGGGTTAGGTTTAGGATAAGGGTAAGGATTAGGTTTAGGTTTAGGGTTAGGGTTACAGATTAGGGTTAGGGTTATGGTTAGGGTGAGGGTTAGGTTTAGGGTTAGGGTTAGGATAAGTGTAAGGGTTAGGGTTAGGGTTAGTGTTAGGTTTAGGGTTAGGGTTAGGGTAAGGGCAAGGCTTAGGGTTAGGGTTGGGGTTAAGTTTAGGGTTAGGACTAAGGTTAGGGTTAGGGTTAAGCTTAGGGTTAGGGTTAGGGATAGGGGTAGGGTAAGTGTTAGGGTTAGAGTTAGGGCAAGGTTTAGTGTTAGGGTTAGGGTTAGGGTTAGAGTTAGGTTTAGGGTTAGGGTTAGGGGTTAGGCTTAGGGTTAGGGTTAGGGTAAGGGTTAGGGTTAGTGTTAGGTTTAATTTAAGGGTTAGGGTTAGGGTAAGTGTAAGATTTAGGGTTAGGTTAAGATTTAGGGTTAGGTTTAGGGTTAGGGTTATGGTTAGGGTAAGGGTTAGGGTTAGGATTAGGGTTAGGGTTAGGGTAAAGTTTAGGGTTAGGGTTAGGGTTAGGTTTAGGGTTAGGATAGGGTAAGGGTAAGGGTTAGGTTTAGGGTTAGGTTTAGGGTTGGGTTAAGGTTAGGTTTAGGGTTAGGGTACGTTTAAGGATTAGGGAGGGTTAGGGTTAGGGTTATGCTTAGGGTTAGGGTTAGGGTTAGGGTAAGGTTATGTGTTAGGGATAGGGTTAGGGTTAGGCTTAGGCTTCTGGTTAATGGAAGTGTTAGGGTTAGGGTTAGGGTTACTGTTAGGGTTAGGGTAAGGGTAAGGGTTAGTGTTAAAGTTAGGGTCAGGGTTATGGTTAGTGTTAAGGTTAGGGTAAGGGTAAGGGTTAGGGTTAGGATTAGGGTTAGAGTAAGGGTAAGGGTTAGGTTTAGGGTTAGGGTTAGGTTTAGGGTTAGGGTTAGGGTAAGGATAAATGTTAGAATTAAGGCTAGGGTTACAGTTAGGGTTAAGGTTAGGGTGAGGGTAAGGGTAATGTTTAGGGTTAAGATTAGGATTAGGGTTAGTGTAAGGGTTAGGGTTAGGGTTAGTGTAAGGGTTAGGGTTAGGGTAGGGTTAGGTTTAGTGTTGGGGTTAAGGTTAGGGTTAGGGTTAGGGTAAGGGTAACGATTAGGTTAGGGTTAGGGTTAGGGTTAAGGTTAGGGTTAGAGTTAAGGTTAGGGTTAGGGTTAGGGGTTAGGCTTATGGTTAGGGTTAGGGTAAGGTTTAGGGTTAGGGTTAGGATAGTTTAAGTGTTAGGGTTAGGTTTAGGGTAAGGGTAAGGTTTAGGGTTAGGGTAATGGTTAGGGTTAGGGTTAGGGTTAGTTTAAGGGTTAGAGTTAGGTTTAGGGTAAGGGTAAGGGTTAGGGTTAGGGTTAGGGTTAGTGTAAGGGTAAGGGTTAGAGTTTGGTTTAGGGTTAGGTTTAGGTTTAGGGTTAGAGTTAGGTTTAGGGTTAGGGTTAGGGGTTAGGCTTAGGGTTAGGGTTAGGTTAAGGGTTAGGGTTAGGGTTAGGATAGTTTAAGAGTTAGGGTTAGGTTTAGGGTACGGGTAAGGGTTAGGGTTAAGGTAAGGTTTAGAGTTAGGGTTAGGGTTAGGGTTAGGGTAGTTTAAGGGTTAGAGTTAGGTTTAGGGTAAGGGTAAGTGTTAGGGTTAAGGTAAGAGTTAGGGTTAGGATTAGGGTTAGGGTTAGGGTAAAGTTTAGGGTTAGGGTTAGGGTTAGGTTTAGGGTTCAGGATAGGGTAAGGGTAAGAGTTAGGGTTAGGGTTAGGTTTCGGGGTGGGGTTAAGGTTAGGTTTAGGGTTAGGGTACGTTTAAGGATTAGGGTTAGGGTTAGGGTTAGGGTTAGGGTTATGCTTAGGGTTAGGGTTAGGGTTAGGGTAAGGTTATGTGTTAGGGATAGGGTTAGGGTTAAGCTTAGGCTTCTGGTTAATGGAAGTGTTAGGGTTAGGGTTAGGGTTACTGTTAGGGTTAGGGTAAGGGTAAGGGTTAGTGTTAAAGTTAGGGTCAGGGTTATGGTTAGTGTTAAGGTTAGGGTAAGGGTAAGGGTTAGGGTTAGGATTAGGGTTAGAGTAAGGGTAAGGGTTAGGTTTAGGGTTAGGGTTAGGTTTAGGGTTAGGGTTAGGGTAAGGATAAATGTTAGAATTAAGGCTAGGGTTACAGTTAGGGTTAAGGTTAGGGTGAGGGTAAGGGTAATGTTTAGGGTTAAGATTAGGATTAGGGTTAGTGTAAGGGTTAGGGTTAGGGTTAGTGTAAGGGTTAGGGTTAGGGTAGGGTTAGGTTTAGTGTTGGGGTTAAGGTTAGGGTTAGGGTTAGGGTAAGGGTAACGATTAGGTTAGGGTTAGGGTTAGGGTTAAGGTTAGGGTTAGAGTTAAGGTTAGGGTTAGGGTTAGGGGTTAGGCTTATGGTTAGGGTTAGGGTAAGGTTTAGGGTTAGGGTTAGGATAGTTTAAGTGTTAGGGTTAGGTTTAGGGTAAGGGTAAGGTTTAGGGTTAGGGTAATGGTTAGGGTTAGGGTTAGGGTTAGTTTAAGGGTTAGAGTTAGGTTTAGGGTAAGGGTAAGGGTTAGGGTTAGGGTTAGGGTTAGTGTAAGGGTAAGGGTTAGAGTTTGGTTTAGGGTTAGGTTTAGGTTTAGGGTTAGAGTTAGGTTTAGGGTTAGGGTTAGGGGTTAGGCTTAGGGTTAGGGTTAGGTTAAGGGTTAGGGTTAGGGTTAGGATAGTTTAAGAGTTAGGGTTAGGTTTAGGGTACGGGTAAGGGTTAGGGTTAAGGTAAGGTTTAGAGTTAGGGTTAGGGTTAGGGTTAGGGTAGTTTAAGGGTTAGAGTTAGGTTTAGGGTAAGGGTAAGTGTTAGGGTTAAGGTTAGAGTTAGGGTTAGGATTAGGGTTAGGGTTAGGGTAAAGTTTAGGGTTAGGGTTAGGGTTAGGTTTAGGGTTCAGGATAGGGTAAGGGTAAGAGTTAGGGTTAGGGTTAGGTTTCGGGGTGGGGTTAAGGTTAGGTTTAGGGTTAGGGTACGTTTAAGGATTAGGGTTAGGGTTAGGGTTAGGGTTAGGGTTATGCTTAGGGTTAGGGTTAGGGTTAGGGTTAGGATTAGGGTTAGGTTTAGGGTTATGGTTAGTGTTAGGGTTCGGTTAAGTTTATGTGTTAGGGTTAGGGTTAGGGTTAGGCTTAGGGTTAGGGTTACTGGAAGTGATAGGGTTAGGATAAGGATTACCGTTAGGGTTACGGTAAGGGTAAGGGTTACGGTTAAAGTTAGGGTCAGGGTTAGGGTTAGGGTTAGGTTAGGGTAAGGGTAAGGGTCAGGGTTAGGGTTAGGGTTAGGGTAAGTTTAAGGGTTAGGTTTAGGGTTAGGGTTAGGGTTAGGGTAAGGGTAAGTGTTAGGTTTAGGATTAGGTTTAGGGTTGGGGTTAAGATTAGGGTTAGGGTTAGGGTAAGGGTAAGGGTTAGGGTTAGGGTTAGGGTTAAGGTAAGGGTTAGGGTTAGGGTTAGGGTTAGGGTAAGGGTAAATGTTAGGGTTAGGGTTAGGTTTAGGGTTAGGTTTAGGGTAAGGGCAAGGGTTAGGGTTAGGGTTAGGGTTAAGGTTAGGGTTAGGATTAGGGTTAGGGTTAGGGTTAGGTTAAGGTTAGGGTTCGGGTTAGGGTTAAGGTTAGGGTAAGGGTTAGGGTTAGAGTTAGGGTAAGGGTTAGGGTTACGGTTAGGGTTAGGGTTAGGTTTAGAGTTAGTTTTAGGTTTAGGGTTAGCGTTTAGGCCTAGGGTTAGGGTTAGGGTAAGGGTTAGGGTTAGGGTTCGGGTTAGGGTTAGGGTAAGGGTAAGGGTTAGGGTTAGGGTTAGGTTTAGGTTTAGTGTTAGCTTTAGGGTTAGGGTGAGGGTAAGGGCAAGGATTAGGGTTAGGGTTAGGGTTAAGGTTAGTTTTAGGGTTAGGGTTAGGGTTAAGGTTAGGGTTAGGGTTAGGGTTAGGTTTAGGTTAAGGGTGATGGTTAGGGTTAGGGTAAGGGTTAGGGTTAGGGTTAGGGTTAGGGTTAGTTTAAGGGTTAGGGTTCGGTTTAGGGTAAGGGTAAGGGTTAGGGTTAGGGTAAGATTTTGGGTTAGGTTTAGGTTTAGGGTTAGGGTTACGATTAGGGTTAGGTTTAGTTTAAGGGTTAGGGTTAAGTTTAGGGTAAGGGTAAGGGTTAGGGTTAGGGTAAGAGTTAGGGTTAGGGTTAGGGTTAGGGTTAGGGTTAGGGTAAGGGTTAGGTTTAGGATTAGGGTTAGGTTTAGGGTAATGGTAAGGGTTAGGTTTAGGGTTAGGTTTAGGGTTAGGTATAGGGTAAGGGGAAGGGTTAGGGTTAGGGTTAGGGTTTGGTTTAGGGTTGGGGTTAAGTTTAGCTTTAGGGTTAGGGTACGTTTAAGGCTTAGGGTTAGGGTTAGGATTAGGGTTATGCTTAGGGTTAGGGTTAGGGTTAGGATTAGGGTTAGGTTTAGGTTTAGGGTTAGGGTTAGGGTTAGTGTTAGGGTAAGGTTATGTGTTAGGGTTAGGGTTAGGGTTAGGGTAAGTGTTAGGGTTAGGGTTAGGGTTACGGTCAGGGTGACGGTAAGGGTAAGGTTTAGGGTTAATGTTAGGGTCAGGGTTAGGGTTAGGCTTAGGGTTAGAGTAAGGGTAAGGGTTAGGGTTAGGTTTAGGGTGAGAGTAAGGGTAAGGGTTAGGTTTAGGGTTAAGGTTAGGTTTAGAGTTAGTGTTAGTGTAAGGGTAAGGGTTAGGGTTAGGGTTAGGGTTAGGGTAAGGTTTAGGGTTAGGGGTTAGGGTTAGTATTAGGGTTAGGTTAAGGGTTAGGGTTAGGGTTAGGATTAGGATAAGGGTTAGGTTTAGGGTAAGGGTAAGTGTTAGGTTTATGGTTAAGGTTAGTGTTAGGGTAAGGGTTAGGGTTAGGGTTAGGTTTAGGTGGTAGTGTTAGGGTTTGGGTTAGGGTTAGGGTTAGGGTTAGAGTAAGGGTAAGGGTTAGGGTTAGGTTTAGGGTTAGAGTAAGGGTAAGAGTTAGGTTTAGGGTTAGGGTTAGGTTTATAGTTAGTGTTAGGGGAAGGGTAAGGGTTAGGGTTAGGGTTATGGTTAGGGTAAGGATTAGGGTTAGGGGATAGGGTTAGTGTTAGGTTTAGGTTAATGGTTAGGGTTAGGGTTAGGGTTAGGATAAGGGTTAGGGTTTAGGGTAAATGTAAGTGTTAGGTTTAGGGTTAGGGTTAGGGTTACGGTCAGGGTGAGGGTAAGGGTAAGGTTTAGGGTTAAAGTTAGGGTCAGGGTTAGGGTTAGGCTTAGGGTTAGAGTAAGCGTAAGGGTTATGGTTAGGTTTAGGGTGAGGGTAAGGGTAAGGGTTAGGTTTAGGGTTAGGGTTAGGGTTAGGGTAAGGGTAAGGGTTAGGTTTAGGATTAGTTTTAGGGTTAGGGTTAGGATAAGGGTAAAGGTTAGGGTTAGGTTTAGGGTTAGGGTTAAGGTTAGGGTTAGGGTTAGGGTTAGCTATAGGGTTATGATTAGGGTAAGGGTAAGGGTTAGGGTTAGGGTTAGGGATAGGTTTAGGGTTAGGGTTTGGGAAAGGGCAAGGTTTAGGCTTAGGGTTAAGGTTAGGGTTAGGATTAGGTTTAGGGTTAGGTTAAGGTTAGGGTTAGGTAAGGGTAAGGGTTAGGGTTAGGGTTAGGGTTAGGGTTATGTTTTGCGTAACGGTTAAGGTAGGTTAGGTTAAGTGGTAGGGTTAGTGTTAGGTTAGGGTTAGACTTAGGTTAGGGTTAGGTTAAGGGTAACGGTTAGGGTTAGGGTTAGGGTTAGTTTAAGGGTTAGGGTTAGGGTTAGGGTTAGAGTGAGATTTAGTGTTGATTAAGGGTTAGTTATGGTTAGGGTTAGGGTTAGGTTAAGGGTTAGGGTTAGGGTTAGGGTTAGGTAAAAGGTTAGGGTTAGGGTTAGGGTTAGGGTAAGGGTTAGGGTTATGGTTAGGGTTAGGGTAATTGTTAGCCTTAGGGTTAGGTTTAGGGTTAGGGTAAGGGTAAGGTTTAGGTTTAGGGTTAGGGTTAAGGTTAGGGTAAAGGTAAGGGTAAGTGCTAGGGTTAGGGTTAGGTTTAGGGTAAGGGTAAGGGTTAGGGTTAAGGTTAGGGTTAGGGTTAGGTTTAGGTTAGGGTTAGGGTTAGGTTTAGCGTTAGGTTAAGTGTAAGGGTTTGGGTTAGGGTTAGTGTTAGGGTTAGGGTTAGAGTTAGCCTTAGGGTTAGGGTAAGGATAAGGGTTAGGGTTAGGGTTAGGATTAGGGTTAGGGTAGGGTTTAGTGTAAGGGTAAGTGTTAGTGTTAGGGTTAGGTTTAGGATAATGGTAAGGGTTAGGGTAAGGGTTAGGGTTAGGATTAGGATTAGGGTTAGGGTAAGGATAAATGTTAGAGTTAAGGCTAGGGTTAGGGTTAGGGTTAAGTTTAGGGTGAGGGTAAGGGTAAGGGTTAGGGTTAAGATTAGGATTAGGTTTAGGGTAAGGGTTAGGGTTAGGGTTAGGGTAAGGGTTAGGGTTAGGGTTAGGGTTAGCTTTAGTGTTGGGATTAAGGTTAGGGTTAGGGTTAGGGTAAGGGTAATGGTTAGGTTAGGGTTAGGGTTAGGGTTAAAGTTAGGGTTAGGGTTAGGGTTAGGTATAGGGTTAGGATTAGGGTTATGGTTAGGGTAAGGTTTAGGGTTAGGGTTAGGGTTAGGGTTAGGGTAAGGGTAAGAGTTAGGGTTAGAGTTAGGGTTAGGGTTAGGATTAGGGTTAGGGTAAGGTTATGTGTTAGGGTTAGGGTTAGGGCTAGGCTTAGGGTTAGGGTTACTCGAAGTGTTAGGGTTAGGGTTAAGATTAGGTTAAGGGTTAGGGTAAGGGTTAGGGTTAGGGTTAGGATTAGGGTTAGGTTTAGGGTTAGGGTTAGGATTAGTGTACGGTTAGGGTAAGGTTATGTGTTAGGGTTAGGGTTAGGGTTAGGGTAAGTGTTAGGGTTAGGGTAAGGGTAAGGGTTAGGGTTAAAGTTAGGGTCAGGGTTAGGTTTAGGGTTAGGGTTAGGGTTAGGGTTAGGTTTAGGGTTAGGGTTAGGTTTAGGGTTAGTGTTAGGGTAAGGGTAAGGGGTAGGGTTAATGTTAGGTTTAGGGTAAGATTTAGGGTTAAGGTTAGGGGCTAGGGTTAGTGTTATGGTTAGGTTAAGGGTTAGGGTTAGGGTTAGGGTTAGAATAAGGGTTAGGGTTAGGGTAAGGGTAAGTGTTAGGGTTAGGGTTTGGGTTAGGTTTAGGGTAAGGGTTAGGGTTAGGGTTAGGTTAGGTGGTAGGGTTAGGGTTAGGGTTAGGGGTAGGGTTAGGGTAAGGGTAAGAGTTAGGTTTAGGTTTAGGGTTAGGATTAGTTTTAGGGTTATGGTTAGGGTTAGGTAAGGGCAAGGGTTAGGCTTAGGGATAAGGTTAGAGTTAGATTAAGGGTTAGGGTTAGGGGTTAGGGTTAGGGGATAGGGTTAGTGTAAGGGTTAGGTTTAGTTTTAGGTTTAGGTTAAGGGTTAGGGTTAGGTTTAGGGTAAGTGTTAGGGTTAGGGTTAGGGTTAGGGTAAGTGTTAGGGTAAGGGTAAGGGTTAGGGTTAAGGTTAGGGTTAGGGTTAGGTGGTTGGGTTAGGGTTAGGGTTAGGGGTATGGTTAGGGTTAGGGTAAGCGTTAGGGTTAGGGTTAGGTTTAGGGTTAGAGTTAGCGTTAGGGTTAGGGTAAGGATAAGGGTTAGGGTTAGGGGTAGGGTTAGGTTTAAGGTTAAGGTTAGGGTTAGGGTTAGGGTTAGGGTAAGGGTAATGGTTAAGGTTAGTTTTATGGTTAAGGTTAGGGTAAGTGTAATGGTTAGGTTTAGGGTTATGGTTAGGGTTAGGGATTGGGTTAGGGTTAGGGTTTGGGTAAGGATAAGTGTTAGGGTTAGGTTTAGGGTTAGGTTTAGGGTTAAGGTTAGGGTTAGGGTGAGGGTAAGGGTAAGGTTTAGGGTTAGGGTTAGGTTTAGGGTTAAGGTAAGGGTTAGGGTTAGGGTTAGGGTTAGGGTTAGGGTTAGGGTAAGGGTAAGTGATAGGGTTAGGATTAGGTTTAGGGTTAGGGTTAATGTTAGGGTTAGGATTAGGGTTACGGTTAGGGTTATGGTTAGGGTAACGGTATGTGTTCGGGTTCGGGTTAGGGTTAGGGTTAGGGTTAGCGTTAGCGTTAGGGTAAGCGTAAGGGTTAGTGTTAGGTTAGGGTTAAGGTAAGGGTAAGGTTTAGGGTTAGGTTTAGGTTTAGGGTTAGGATTAGGTTAGGGTTAGGTTTAGTTTAAGGGTTAGGGTTAGGTTTAGGGTAAGGGTAAGGGTTAGGGTTAGGGTATGAGTTAGGGTTAGGTTTAGGGTTAGGGTTAGGGTAAGGGTAAATGTTAGGGTTAGGATTAGCGTTAGGTTTAGGGTAATGTTTAGGGTTAGGGTTAGGGATAGTTTTAGTGTTAGGGATAGGGTAAGCGTAAGGGTTAGGGTTAGGGTTAGGGTTTGGTTTAGGGTTGGGTGTAAGGTTAGGTTTAGGTTTAGGTTACGTTTAAGGATTAGGGTTAGGTTTAGGGTTAGGGTTATGCTTAGGGTTAGGGTTAGGGTTATGGTTAGGGTTAGGGTTAGTGTTAGTGTAAGGTTATGTGTTAGGGTTAGGGTTAGGGTAAGTGTTAGGGTTAGGGTTACGGTTAGGGTGAGGGCAAGGGTAAGGTTTAGGGTTAAATTTAGAGTCAGGGTTAGGGTTAGGGTTAGGGTAAGGGTAAGGGTTAGGGTTAGGTTTAGGGTTGGGGTAAGGGTAAGGGTTAGGTTTAGGGTTAGGGTTAGGTTTAGAGTTAATGTTAGGGTAAGGGTAAGGGTTAGGGTTAGGGTTAGGGTTAGGGTAAGGGTTAGGTTTAGGGGTTAGGGTTAGTGTTAGGGTTAGGTTAAGGTTTAGGTTTAGGGTTAGGTTTAGGAGAAGGGTTAGAGTTAGAATAAGGGTAAGTGTTAGGTTTAGGGTTAGGGTTAGGTTTAGGGTAAGGGTTATGGTTGGGTTAGGTTTAGGTGGTAGGGTAAGGGTGAGGGTTCGGGTTCGGGTTAGGGTTAGGGTAAGGGTAATGGTTATTGTTAGATTTAGGGTTAGGGTAAGGGTAAGGGTTAGGTTTAGGGTTCGGGTTAGGTTTAGAGTTAGTGTTAGTGTAAGGGTAAGGGTTAGGGTTAGGGTTAGGGTAAGGGTTAGGGTTAGTGGTTAGGTTTAGTGTTAGGGTTAGGTTAAGGGTTAGGGT
>JANJXV010000207.1:525000-532500 GCA_024803745.1 Megascapheus bottae
TTAGGGTTAGGGTTAGGGTTTGGTTTAGGGTTGGGTGTAAGGTTAGGTTTAGGTTTAGGTTACGTTTAAGGATTAGGGTTAGGTTTAGGGTTAGGGTTATGCTTAGGGTTAGGGTTAGGGTTAGGGTTAGGGTTAGTGTTAGTGTAAGGTTATGTGTTAGGGTTAGGGTTAGGGTAAGTGTTAGGGTTAGGGTTAGGGTTACGGTTAGGGTGAGGGCAAGGGTAAGGTTTAGGGTTAAATTTAGAGTCAGGGTTAGGGTTAGGGTTAGGGTAAGGGTAAGGGTTAGGGTTAGGTTTAGGGTTAGGGTAAGGGTAAGGGTTAGGTTTTGGGTTAGGGTTAGGTTTAGAGTTAGTGTTAGGGTAAGGGTAAGGGTTAGGGTTAGGTTAAGGTTTAGGGTTAGGGTTAGGTTTAGGAGAAGGGTTAGAGTTACAGTAAGGGTAAGTGTTAGGTTTAGGGTTAGGGTTAGGTTTAGGGTAAGGGTTATGGTTGGGTTAGGTTTAGGTGGTAGGGTAAGGGTTAGGGTTCGGGTTAGGTTTAGGGTTAGGGTAAGGGTAAGGGTTATTGTTAGGTTTAGGGTTAGGGTAAGGGTAAGGGTTAGGTTTAGGGTTCGGGTTAGGCTTAGAGTTAGTGTTAGTGTAAGGGTAAGGGTTAGGGTTAGGGTTAGGATAAGGGTTAGGGTTAGGGGTTAGGGTTAGTGTTAGGGTTAGGTTAAGGGTTAGGGTTAGGGTTAGGGTTAGGATAACGGTTAGGGTTATGGTAAGTGTAAGTGTTAGGTTTAGGGTTAGGGTTAGTGTTAGGGTTAGGTTTAGGTGGTAGGGTTAGGGTTAGGGCTAGGGTTAGGGTTAGGGTTAGGGTAAAGGTAAGAGTTAGGGTTAGGATTAGTTTTAGGGTTAGGGATAGGGTTAGGGTAAGGGAAAGGATTAGGGTTAAGGTTAGGATTAGGGTTAAGGTTAGGGTTAGGGTTAGGGTTAAGTTTTAGGTTAGGGTTAGGTTTAGGGTTAGGTTAAGGTTAGTGTTAGGGTAATGGTAAGGTTTAGGGTTAGGGTTAGGGTTAAGGTTAGGGTTAGGGTTAGGTTTAGGGTTAGGGTAAGGTTTAGGGTAGGTTAGGGTAAGGTTTAGGGTTAGTGTTAGGTTAGGGTTAGTGTTAGGTTAGGGTTAGGTTAAGGGTAAGTGTTAGGGTTAGGGTTAGTTTAAGGGTTAGGGTTAGGGTTAGGGTTAGAGTGAGATTTAGGGTTGGTTAATGGTAAGGGTTAGGGTTAGGGTTAGGCTTAGGTTTAGGTTAAGGGTTAGGGTTAGGGTTAGGTTTAAGGAAAGGGTTAGGGTTAGGGTTAGGGTTAGGGTAACGGTTAGGTTTAGGGTTAGGGTTAGGGTAAGTATTAGCATTAGGGTTAGGGTTAGGGTTAGGGTGAGGGTAAGGTTTAGGGTTAGGGTTAAAGTTAGGGTAAGGGTAAGGGTAAGTGTTAGGGTTAGGGTTAGGTTTAGGGTAAGGGTAAGGGTTAGGTTTAAGGTTAGGGTTAGGGTTAGGTTTAGGGTTAAGGTTAGGGTTAGGGTTAGGGTTCGCGTTAGGGTAAGCATAAGGGTTAGGGTTAGGGCTAGGGTTAGGGTTAGGGTTAGGGTAAGGGTAAGAGTTAGGGTTAGGATTAGTTTTAGGCTTAGGGTTAGGGTTAGGGTAAGGGAAAGGATTAGGGTTAAGGTTAGGATAAGGGTTAAGGTTAGGGTTAGGGTTAGGGTTAGGTTTATGTTTAGGGTTAGGATTAGGGTAAGGGCAAGGTTTAGGCTTAGGGTTAAGGTTAGGGTTAGGGTTAGGTTTAGGGTTAGGTTAAGGTTAGGGTTAGGTTAAGGGTAAGGGTTAGGGTTAGGGTTAAGCTTATGTTTAGTGTAAGGGTTAGGGTTAGGGTAAGGGTTAGGGTAGGTTAGGGTAAGGGTTAGGGTTAGTGTTAGTTTAGGGTTAGAGTTAGGTTAGGGTTAGGTTAAGGGTAAGGATTAGGGTTAGGGTTAAGGTTAGTTTAAGGGTTAGGGTTAGGGTTAGAGTGAGATTTAGGGTTGATTATGGGTAAGGGTTATGGTTAGGGTTAGGGTTAGGGTTAGGTTAAGGGGTAGGGTTAGGGTTAGGGTTAGGGAAACGTTTAGGGTTAGGGTTAGGCTTAGGGTAACGGTTAGGCTTAGGGTTACTGTTTGCGTTAGGGTTAGGGTTAGGGTTAGGTTAAGGGTAAGGTTTAGGTTAAGGGTTAGGGTTAAGGTTAGGTTAAGGGTAAGTGTAAGTGTTAGGGTTAGGGTTAGGTTTAGGGTAAGGGTAAGGTTTAGGGTTAAGGTTAGGGTTAGGGTTAGGTTTAGGGTTAGGGTTAGGATTAGGTTTAGCGTTAGGGTAAGCGTAAGGGTTAGGATTAGGGTTAGGGTTAGGTTTAGGGTTAGAGTTAGCGTTAGGTTTAGGGTAAGGATAAGGGTTAGGTTTAGGGTTAGGGTTAGGGTAGGGTTTAGTGTAAGGGTAAGTGTTAGTGTTAGGGTTAGGTTTAGGATAAGGGTAAGGATTAGGGTTAGGTTTAGGGTTAGAGTTACAGGTTAGGGTTAGGGTGTGGGTTAGGTTTTCGGTTAGATTTAGGATAAGGGTAAAGATTAGTGTTATGGTTTGTGTTAGGGTTAGTGTTAGGTTTAGGATTAGGGTTAGGGTAAGGGCAAGGTTTAGGGTTAGGTTTAGGGTTAAGTTTAGGGTTAGGGTAAGGGTTAGGGTTAGGGTAAGGGTTAGGGTTAGAGTTAGGGTAAGGGTTAGGGTTAGAGTTAGGGTAAGGGTTAGGGTTAGGGTTAGGGTTAGGCTTAAGTTTAGGGTTAGGGTCAGGGTTAGGGTAAGGGTTAGGGTTAGGGTTAAGTTTTAGGTTAGGGTTAGGTTTAGGGTTAGGGTTAGGGTTAGGGTTAGGTTTAGGCTTAGAGTTAGCGTTAGGGTTAGGGTAAGGATAAGGTTTAGGGTTAGGGTAAGGGTTAGGGTTAGGGTTAGGGTTAGTGTTAGGGTTAGGGTTAGGGTTAGGGTTAGGGTTAGGATAAGGGTTAGGGTTAGGGTTAGTGTAAGTGTTAGGTTTAGGGTTGGGGTTAGCGTTAGGGTTAGGTTTAGGTGGTAGGGTTAGGGTTAGGTTTAGGGTTAGGGTTAGGGTCCGGATAAGAGATAGGGTTAGTGTTAGGATTAGTTTTAGGGTTAGGGTCAGGGTAAGGATAAGGGTTAGGGTTAGGGTTAGGGTTAAGGTTAGGGTTAGGGTTAGGGTTAGGTTTAGGGTTAGGGTTAGGTTAAGGGTAAGTGTTAGGGTTAGGGTTAGGGTTTGGGTTAGGTTTAGGGTTAGGATAAGGGCAAGGTTTAGGCTTAGGGTTAAGGTTATGGTTAGGGTTAGGTTTAGGGTTAGGGTTAGGGTTAGGGTTAGGTTAAGGTTAGGGTTAGGGTAAGGGTAAGGGTTAGGTTTAGGGTTAGTGTTAGGGTTAAGGTTATGTGTTAGGGTTAGGGTTAGGGTTAGGCTTAGGGTTAGTTTAAGGGTTAGAGTGAGGTTTAGGGTTAGAGTGAGGTTTAGGGTTGGGTAAGGGTAAGGGTTATGGTTAGGGTTAGTGTTAGGGTTAGGGTTAGGGTAAGGTTATGTGTTAGGGTTAGGGTTAGGGTTAGGCTTAGGGTTAGGGTTACTGGAAGTGTTAGGGTTAGGGTTAGGGTTACTGTTTTGGTTAGGGTAACGGTAAGAGTTAGGGTCAGGTTTAGGGTTAGGGTTAGGGTAAGGGTAAGTGTTAGGGTTAGGTTTAGGGTTAGGGTAAGGGTAAGGGTTAGGTTTAGGGTTAGGGTTAGGTTTAGATTTAGTGTTAGGGTAAGGGTAAGGGTTAGGGTTAGGGTTAGGGTTAGGGTAAGGGTTAGGGTTAGGGGTTAGGGTTAGTGTTAGGGTTAGGTAAAGATTTAGGGTTAGGGTTAGGGTTAGGATAAGGGTTAGAGTTATGGTAAGGGTAAGTGTTATGTTTAGGGTTAGGGTTAGGTTTAGGGTAAGGGTTATGGTTAGAGTTAGGTTTAAATGGTAGGGTTAGGGTTAGGGTTAGGGTTAGGGTAAGGGTAAGGGTTATTGTTAGGTTTAGGCTTAAGGTAAGGGTAAGGGTTAGGTTTAGGGTTTGGATTAGGTTTAGAGTTAGTGTTAGGGTAAGGGTAAGGGTTAGGGTTAGGGTTAGGGTAAGGGTTAGGGTTAGGGGTTAGGGTTAGTGTTAGGGTTAGGTTAAGGGTTAGGGTTAGGGATAGGGTTACGATAAGGGTTAGGGTTAGGGTAAGGGTAAGTGTTAGTTTTAGGGTTAGGGTTAGGGTTAGGGTAAGGGTAAGAGTTAGGGTTAGGATTAGTTTTAGGGTTAGGGTTAGGGTAAGGGAAAAGATTAGGGTTAAGGTTAGGATTAGGGTTAATGTTAGGGTTAGGGTTAGGGTTAGGTTTATGGTTAGGGTTAGGGTTCGGGTAAGGGCAAGTTTTAGGCTTAGGGTTAAGTTTAGGGTTAGGGTTAGGTTTAGGGTTAGGTTAAGGTTAGGGTTAGGTTAAGGGTAAGGGTTAGGGTTAGGGTTAAGGTTATGTTTAGGGTTAGGGTTAGGGTTAGGGTAAGGGTTAGGTTTAGTGTTAGGTTAGGGTTAGAGTTAGGTTAGGGTTAGGTTAAGGGTAAGGATTAGGGTTAGGGTTAAGGTTAGTTTAAGGGTTAGGGTTAGGGTTAGAGTGAGATTTAGGGTTGATTAAGGGTAAGGGTTATGGTTATGGTTAGGGTTAGGGTTAGGTTAAGGGGTAGGGTTAGTGTTATGGTTAGTTTAAGGGTTAGGTTTAGGGTTAGGGTTAGGATAAGGGTTAGGGTTAGGGTTAGTGTAAGTGTTAGGTTTAGGGTTAGGGTTAGGGTTAGGGTTAGGTTTAGGTGGTAGGGTTAGGGTTAGGGTTAGGGTTAGGGTAAGTGTAAGGGTTAGTGTTAGGGTTAGGATTAGTTTTAGGGTTAGGGTCAGGATAAGGGTTAAGTTTAGGTTTAGGATTAGTTTTAGGGTTAGGGTCAGGGCAAGGATAAGGGTTAGGGTTAGAGTTAGGGTTAGGGTTAAGGTTAAGGTTAGGGTTAGGGTTAGGGTTAGGGTTAGGGTTAGGGTAAGGGTAAGGGTTAGGGTTAGGGTTAGGGTTTGGGTTAGGTTTAGGGTTAGGATAAGGGCAAGGTTTAGGCTTAGGGTTAAGGTTATTGTTAGGGTTAGGTTTAGGGTTAGGGTTAGGGTTAGGTTTCGGTTAAGGTTAGGGTTAGGGTAAGGGTAAGGGGTAGGTTTAGGGTTAGGGTTAGGGTTAAGGTTAGGGTTAGGGTTAAGGTTAGGGAAGGGTTAGGGTAGGTTAGGGTAAGGGTTAGGGTTAGTGTTAGGTTAGGGTTAGAGTTAGGTTAGCGTTAGTTTAAGGGTAAGAGTTAGGGTTAATGTTAGGGTTAGTTTAAGGGTTAGGGTTAGGGTTAGAGTGAGATTTAGGGTTGGTTAAGGGTAACGGTTATGGTTAGGGTTAGGGTTAGGGTTAGGTTAAGGTTTAGGGATAGGGTTAGGGTTAGGTTAGGGTAAGTGTTAGCGTTAGGGTTAGGGTAAGGGTTAGGGTTAGAGTTAGGGTAAGGTTTAGGTTTAGGGTTAGAGTTAGGGTTAGGGATAGAGTTAGGTTTAGGATTAGGGTTAGGGGTTAGGGTTAGGGTTAGGGTTAGGGTAAGGGTTAGGGTTAGGGTTAGGTTTAGTTTAAGGGTTAGGGTTAGGGTTAGGTTTAGGGTTAGGGTAAGGGTAACGTTTAGGGTTAGGGTTAGGGTTAGAGTTAGGGCAAGCGTAAGGGTTAGGGTTAGGATTAGGGTTAGGGTTAGGGTAAAGTTTAGGGTTAGCGTTAGGTTTAGGGTTAGGGATAGGGTAAGGGTAAGGGTTAGGGTTAGGGATAGGTTTAGGGTTGGGGTTAAGGTTAGATTTAGGGTTACGGTATGTTTAAGGATTAGGGTAGGGTTAGGGTTAGGATTATGCTTAGGGTTAGGGTCAGGGGTAGGATTAGGGTTAGGTTTAGGTTTAGGTTTAGTGTTAGGGTTAGGGTTAATGTAAGGTTATGTGTTAGGATTAGGGTTAGGCTTAGGGTTAGGGTTACTGGAAGTGTTAGGGTTAGGGTTAGGGTTACTGTTTGGGTTAGGGTAAGGGTAAGGGTTAGGGTTAAAGTTAGGGTCAGGGTTAGGGTTAGGGTTAGGGTAAGGGTAAGGGTTAGGGTTAGGTTTAGGGTTAGGGTAAGGGTAAGGGTTAGGTTTAGGGTTAGTGTTAGGGTAAGGGTACGGGTTAGGGTTAGGGTTAGGGTTAGGGTAAGGGTTAGGTTTAGGGGTTAGGGTTAGTGTTAGGGTTAGGTTAAAGTTTAGGGTTAGGGTTAGGGTTAGGATAAGGGTTAGAGTTAGGGTAAGGGTAAGTGTTAGGTTTAGGGTTAGGGTTAGGTTTAGGGTAATGGTTATTGTTAGGGTTAGGTTTAGGTGGTAGGGTTAGGGTTAGGGTTATGGTAAGGGTAAGGGTAAGGGTTATTGTTAGCTTTAGGGTTAAGGTAAGTGTAAGGGTTAGGTTTAGGGTTCGGGTTAGGTTTAGAGTTAGTGTTAGGGTAAGGGTAAGGGTTAGGGTTAGGGTTAGGGTAAGGGTTAGGATTAGGGGTTAGGGTTTGTGTTAGGGTTAGGTTAAGGGTTAGGGTTAGGGTTAGGGTTAGGATAAGGGTTAGGGTTAGGGTAAGGGTAAGTGTTAGTTTTAGGGTTAGGGTTAGGGTAAGGGTTAGGGTAAGGGTAAGAGTTAGGGTTATGATTAGTTTTAGGGTTAGGGTTAGGGTATGGGAAAGGATTAGGGTTAAGGTTAGGATTAGGGTTAATGTTAGGGTTAGGGTTAGGGTTAGTTTTATGGTTAGGGTTAGGGTTCGGGTAAGGGCAAGGTTTAGGCTTAGGGTTAAGGTTAGGGTTAGGGTTAGGTTTAGGGTTAGGTTAAGGTTAGGGTTAGGTTAAGGGTAAGGGTTAGGATTAGGGTTAAGGTTATGTTTAGGGTTAGGGTTAGGGTTAGGGTAAAGGTTAGGGTAGGTTACGGTAAGGGTTAGGGTTAGTGTTAGGTTAGGGTTAGAGTTAGGTTAGGGTTAGGTTAAGGGTAAGGATTAGGGTTAGGGTTAAGGTTAGTTTAAGGGTTAGGGTTAGGGTTAGAGTGAGATTTAGGGTTGATTAAGGGTAAGGGTTATGGTTATGGTTAGGGTTAGGGTTAGGTTAAGCGGTAGGGTTAGGGTTAGGGTTAGGGAAATGGTTAGGTTTAGGGTTAGGGTTAGGGTAACGGTTAGGCTTAGGGTTAGTGTGTTTGCGTTAGGGTTAGGGTTATGGTTAGGGTAAGGTTAAGGATGAGTGTAAGTGTTAGGGTTAGGGTTAGGTTTAGGGTAAGGGTAAGGTTTAGGGTTAAGGTTAGGGTTAGGGTTACGTTTAGGGTTAGAGTTATGGTTAGGGTTAGGTTTAGCGTTAGGGTAAGCGTAAGGGTTAGGA
>JANJXV010000207.1:540000-542500 GCA_024803745.1 Megascapheus bottae
TTATGGTTAGGGTTAGGGTAAGGGCAAGGGTTAGGCTAAGGGTTAAGGTTAGAGTTAGATTAAGGGTTAGGGTTAGGGTTTAGGGTTAAGGTTAGGGTTAGTGTAAGGGTTAGGGTTAGGTTTAGGTTAAGGGTTAGGTTAAAGTTAGGTTCAGGGTTAGGGTTAGGGTTAGGGTTAGGATAAGTGTTAGGGTTAGGGTAAGGGTAAGTGTTAGGGTTAGGGTTAGAGTCAGGGTAAGGGTTAGGGTTAGGGTTAGGTTTAGGTGGTAGGTTTAGGGTTAGGATTAGGGGTAGGGTTAGGGTTAGGGTAAGGGTAAGGGTGAGGCTTAGGGTTAGGGTTAGGGTTAGGATTGGTTTTAGGGTTAGGGTTAGGGTTAGGGTAAGGGCAAGGGTTAGGCTAAGGGTTAAGGTTAGAGTTAGATTAAGGGTTAGGGTTAGGGTTTAGGGTTAGGGTTAGGGTTAGTGTAAGGGTTAGGGTTAGGTTTAGGTTAAGGGTTAGGGTTAGGGTTAGGTTTAGGGTAAGTGTTATGGTTAGGGTTAGGGTTAGTGTTAGGGTAAGGGTTAGGGTTAGGGTTAGGGTTAGGTTTAGGGTAAGTGTTAGGGTTAGGGTTAGGGTTAGGGTTAGTGTTAGGGTAAGGGTTAGGGTTGGGGTTAGGGTTAGCGTAAGGGTAAGTGTTAGGGTTAGGGTTAGGGTTAGGGTAAGTGGTAGGGTAAGGGTTAGGGTTAGGGTTAAGTTTAGGGTTGGGGTTAAGTTTATGGTTAGTGTTATTGTAAGGGCAAGGGTTAGGCTTAGGGTTAGCGTTAGGGTAAGTGTTAGGGTTAGTGTTAGGGTTAGGGTTAGGGTAAGGATTAGGGTTATGGTTATGGTTAGGGTTAGTGTCAGGTTTAGGGTTAGGTTTAGGGTAAGGGCAAGGGTAAGTGTTAGGGTTAGTGTTAGGGTTAGGGTTAGGATTAGGGTTAGGGTTAGGATAAGGTTAGGGTTAGGGTGAAGGTTAGGGTAAGGGTTAGGTTTAGAGTTAGGTTAAGGGTTAGGGTTACGGTTAGGGTTAGGGTTAGGTTTAGAGTTAGGTTTAGGTTTAGGTTAAGGGTTTAGGCCTAGGGTTAGGGTTAGGGTAAGGGTTAGAGTTAGGGTTAGGTTTAATTTAAGGTTGAGGGTTAGGTTTAGGGTAAGCGTAAGGGTTAGGGTGAGGGTTAGGTTTAGGTTCAGGGTTAGGGTCAGGTTTAGGGTTAGTGTTAGTGTAAGGGTAAGGGTTAGCCTTAGGGTTTGGTTTAGGGTAAGTGTTAGGGTTAGGGGTTAGGGTTAGTGTTTTGATTAGGTTAAGGGTTAGGGTTAGGGTTAGGGTTAGGGTAAGGGTTAGGTTAGGGTAAGGGTAAGTGTTAGGGTTAGGGTTAGGGTTAGGATAAGTGTTAGGGTTAGGGTAAGGGTAAGTGTTAGGGTTAGGGTTAGAGTCAGGGTAAGGGTTAGGGTTAGGGTTAGGTTTAGGTGGTAGGTTTAGGGTTAGGATTAGGGGTAGGGTTAGGGTTAGGGTAAGGGTAAGGGTGAGGCTTAGGGTTAGGGTTAGGGTTAGGATTGGTTTTAGGGTTAGGGTTAGGGTTAGGGTAAGGGCAAGGGTTAGGCTAAGGGTTAAGGTTAGAGTTAGATTAAGGGTTAGGGTTAGGGTTTAGGGTTAGGGTTAGGGTTAGTGTAAGGGTTAGGGTTAGGTTTAGGTTAAGGGTTAGGGTTAGGGTTAGGTTTAGGGTAAGTGTTATGGTTAGGGTTAGGGTTAGTGTTAGGGTAAGGTTAGGGTTAGGGTTAGGGTTAGGTTTAGGGTAAGTGTTAGGGTTAGGGTTAGGGTTAGGGTTAGTGTTAGGGTAAGGGTTAGGGTTGGGGTTAGGGTTAGCGTAAGGGTAAGTGTTAGGGTTAGGGTTAGGGTTAGGGTTAGGGTAAGTGGTAGGGTAAGGGTTAGGGTTAGGGTTAAGTTTAGGGTTGGGGTTAAGTTTATGGTTAGTGTTATTGTAAGGGCAAGGGTTAGGTTTAGGGTTAGCGTTAGGGTAAGTGTTAGGGTTAGTGTTAGGGTTAGGGTTAGGGTAAGGATTAGGGTTATGGTTATGGTTAGGGTTAGTGTCAGGTTTAGGGTTAGGTTTAGGGTAAGGGCAAGGGTAAGTGTTAGGGTTAGTGTTAGGGTTAGGGTTAGGATTAGAGTTAGGGTTAGGATAAGGTTAGGATTAGGGTGAAGGTTAGGGTAAGGGTTAGGTTTAGAGTTAGGGTAAGGGTTAGGGTTACGGTTAGGGTTAGGGTTAGGTTTAGAGTTAGGTTTAGGTTTAGGGTTTAGGCCTAGGGTTAGGGTTAGGGTAAGGGTTAGAGTTAGGGTTAGGTTTAATTTAAGGTTGAGGGTTAGGTTTAGGGTAAGCGTAAGGGTTAGGGTGAGGGTTAGGTTTAGGTTTAGGGTTAGGGTTAGGTTTAGGGTTAGTGTTAGTGTAAGGGTAAGGGTTAGCCTTAGGGTTTGGTTTAGGGTAAGTGT
>JANJXV010000207.1:547500-577500 GCA_024803745.1 Megascapheus bottae
AAGGGTTAGGGTTAGGGTTAGGGTAAGGGTAAGGGTTATGGTTAGGGTTAGGTTTTGGGTTAAGGTTAGGGTTAGGGTGAGGGTGAGGGTAAGGTTTAGGGTTAGGTTTAGGCTTAGGGTTAGGGTAAGGGTTAGGGTTAGGGTTAGGGTTAGGGTTAGGGTTAGGTAGGTTAAGTGTTAGGGTTAGGATTAGGTTTAGGTTTAGGGTTAAGTTTAGGGTTAGGATTAGGATTACGGTTAGGGTTAGGGTAACAGTATGTGTTCGGGTTAGGGTTAGGGTTAGGGTTAGGGTTAGCGTTAGGGTAAGCGTAAGGGTTAGTGTTAGGTTAGGGTTAAGGTAAGGGTAAGGTTTACGGTTAGGGTTAGGTTTAGGTTTAAGGTTAGGATTAGGGTTAGGGTTAGGGTAAGGGTAAGGGTTAGGGTTAGGATTAGGGTTAGGTTTAGGTTTAGGGTAAGTATTAGGGTTAGAGTTAGGGTTAGGGTAGGGTTTAGGGTAAGGGTTAGTGTTAGTTTTAGGGTTAGGTTTAGGATAAGTGTAAGGATTAGGGTTAGGTTTAGGGTTAGGGTTAGAGGTTAGGGTTAGGGTTAGGGTGAGGGTTAGGTTTTGGGTTAGGGTTAGGATAAGGGTAAGGCTTAGGGTTAGGGTTAGGGTTAGGGTTGGGGTTAGGGTAAGGGTAAGTGTTAGGGTTAGGATTAGGTTTAGGGTTAAGGTTAAGGTTAGGGTTAGGATTATTGTTACGGTTAGGGTTAGGGTAACAGTATGTGTTCGAGTTAGGTTTAGGGTTAGGGTTAGGGTTAGCGTTAGTGTAAGCATAAGGGTTAGTGTTAGCTTAGGGTTAAGGTAAGGGTAAGGTTTAGGATTAGGGTTAGGTTTAGGTTTAGGGTTAGGATTAGGGTTAGGTTTAGGGTAAGGGTAAGGGTTAGGGTTAGGGTTAGGGTTAGGTTTACGTTTACGGTAAGGGAAAGGGTTAGGGTTAGGGTTAGGGTAAGTATTAGGGTTAGGGTTAGGGTTAGGGTAGGGTTTAGGGTAAGGGTAAGTGTTAGTGTTAGGGTTAGGTTTAGGATAAGGGTAAGGATTAGGGTTAGGTTTAGGGTTAGGGTTAGAGGTTAGGGTTAGGGTTAGGGTGAGGGTTAGGTTTTGGGTTAGGGTTAGGATAAGGGTAAGGCTTAGGGTTAGGGTTTGGGTTAGGGTTAGGTTTATTGTTAGGTTTAGGGTTAGGTTTAGGGTAAGGGCAAGGGTTAGAGTTAGGGTTAGGGTTAAGGTTAGGGTTAGGATTAGGGTTAGGGTTAGGGTTAGGTTAAGGTTAGGGTTAGGGTTAGGGTTAAGGTTAGGGTAAGGGTTAGGGTTAGAGTTAGGGTAAGGGTTAGGGTTACTGTTAGGGTTAGGGTTAGGTTTAGAGTTAGGTTTAGGTTTAGGGTTAGGGTTTAGGCCTAGGGTTAGGGTCAGGGTAATGGTTAGGGTTAGGGTTAGGTTTAATTTAAGGGTTAGGGTTAGGGTTAGGGTAAGGGTAAGGGTTAGGGTTAGGGTGAGGGTAGGTTTAGGGTTAGGGTTAGGGTAAGGGTAAGGGTTAGGGTTAGGGTTAGGTTTAGGTTTAGTGTTAGCTTTAGCGTTAGGGTTAGTGTAAGGGCAAGGATTAGGGTTAGGGTTAGGGTTAAGGTTAGGGTTAGGGTTAGCGTTAGGGTTAAGGTTAGGGTTAGGGTTAGGGTTAGGTTTACGGTAAGGGTGAGGGTTAGCGTTAGGGTAAGGGTTAGGGTTAGGGTTAGGGTTAGGGTTAGTTTAAGGGTTAGGGTTAGGTTTAGGGTAAGGGTAAGGGTTAGGGTAAGGGTAAGATTTAGGGTTAGGTTTAGGGTTAGGGTTAGGGTTAGGGTTAGGGTTAGGGTAAGGGTTAGGATTAGGGTTAGGGTTAGTTTAAGGGTTAGGGTTAGGTTTAGGGTAAGGGTAAGGGTTAAGGTTAGGGTAAGATTTAGTGTTAGGTTTAGGGTTAGGGTTAGGGTTAGGGTAAGGGTAACGGTTAGGGTTAGGATTAGGGTTAGGTTTAGGGTAATGGTTAGGGTTAGGGTTAGGATTAGGGTTAGGTTTCGGGTTGGGGATAGGGTAAGGGTAAGGGTTAGGGTTAGGGTTAGGGTTTGGTTTATTGTTGGGGTTAAGGTTAGGTTTAGGGTTAGGGTACGTTTAAGGATTAGGGTTAGGGTTAGGATTAGGGTTATGCTTAGGGTTATTGTTAGGGTTAGGGTTAGGATTAGGGTTAGGTTTAGGTTTAGGGTTAGGGTTAGGGTTAGTGTTAGGGTAAGGTTATGTGTTAGGGTTACGGTTAGGGTTAGGGTAAGTGTTAGGGTTAGGGTTAGGATTAGGGTTACTGTCAGGGTGAGGGTAAGGGTAAGGTTTAGGGTTAAAGTTAGGGTTAGGGTTAGGCTTAGGGTTAGAGTAAGGTTAAGGGTTAGGGTTAGGTTTAGGGTGAGGGTAAGTGTAAGGGTTAGGTTTAGGGTTAGGGTTAGGTTTAGAGTTAGGGTTAGGGTAAGGGTAAGGGTTAGGGTTAGGGTGAGGGTAAGGTTTAGGGTTAGGGGTTAGGGTTAGTATTAGCGTTAGGTTAAGGGTTAGGGTTAGGGTTAGGATTAGGATAAGGGTTAGGGTTAGGGTAAGGGTAAGTGTTAGGTTTATGGTTAAGGTTAGTGTTAGGGTAAGGGTTAGGGTTAGGGTTAGGTTTAGGTGGTAGTGTAAGGGTTTGGGTTAGGGTTAGGGTTAGAGTAAGGGTAAGAGTTAGGGTTAGGTTTAGGGTTAGAGTAAGGGTAAGGGTTAGGTTTAGGGTTAGGGTTAGGTTTAGAGTTAGTGTTAGGGTAAGGGTAAGGTTTAGGGTTAGTGTTAGGGTTAGGGTAAGGTTAGGGTTAGGGGATAGGGTTAGTGTTAGGGTTAGGTTAATGGTTAGGGTTAGGGTTAGGGTTAGGATAAGGGCTAGGGTTTAGGGTAAGGGTAAGTGTTAGGTTTGGGGTTAGGGTTAGGGTTAGGTAAGGGTTAGGGTTAGGGTTAGGTTTAGGTGGTAGGGTTAGGGTTAAGGTTATGGTGAGGGTTAGGGTAAGGGTAAGGGTTAGGGTTAGGATTAGTTTTAGGGTTAGGGTTAGGATAAGGGTAAGGGTTAGTGTTAGGTTTAGGGTTATAGTTAAGGTTAGGTTTAGGGTTAGGGTTAGGGTTAGGGTTATGGTTAGGGTAAGGGTAAGGGTTAGGGTTGGGGTTAGGGTTAGGTTTAGGGTTAGAGTTAGGGTAAGGGCAAGGTTTAGGCTTAGGTTTAAGGTTAGGGTTAGGATTAGGTTTATGGTTAGGTTAAGGTTAGGGTTAGGTAAGGGTAAGGGTTAGGGTTAGGGTTAGGGTTAGGGTTATGGTTTGGGTAACGGTTAAGGTAGGTTAGGTTAAGGGTTAGGGTTAGTGTTAGGTTACGGTTAGAGTTAGGTTAGAGTTAGGTTAAGGGTTAACGGTTAGGGTTAGGGTTAGGGTTAGTTTAAGGGTTATGGTTATGGTTAGGGTTAGAGTGAGTTTTAGGGTTGATTAAGGGTAAGGGTTATGGTTAGGGTTAGGGTTAGGTTAAGTGTTAGGGTTAGGGTTAGGGTTAGGGTTAGGGAAAGGGTTAGGGTTATTGTTAGGGTTAGGGTAAGGGTTAGGGTTAGGGTTAGGGTAAGTGTTAGCCTTAGGGTTAGGGTTAGGGTTAGGGTAACGGTAAGGTTTAATTTTAGGGTTAGGGTTAAGGTTAGGGTAAAGGTAAGGGTAAGTGTTAGGGTTAGGGTTAGGTTTAGGGTAAGGGTAAGGTTTAGGGTTAAGGTTAGGGTTAGGGTTAGGTTTAGGTTAGGGTTAGGGTTAGGGTTACGTTTAGGGTTAGGGTTAGGGTTATGGTTAGGGTTAGGGTTAGGTTTAGGGTTAGAATTAGCCTTAGGGTTAGGGTAAGGATAAGGGTTAGGGTTAGGGTTAGGGTTAGGGTTAGGGTAGGGTTTAGTGTAAGGGTAAGTGTTAGTGTTAGGTTTAGGTTTAGGATAATGGTAAGGATTAGGGTTAGGATTAGGGTTAGGGTAAGGGTTAGGGTTAGAATTAGGGTAAGGGTTAGGGTTAGGGTAAGGGTTAGGGTAGGTTAGGGTAAGGGTTATGGTTAGTGTTAGGTTAGGGTTTGAGTTAGGTTAGGGTTAGATTAAGGTAAGTGTTAGGGTTAGGGTTAGGGTTAGTTTAAGGGTTAGGGTTAGGCTTAGGTTTAGAGTGAGATTTAGGGTTGGTTAAGGGTAAGGGTTATGGTTATGGTTAGGGATAGTGTTAGGTTAAGGTTTAGGGTTAGGGTTAGGGTTAGGGAAATGGTTAGGGTTAGGGTTAGGGTTAGGGTAAGGGTAAGGGTTAGGGTTAGGGTTAGGGTAAGGGTTAGGGTTACGGTTACCTTTAGGGTTAGTTTAAGGGTTAGAGTTAGGTTTACGGTAAGGGTAAGGGTTAGCGTTAGGGTAAGAGTTAGGGTTAGGATTAGTGTTACGGTTAGGGTAATGGTTAGGGTTAGGGTTACGGTTAGGTTTAGGTTAGGGATAGGGTTAGGGTTAGGGTAAGGTTATGTGTTAGGGTAGGGTTAGGGTTTGGGTTAGGGTTAAGGTTAGGGTTAGGATTAGGGTTAGATTAGGGTTAGGTTTAGTGTTAGGGTTAGGGTAAGTTTATGTGTTAGGGTAGGGTTAGTGTTTGGGTTAGGGTTAAGGTTAGGGTTAGGATTAGGGTTTGGGTTAGGGTTAAAGTTAGGGTTAGGGTTAGAGTTAGGGTTAGGATAAGGGTTAGGGTTAGAGTTAGGGTAAGGTTTATGGTTAGGGTTAGGGTTAGGGTTAGGGTTAGAGTTAGGGTTAGGTTTAGGGTTAGGGTAAGGGTTAGGGTTAGGTTTAGTTTAAGGGTTAGGGTTAGGGTTAGGGTAAGGGTAAGTGTTAGGGTTACGGTAAGAGTTAGGGTTTGGTTTAGGGTTAGGGTGAGGTTTAGGGTAAGGGTTAGGGTTAGGATTAGGTTTAGAGTTAGGGTAATGGTTAGGGTTAGGGTTAGGGTTAGGGTTAGGGATAGGGTTAGGGTTAGGTTTAGGGTTGGGGTTAAAGTTAGGTTTAGGGTTAGGGTAGGTTTAAGGATTAGGGTTAGGGTTAGGGTTAGGTTAAGGTTATGTGTTAGGGTTAGGGATAGGCTTAGGGTTAGGGTTACTGGAAGTGATAGGATTAGGGTAAGGGTTACTGTTAGGGTTAGGGTAAGGGTTAGGGTTAGGGTTAAAGTTAGGGTCAGGGTTAGGGTTAGGGTTAGGGTAAGGGTAAGGGTTAGGGTTAGGTTTAGGGTTAGGGTAAGTTTAAGGGTTAGGTTTAGGGTTAGGGTTAGGTTTAGGTTTAGGGTTAGGCAAGGATAAGTGTTAGGGTTAGGATTAGGTTTAGGGTTGGGGTTAAGGTTAGGGTTAGGGTTAGGGTAAGGGTAAGGGTTAGGGTTAGGGTTAGGGTTAAGTTAAGTGTTAGGGTTAGGGTTAGGGTTAGGGTTAGGGTAAAGGTAAGTGTTAGGGTTAGGTTTAGGGTTAGGGTTAGGGTAAGGGTTAGGGTTAGAGTTAGTGTTAGGGTTAGGGTTACGGTTAGGGTTAGGGTTAGGGTAAGGGTATGTGTTAGGGTTAGGGTTAGGGTTAAGGTAAGGGTAAGGATTAGGGTTAGAGTTAGGGTTAGGTTTAGGTTTAGGTTTAAGGTTCGGGATAGGGTAAGGGTAAGGGTTAGGGTTAGGGTTAGGTTTAGGGTTAAGGTAAGGGTAAGGGTTAGGTTTAGGGTTAGGGATAGTGTTAGGGTTACGGTTAGGGTTAGGGTTAGGGTAAGGGTATGTGTTAGGGTTAGGGTTAGGGTTAAGTTAAGGGTAAGTTTTAGGGTTAGGGTTAGGATAAGGGTAAGGGTTAAGGTTAGGTGAGGGTTGGGGTTAGTTTTAGGTTTAGGGTTAGGGTTAGGGTAAGGGCAAGGATTAGGGTTAGGGTTGGGGTTAAGTTTAGGGTTAGGATAAGGGTTAGGGTTAGGGTTAAGCTTAGGGTTAGGGTTAGGGATAGGGTTAGGGTAAGGGTTAGGGTTAGAATTAGGGTAAGGGTTAGGGTTAGGGTTAGGGTTAGAGTTAGGTTTAATGTTAGGGTTAGGGGTAGAGGTTAGGCTTAAGGTTAGGGTTAGGGTAAGATTTAGGGTTAGGGTTAGGTTTAGTTTAAGGGTTAGGGTTAGGGTTAGGGGAAGGGTAAGTTTTAAGGTTAGAGTAAGATTTAGGGTTAGGTTTAGGGTTAGGGTTATGGTTAGGGTAAGGGTAAGTATTAGGGTTAGGTTTAGGGTTAGAGTAAGGGTAAGGGTTAGGTTTAATGTTAGGGTTAGATTTAGGGTTAGGGTTAGGGTTAGGGTTAAGTTTAGGGTGAGGGTAAGGGTAAGGGTTAGGGTTAAGATTAGGATTAGGGTTAGGGTAAGGGTTAGGGTTAGGGTTAGGGTAAGGGTTAGGGTTACGTTTAGGGTTAGCTTTAGTGTTGGGGTTAAGGTTAGGGTTAGTGTTAGGGTAAGGGTAACGGTTAGGTTAGGGTTAGGGTTAGGGTTAAGGTTAGGGTTAGGGTTAGGGTTAGGTTTAGGTTTAGGATTAGGGTTATGGTTAGGGTAAGGTTTAGGGTTAGGGTTAGGGTTAGGTTTAGGTTTAGGGTAAGTGTAAGGGTTAGGGTTAGAGTTAGGTTTAGGGTTAGCGTTAGGGTTAGGGTAAGGTTATGTGTTAGGGTTAGGGTTAGGGTTAGGCTTAGGCTTAGGGTTACTGGAAGTGTTAGGGTTAGGGTTAAGATTAGGATTAGGGTTAGGGTAAGGGTTAGGTTTAGGGTTAGGGTTAGGATTAGTGTACGGTTAGGGTAAGGTTATGTGTTAGGTTTAGGGTTAGGTTTAGGGTAAGTGTTAGGGTTAGGGTTAGGGTTAGTGTTAGGGTAAGGGTTAGGGTTAGGGTTAGGGTTAGGGTAAGGGTAAGTGTTAGCCTTAGGGTTAGGGCTAGGGTTAGGGTAAGTGTTAATGTAAGGGTAAGGTTAGGGTTAAGGTTAGGGTTAGGTTTAGGTGGTTGGGTTAGGGTTAGGGTTAGGGGTATGGTTAGGGTTAGGGTAAGCGTAAGGGTTAGGGTTAGGGTTAGGGTTAGGTTTATGGTTAGAGTTAGCGTTAGGGTTAGGGTAAGGATAAGGGTTAGGTTTAGGGTTAGGGTTAGGGTTAGGTTTAGGGTTAGGGTTAGGGTAAGAGTAATTGTTAGGTTTAGGGTTATGTTTAGGGTTAGGATTAGGTTTAGGGTAAGAGAAATAGTTAGGGTTAGGTTTAGGGTTAGGTTTAGGGTAAGTGTAAGGGTTAGGTTTAGGCTTATGGTTAGGGTTAGGGATTGGGTTAGGGTTAGGGTTTGGGTATGGATAAGTGTTAGGGTTAGGGTTAGGGTTAGGTTTAGGGTTAAGGTTAGGGTTAGGGTGAGGGTGAGGGTAAGGTTTAGGGTTAGGTTTAGGTTTAGGGTTAGGGTAAGGGTTAGGGTTAGGGTTAGGGTAAGGTTAAGTGTTAGGGTTAGGATTAGGTTTAGGGTTAGGGTTAAGGTTAGGGTTAGGATTAGGGTTACGGTTAGGGTTAGGGTAACAGTATGTGTTCGGGTTAGGGTTACGGTTAGGGTTAGGGTTAGGGTTAGGGTTAGGGTTAAGGTTAGGGTAAGGGTTAGGTTTAGAGTCAGGGTAAGGGTTAGGGTTACGGTTAGGGTTAGGGTTATGTTTAGAATTAGGTTTAGGTTTAGGTTTAGGGTTTAGGCCCAGGGTTAGGGTTAGGTTAAGGGTTAGGGTTAGGGTTAGTGTTTGGTGAGGTTATGTGTTAGGGTTAGGGTTAGGGTTAGGGTTAGGGTAAGGGTAAGGGTTAAGGTTAGGTTTAGGGTTAGAGTAAGGGTAAGGGTTAGGTTTGGGGATAGGGTTAGGTTTAGGGTTAGGGTTAGGGTAAGGATACATGTTAGAGTTAAGGTTAGGGTTAGGGTTAGGGCTAAGTTTAGGGTGAGGGTAAGGGTAAGGGTTAGGGTTAGGGTTAGGGTAAGGGTTAGGATTAGGGTTTGGGTTAGGTTTAGTGTTGGGGTTAAGGTTAGGGTTAGGGTTAGGGTAAGGGTAAGGGTTAGGTTAGGGTTAGAGTTAGGGCTAAGGTTAGGGTTAGGGTTAGGTTTAGGTTTAGGATTAGGGTTATGGTTGGGGTAAGGTTTAGGGATACGGTTAGGGTTAGGGTTAGGGTAAGGGTAAGGGTTAGGGTTAGAGTTAGGGTCAGGGTTAGGGTTAGGGTTAGGGTTAGGTTTAGAGTTAGGTTTAGGGTTAGGGTTAGGGGTTAGGCTTAGGGTTAGGGTAAGGGTAAGGGTTAGTGTTAGAGTTAGGATTGTTTAAGGGTTAGGGTTAGGTTTAGGTTAAGGGTAAGGGTTAGGGTTAGGGTAAGGGTTAGGGTTAGGGTTAGGTTTAGGGTTAGTTTAAGGGTTAGAGTTAGGTTTAGTGTAAGGCTAAGGGTTAGGGTTAGGGTAAGAGTTAGGTTTAGGTTTAGGGTTAGGGTTAGGGTTAGGGTAAGGGTAAGGGTTAGGGTTAGGATTAGTGTTAGGGTTAGAGTAATGGTTAGGGTTAGGGTTAGGTTTAGGTTAGGGATAGGGCAATAGTAAGGGTGAGGGTTAGGGTTAGGTTTAGGGTTGGGGTTAAGGTTAGGGTTAGGTTTAGGGTTAGAGTTAGGGTAAGGGTAAAGGTTATGGTTAGGATTGGGTTTAGGGTTAGGGTTAGGGTTAGGGTTAGGGTTAGTGTTAGGTTTAGGGTTAGATTAGGGTTAGGGCTAGGGTTAGGGTAAGGTCATGTGTTAGGGTTAGGTTTAGGGTTAGGGTTAAGGTTAGGGTTAGGATTAGGCTTAGGGTTAGGGTTAAGTTTAGGGTTAGGATTAGGATTACGGTTAGGGTTAGGGTAACAGTATGTGTTCGGGTTAGGGTTAGGGTTAGGGTTAGAGTTAGCGTTAGGGTAAGCGTAAGGGTTAGTGTTAGGTTAGGGTTAAGGTAAGGGTAAGGTTTACGGTTAGGGTTAGGTTTAGGTTTAGGGTTAGGATTAGGGTTAGGGTTAGGGTAAGGGTAAGGGTTAGGGTTAGGATTAGGGTTAGGTTTAGGTTTAGGGTAAGTATTAGGGTTAGAGTTAGGGTTAGGGTAGGGTTTAGGGTAAGGGTAAGTGTTAGTTTTAGGGTTAGGTTTAGGATAAGGGTAAGGATTAGGGTTAGGTTTAGGGTTAGGGTTAGAGGTTAGGGTTAGGGTTAGGGTGAGGGTTAGGTTTTGGGTTAGGGTTAGGATAAGGGTAAGGCTTAGGGTTAGGGTTAGGGTTAGGGTTGGGGTTAGGGTAAGGGTAAGTGTTAGGGTTAGGATTAGGTTTAGGGTTAAGGTTAAGGTTAGGGTTAGGATTATTGTTACGGTTAGGGTTAGGGTAACAGTATGTGTTCGAGTTAGGGTTAGGGTTAGGGTTAGGGTTAGCGTTAGTGTAAGCGTAAGGGTTAGTGTTAGCTTAGGGTTAAGGTAAGGGTAAGGTTTAGGATTGGGGTTAGGTTTAGGTTTAGGGTTAGGATTAGGGTTAGGTTTAGGGTAAGGGTAAGGGTTAGGGTTAGGGTTAGGGTTAGGTTTACGTTTACGGTAAGGGAAAGGGTTAGGGTTAGGGTTAGGGTAAGTATTAGGGTTGGGGTTAGGGTTAGGGTAGGGTTTAGGGTAAGGGTAAGTGTTAGTGTTAGGGTTAGGTTTAGGATAAGGGTAAGGATTAGGGTTAGGTTTAGGGTTAGGGTTAGAGGTTAGGGTTAGGGTTAGGGTGAGGGTTAGGTTTTGGGTTAGGGTTAGGATAAGGGTAAGGCTTAGGGTTAGGGTTTGGGTTAGGGTTAGGTTTATTGTTAGGTTTAGGGTTAGGTTTAGGGTAAGGGCAAGGGTTAGAGTTAGGGTTAGGGTTAAGGTTAGGGTTAGGATTAGGGTTAGGGTTAGGGTTAGGTTAAGGTTAGGGTTAGGGTTAGGGTTAAGGTTAGGGTAAGGGTTAGGGTTAGAGTTAGGGTAAGGGTTAGGGTTACTGTTAGGGTTAGGGTTAGGGTTAGAGTTAGGTTTAGGTTTAGGGTTAGGGTTTAGGCCTAGGGTTAGGGTCAGGGTAAGGGTTAGGGTTAGGGTTAGGTTTAATTTAAGGGTTAGGGTTAGGGTTAGGGAAAGGGTAAGGGTTAGGGTTAGGGTGAGGGTAGGTTTAGGGTTAGGGTTAGGGTAAGGGTAAGGGTTAGGGTTAGGGTTAGGTTTAGGTTTAGTGTTAGCTTTAGCGTTAGGGTTAGTGTAAGGGCAAGGATTAGGGTTAGGGTTAGGGTTAAGGTTAGGGTTAGGGTTAGCGTTAGGGTTAAGGTTAGGGTTAGGGTTAGGGTTAGGTTTACGGTAAGGGTGAGGGTTAGCGTTAGGGTAAGGGTTAGGGTTAGGGTTAGGGTTAGGGTTAGTTTAAGGGTTAGGGTTAGGTTTAGGGTAAGGGTAAGGGTTAGGGTAAGGGTAAGATTTAGGGTTAGGTTTAGGTTTAGGGTTAGGGTTAGGGTTAGGGTTAGGGTAAGGGTTAGGATTAGGGTTAGGGTTAGTTTAAGGGTTACGGTTAGGTTTAGGGTAAGGGTAAGGGTTAAGGTTAGGGTAAGATTTAGTGTTAGGTTTAGGGTTAGGGTTAGGGTTAGGGTAAGGGTAACGGTTAGGGTTAGGATTAGGGTTAGGTTTAGGGTAATGGTTAGGGTTAGGGTTAGGATTAGGGTTAGGTTTCGGGTTGGGGATAGGGTAAGGGTAAGGGTTAGGGTTAGGGTTAGGGTTTGGTTTATTGTTGGGGTTAAGGTTAGGTTTAGGGTTAGGGTACGTTTAAGGATTAGGGTTAGGGTTAGGATTAGGGTTATGCTTAGGGTTAGGGTTAGGGTTAGGGTTAGGATTAGGGTTAGGTTAGGTTTAGGTTAGGGTTAGGGTTAGGTTAGTGTAGAGGTTATGTGTTAGGGTTACGGTTAGGGTTAGGGTAAGTGTTAGGGTTAGGGTTAGGGTTAGGGTTACTGTCAGGGTGAGGGTAAGGGTAAGGTTTAGGGTTAAAGTTAGGGTTAGGGTTAGGCTTAGGGTTAGAGTAAGGTTAAGGGTTAGGGTTAGGTTTAGGGTGAGGGTAAGTGTAAGGGTTAGGTTTAGGGTTAGGGTTAGGTTTAGAGTTAGTGTTAGGGTAAGGGTAAGGGTTAGGGTTAGGGTTAGGGTAAGGTTTAGGGTTAGGGGTTAGGGTTAGTATTAGCGTTAGGTTAAGGGTTAGGGTTAGGGTTAGGATTAGGATAAGGGTTAGGGTTAGGGTAAGGGTAAGTGTTAGGTTTATGGTTAAGGTTAGTGTTAGGGTAAGGGTTAGGGTTAGGGTTAGGTTTAGGTGGTAGTGTAAGGGTTTGGGTTAGGGTTAGGGTTAGAGTAAGGGTAAGGGTTAGGGTTAGGTTTAGGGTTAGAGTAAGGGTAAGGGTTAGGTTTAGGGTTAGGGTTAGGTTTAGAGTTAGTGTTAGGGTAAGGGTAAGGTTTAGGGTTAGGGTTAGGGTTAGGGTAAGGTTAGGGTTAGGGGATAGGGTTAGTGTTAGGGTTAGGTTAATGGTTAGGGTTAGGGTTAGGGTTAGGATAAGGGCTAGGGTTTAGGGTAAGGGTAAGTGTTAGGTTTAGGGTTAGGGTTAGGGTTAGGGTAAGGGTTAGGGTTAGGGTTAGGTTTAGGTGGTAGGGTTAGGGTTAAGGTTAGGGTGAGGGTTAGGGTAAGGGTAAGGGTTAGGGTTAGGATTAGTTTTAGGGTTAGGGTTAGGATAAGGGTAAGGGTTAGTGTTAGGTTTAGGGTTATAGTTAAGGTTAGGTTTAGGGTTAGGGTTAGGGTTAGGGTTATGGTTAGGGTAAGGGTAAGGGTTAGGGTTGGGGTTAGGGTTAGGTTTAGGGTTAGAGTTAGGGTAAGGTCAAGGTTTAGGCTTAGGTTTAAGGTTAGGGTTAGGATTAGGTTTATGGTTAGGTTAAGGTTAGGGTTAGGTAAGGGTAAGGGTTAGGGTTAGGGTTAGGGTTAGGGTAGGGTTTAGTGTAAGGGTAAGTGTTAGTGTTAGGTTTAGGTTTAGGATAATGGTAAGGATTAGGGTTAGGATTAGGGTTAGGGTAAGGGTTAGGGTTAGAATTAGGGTAAGGGTTAGGGTTAGGGTAAGGGTTAGGGTAGGTTAGGGTAAGGGTTAGGGTTAGTGTTAGGTTAGGGTTTGAGTTAGGTTAGGGTTAGATTAAGGGTAAGTGTTAGGGTTAGGGTTAGGGTTAGTTTAAGGGTTAGGGTTAGGCTTAGGTTTAGAGTGAGATTTAGGGTTGGTTAAGGGTAAGGGTTATGGTTATGGTTAGGGATAGGGTTAGGTTAAGGTTTAGGGTTAGGGTAAGGGTTAGGGAAATGGTTAGGGTTAGGGTTAGGGTTAGGGTAAGGGTAAGGGTTAGGGTTAGGGTTAGGGTAAGGGTTAGGGTTACGGTTACCTTTAGGGTTAGTTTAAGGGTTAGAGTTAGGTTTACGGTAAGGGTAAGGGTTAGCGTTAGGGTAAGAGTTAGGGTTAGGATTAGTGTTACGGTTAGGGTAATGGTTAGGGTTAGGGTTACGGTTAGGTTTAGGTTAGGGATAGGGTTAGGGTTAGGGTAAGGTTATGTGTTAGGGTAGGGTTAGGGTTTGGGTTAGGGTTAAGGTTAGGGTTAGGATTAGGGTTAGATTAGGGTTAGGTTTAGTGTTAGGGTTAGGGTAAGTTTATGTGTTAGGGTAGGGTTAGTGTTTGGGTTAGGGTTAAGGTTAGGGTTAGGATTAGGGTTTGGGTTAGGGTTAAAGTTAGGGTTAGGGTTAGAGTTAGGGTTAGGATAAGGGTTAGGGTTAGAGTTAGGGTAAGGTTTATGGTTAGGGTTAGGGTTAGGGTTAGGGTTAGAGTTAGGGTTAGGTTTAGGGTTAGGGTAAGGGTTAGGGTTACGTCGTTAGTTTAAGGGTTAGGGTTAGGGTAAGGGTAAGTGTTAGGGTTACGGTAAGAGTTAGGGTTTGGTTTAGGGTTAGGGTGAGGTTTAGGGTAAGGGTTAGGGTTAGGATTAGGTTTAGAGTTAGGGTAATGGTTAGGGTTAGGGTTAGGGTTAGGGTTAGGGATAGGGTTAGGGTTAGGTTTAGGGTTGGGGTTAAAGTTAGGTTTAGGGTTAGGGTAGGTTTAAGGATTAGGGTTAGGGTTAGGGTTAGGGTTAGGTTAAGGTTATGTGTTAGGGTTAGGGATAGGCTTAGGGTTAGGGTTACTGGAAGTGATAGGATTAGGGTAAGGGTTACTGTTAGGGTTAGGGTAAGGGTTAGGGTTAGGGTTAAAGTTAGGGTCAGGGTTAGGGTTAGGGTTAGGGTTAGGGTAAGGGTAAGGGTTAGGGTTAGGTTTAGGGTTAGGGTAAGTTTAAAGGTTAGGTTTAGGGTTAGGGTTAGGTTTAGGTTTAGGGTTAGGCAAGGATAAGTGTTAGGGTTAGGATTAGGTTTAGGGTTGGGGTTAAGGTTAGGGTTAGGGTTAGGGTAAGGGTAAGGGTTAGGGTTAGGGTTAGGGTTAAGGTAAGTGTTAGGGTTAGGGTTAGGGTTAGGGTTAGGGTAAAGGTAAGTGTTAGGGTTAGGTTTAGGGTTAGGGTTAGGGTAAGGGTTAGGGTTAGAGTTAGTGTTAGGGTTAGGGTTACGGTTAGGGTTAGGGTTAGGGTAAGGGTATGTGTTAGGGTTAGGGTTAGGGTTAAGGTAAGGGTAAGGATTAGGGTTAGAGTTAGGGTTAGGTTTAGGTTTAGGTTTAAGGTTCGGGATAGGGTAAGGGTAAGGGTTAGGGTTAGGGTTAGGTTTAGGTTTGGGGTTGAGGTTAGGTTTAGGGTTAGGGATAGTGTTAGGGTTAGGGTTAGGGTTAGGGTTAGGGTAAGGGTATGTGTTAGGGTTAGGGTTAGGGTTAAGTTAAGGGTAAGTTTTAGGGTTAGGGTTAGGATAAGGGTAAGGGTTAAGGTTAGGTGAGGGTTGGGGTTAATTTTAGGTTTAGGGTTAGGGTTAGGGTAAGGGCAAGGATTAGGGTTAGGGTTGGGGTTAAGTTTAGGGTTAGGATTAGGGTTAGGGTTAGGGTTAAGCTTAGGGTTAGGGTTAGGGATAGGGTTAGGGTAAGGGTTAGGGTTAGAGTTAGGGTAAGGGTTAGGGTTAGGGTTAGGGTTAGAGTTAGGTTTAATGTTAGGGTTAGGGTTAGAGGTTAGGCTTAAGGTTAGGGTTAGGGTAAGGATTAGGGTTAGGGTTAGGTTTAGTTTAAGGGTTAGGGTTAGGGTTAGGGGAAGGGTAAGGTTTAAGGTTAGAGTAAGATTTAGGGTTAGGTTTAGGGTTAGGGTTATGGTTAGGGTAAGGGTAAGTATTAGGGTTAGGTTTAGGGTTAGAGTAAGGGTAAGGGTTAGGTTTAATGTTAGGGTTAGATTTAGGGTTAGGGTTAGGGTTAGGGTTAAGTTTAGGGTGAGGGTAAGGGTAAGGGTTAGGGTTAAGATTAGGTTTAGGGTTAGGGTAAGGGTTAGGGTTAGGGTTAGGGTAAGGGTTAGGGTTACGTTTAGGGTTAGCTTTAGTGTTGGGGTTAAGGTTAGGGTTAGGGTTAGGGTAAGGGTAACGGTTAGGTTAGGGTTAGGGTTAGGGTTAAGGTTAGGGTTAGGGTTAGGGTTAGGTTTAGGTTTAGGATTAGGGTTATGGTTAGGGTAAGGTTTAGGGTTAGGGTTAGGGTTAGGTTTAGGTTTAGGGTAAGTGTAAGGGTTAGGGTTAGAGTTAGGTTTAGGGTTAGCGTTAGGGTTAGGGTAAGGTTATGTGTTAGGGTTAGGGTTAGGGTTAGGCTTAGGCTTAGGGTTACTGGAAGTGTTAGGGTTAGGGTTAAGATTAGGATTAGGGTTAGGGTAAGGGTTAGGGTTAGGATTAGGATAAGGGTTAGGTTTAGGGTTAGGGTTAGGATTAGTGTACGGTTAGGGTAAGGTTATGTGTTAGGGTTAGGGTTAGGGTTAGGGTAAGTGTTAGGGTTAGAGTAAGGGTAAGGGTGAGGGTTAAATTTAGGGTCAGGGTTAGGGTTAGGATTAGGGTTAGGGTAAGGGTAAGAGTTAGCGTTAGGATTAGGGTTAGGGTAAGGGTAAGTGTTAGGTTTAGGGTTAGGTTTAGGTTTAGGGTTAGTGTTAGGGTAAGGGTAAGGGTTAGGGTTAATGTTAGGTTTAGGGTAAGGGTTAGGGTTAGGGTTAGGGGTTAGGGTTAGTTTTATGGTTAGGTTAAAGGTTAGGGTTAGGGTTAGGGTTAGAATAAGGGTTAGGTTTAGGGTAAGGGTAAGTGTTAGGGTTAGGGTTTGGGTTAGGGTTAGGGTAATGGTTAGGGTTAGGGTTACGTTTAGGTGGTAGGGTTAGGTTTACGGGTAGGGGTAGGGTTAGGGTAAAGGTAAGGGTTAGGTTTAGGGTTTAGGCTTAGGATTCGTTTTAGGGTTATGGTTAGGGTTAGGGTAAGGGCAAGGGTTAGGCTTAGGGATAAGGTTAGAGTTAGATTAAGGGTTAGGGTTAGGGATTAGGGTTAGGGTTAGGGTTAGTGTAAGGGTTAGGTTTAGGGTTAGGTTTAGGTTAAGGGTTAGGGTTAGGTTTAGGGTAAGTGTTATGGTTAGGGTTAGGGTTAGGGTTAGGGTTAGGGTTAGGTTTAAGGTTAAGGTTAGGGTTAGGGTTAGGGTTTGGGTAAGGGTTGGAGTTAGCGTTAGGGTTATGGTAAGGGTAAGGGTTAGGGTTAAGGTTAGGGTTAGGGTTAGGTGGTTGGGTTAGGGTTAGGGTTAGGGGTATGGTTAGGGTTAGGGTAAGCGTAAGGGTTAGGGTTAGATTTAGGGTTAGGTTTAGGGTTAGAGTTAGCGTTAGGGTTATGGTAAGGATAAGGGTTAGGGTTAGGGGTAGGGTTAGGTTTAAGGTTAAGGTTAGGGTTAGGGTTAGGGTTTGGGTAAGGGTAATGGTTAGGGTTAGGTTTATGGTTAGGGTTAGAGTAAGTTAGGTAAGGGTTAGGTTTAGGGTTATGGTTAGGGTTAGGGATTGGGTAAGGGTTAGGGTTTGGGTAAGGATAAGTGTTAGGGTTAGGTTTAGGGTTAGGTTTAGGGTTAAGGTTAGGGTTAGGGTGAGGGTAAGGGTAAGGTTTAGGGTTAGGGTTAGGTTTAGGGTTAGGGTAAGGGTTAGGGTTAGGGTAAGGGTAAGTGTTAGGGTTAGGATTAGGTTTAGGGTTAGGTTAAGGTTAGGGTTAGGATTAGGGTTACGGTTAGGGTTAGGGTTAGGGTTAGGGTAACGGTATGTGTTCGGGTTAGGGTTAGGGTTAGGGTTAGGGTTAGCGTTAGGGTAAGCGTAAGGGTTAGCGTTAGGTTAGGGTTAAGGTAAGGGTAAGGTTTAGGATTAGGGTTAGGTTTAGGTTTAGGGTTAGGATTAGGGTTAGGGTTAGGGTTAGTTTAAGGGTTAGGGTCAGGTTTAGGGTAAGGATTAGGGTTAGGGTAAGAGTTAGGGTTAGGTTTAGGGTTAGGGTTAGGGTAAGGGTAAAGGTTAGAGTTAGGATTAGCGTTAGGTTTAGGGTAATGTTTAGGGTTAGGGTTAGGGTTAGTTTTAGGGTTAGGGATAGGGTAAGCGTAAGGGTTAGGGTTAGGGTTGGGGTTTGGTTTAGGGTTGGGGGTAAGGTTAGTTTTAGGGTTAGGTTACGTTTAAGGATTAGGGTTAGGGTTAGGGTTAGGGTTAGTGTAAGGGTTAGGGTTAGGGTTAGGTTTAGGTTAAGGGTTAGGGTTAGGGTTAGGTTTAGGGTAAGTGTTAGGGTTAGGGTTAGGGTTATGGTTACTGTTAGGGTAAGGGTTATGGTTAGGGTTAGGGTTAGGGTTAGGGTAAGGGTAAGTGTTAGCCTTAGGGTTAGGGTTAGGGTTAGGGTAAGTGTTAATGTAAGGGTAAGTTTAGGGTTAAGGTTAGGGTTAGGTTTAGGTGGTTGGGTTAGGGTTAGGGTTAGGGGTATGGTTAGGGTTAGGGTAAGCGTAAGGGTTAGGGTTAGGGGTAGGGTTAGGGTTAGGTTTAGGGTTAGGGTTAGGGTAAGGGTAAGGGTTAGGTTTAGGGTTATGGTTAGGGTTAGGATTAGGGTTAGGGTAAGGGAAATGGTTAGGGTTAGGTTTAGGGTTAGGTTTAGGGTAAGTGTAAGGGTTAGGTTTAGGGTTATGGTTAGGGTTAGGGATTGGGTTAGGGTTAGGGTTTGGGTATGGATAAGTGTTAGGGTTAGGGTTAGGGTTAGGTTTAGGGTTAAGGTTAGGGTTAGGGTGAGGGTGAGGGTAAGGTTTAGGGTTAGGTTTAGGTTTAGGGTTAGGGTTAGGGTTAGGGTTAGGGTAGGGGTAAGTGTTAGGTTTAGGATTAGGGTTAGGGTTAGGGTTAAGGTTAGGGATAGGATTAGGGTTACGGTTAGGGTTAGGGTAACAGTATGTGTTCGGGTTACGGTTAGGGTTAGGGTTAGGGTTAGCGTTAGGGTAAGCGTAAGGGTTAGTGTTAGGTTAGGGTTAAGGTAAGGGTAAGGTTTAGGGTTAGGGTTAGGTTTAGGTTTAGGGTTAGAATTAGGGTTAGGGTTAGGGTTAGGGTTAGGGTAAGGGTAAGGGTTAGGGTTAGGGTTAGGGTTACTGTCAGGGTGAGGGTAAGTGTAAGGTTTAGGGTTAAAGTTAGGGTTAGGGTTAGGCTTAGGGTTAGAGTAAGGTTAAGGGTTAGGGTTAGGTTTAGGGTGAGGGTAACAGTAAGGGTTAGGTTTAGGGTTAGGGTTAGGTTTAGAGTTAGTGTTAGGGTAAGGGTAAGGGTTAGGGTTAGGGTTAGGGTTAGGGTAAGGTTTAGGGTTAGGGGTTAGGGTTAGTATTAGGGTTAGGTTAAGGGTTAGGTTTAGGGTTAGGATTAGGATAAGGGTTAGGGTTAGGGTAAGGGTAAGTGTTAGGTTTATGGTTAAGGTTAGTTTTAGGGTAAGGGTTAGGGTTAGGGTTAGGTTTAGGTGGTAGCGTTAGGGTTTGGGTTAGGGTTAGGGTTAGGGTTAGAGTAAGGGTAAGGGTTAGGGTTAGGTTTAGGGTTAGAGTAAGGGTAAGGGTTAGGTTTAGGGTTAGGGTTAGGTTTAGAGTTAGTGTTAGGGTAAGGGTAAGGTTTAGGGTTAGGGTTAGGGTTAGGGTAAGGTTAGGGTTAGGGGATAGGGTTAGTGTTAGGGTTAGGTTAATGGTTAGGGTTAGGGTTAGGGTTAGGATAAGGGCTAGGTTTTAGGGTAAGGGTAAGTGTTAGGTTTAGGGTTAGGGTTAGGGTTAGGGTAAGGGTTAGGGTTAGGGTTAGGTTTAGGTGGTAGGGTTAGGGTTAGGGTTAGGGTTAGGGTTAGGGTAAGGGTAAGGGTTAGGGTTAGGATTAGTTTTAGGGTTAGGGTTAGGATAAGGGTAAGGGTTAGGGTTAGGTTTAGGGTTAGAGTTAAGGTTAGGTTTAGGGTTAGGGTTAGGTTTAGGGTTATGGTTAGGGTAAGGGTAAGGGTTAGGGTTAGGGTTAGGGTTAGGTTTAGGGTTAGAGTTAGGGTAAGGGCAAGGTTTAGGCTTAGGTTTAAGGTTAGGGTTAGGATTAGGTTTAGGGTTAGGTTAAGGTTAGGGTTAGGTAAGGGTAAGGGTTAGGGTTAGGGTTAGGGTTAGGGTTATGGTTATGGTTTGGGTAACAGTTAAGGTAGGTTAGGTTAAGGGTTAGGGTTAGTGTTAGGTTACGGTTAGAGTTAGGTTAGAGTTAGGTTAAGGGTAACGGTTAGGGTTAGGGTTAGGGTTAGTTTAAGGGTTATGGTTATGGTTAGGGTTAGAGTGAGATTTAGGGTTGATTAAGGGTAAGGGTTATGGTTAGGGTTAGGGTTAGGTTAAGTGTTAGGGTTAGGGTTAGGGTTAGGGTTAGGGAAAGGGTTAGGGTTATTGTTAGGGTTAGGGTAAGGGTTAGGGTTAGGGTTAGGGTAAGTGTTAGCCTTAGGGTTAGGGTTAGGGTTAGGGTAACGGTAAGGTTTATTTTTAGGGTTAGGGTTAAGGTTAGGGTAAAGGTAAGGGTAAGTGTTAGGGTTAGGGTTAGGTTTAGGGTAAGGGTAAGGGTTAGGGTTAAGGTTAGGGTTAGGGTTAGGTTTAGGTTAGGGTTAGGGTTAGGGTTACGTTTAGGGTTAGGGTTAGGGTTAGGGTTAGGGTTAGGGTTAGGTTTAGGGTTAGAATTAGCCTTAGGGTTAGGGTAAGGATAAGGGTTAGGGTTAGGGTTAGGGTTAGGGTTAGGGTAGGGTTTAGTGTAAGGGTAAGTGTTAGTGTTAGGGTTAGGTTTAGGATAATGGTAAGGATTAGGGTTAGGATTAGGATTAGGGTAAGGGTTAGGGTTAGAATTAGGGTAAGGGTTAGGGTTAGGGTTAGGGTTAGGTTTAGGGTTAGGTTAAGGTTAGGTTGAGGGTAAGGGTAAGGGTTAGGGTTAGGCTTAGGCTTAGGGTTAAGGTTTAGGTTAGGGTTAAGTTTAGGGTTAGGTTAAGGTTAGGGTTAGGGTAAGGGTAAGGGTTAGGGTTAGGGTTAGGGTTAGGGTTAGGGTAAGGGTTAGGGTAGGTTAGGGTAAGGGTTAGGGTTAGTGTTAGGTTAGGGTTTGAGTTAAGTTAGGGTTAGATTAAGGGTAAGTGTTAGGGTTAGGGTTAGGGTTAGTTTAAAGGTTAGGGTTAGGGTTAGGTTTAGAGTGAGATTTAGGGTTGGTTAAGGGTAAGGGTTATGGTTATGGTTAGGGATAGGGTTAGGTTAAGGTTTAAGGTTAGGGTTAGGGTTAGGGAAATGGTTAGGGTTAGAGTTAGGGTTAGGGTAAGGGTAAGGGTTAGGGTTAGGGTTAGGGTAAGGGTTAGGGTTACGGTTACCTTTAGGGTTAGTTTAAGGGTTAGAGTTAGGTTTACGGTAAGGGTAAGGGTTAGCATTAGGGTAAGAGTTAGGATTAGGTTTAGGGTTAGGGTTAGGGTAAGGGTAAGGGTTAGGGTTACGATTAGTGTTACGGTTAGGGTAATGGTTAGGGTTAGGGTTACGGTTAGGTTTAGGTTAGGGATAGGGTTAGGGTTAGGGTAAGGTTATGTGTTAGGTTAGGGTTACGGTTTGGGTTAGGGTTAAGGTTAGGGTTAGGATTAGGGTTAGATTAGGGTTAGGTTTAGTGTTAGGGTTAGGGTAAGTTTATGTGTTAGGGTAGGGTTAGTGTTTGGGTTAGGGTTAAGGTTAGGGTTAGGATTAGGGTTTGGGTTAGGGTTAAAGTTAGGGTTAGGGTTAGAGTTAGGGTTAGGATAAGGGTTAGGGTTAGAGTTAGGGTAAGGTTTATGGTTAGGGTTAGGGTTAGGGTTAGGGTTAGAGTTAGGGTTAGGTTTAGGGTTAGGGTAAGGGTTAGGGTTAGGTTTAGTTTAAGGGTTAGGGTTAGGGTTAGGGTAAGGGTAAGTGTTAGGGTTACGGTAAGAGTTAGGGTTTGGTTTAGGGTTAGGGTTAGGTTTAGGGTAAGGGTTAGGGTTAAGATTAGGTTTAGAGTTAGGGTAATGGTTAGGGTTAGGGTTAGGGTTAGGGTTAGGGATAGGGTTAGAGTTAGGTTTAGGGTTGGGGTTAAAGTTAGGTTTAGGGTTAGGGTACGTTTAAGGATTAGGGTTAGGGTTAGGGTTAGGGTTAGGTTAAGGTTATGTGTTAGGGTTAGGGATAGGCTTAGGGTTAGGGTTACTGGAAGTGATAGGATTAGGGTAAGGGTTACTGTTAGGGTTAGGGTAAGGGTTAGGGTTAGGGTTAAAGTTAGGGTCAGGGTTAGGGTTAGGGTTAGGGTTAGGGTAAGGGTAAGGGTTAGGGTTAGGTTTAAGGTTAGGGTAAGTTTAAGGGTTAGGTTTAGGGTTAGGGTTAGGTTTAGGTTTAGGGTTAGGCAAGGATAAGTGTTAGGGTTACGATTAGGTTTAGGGTTGGGGTTAAGGTTAGGGTTAGGGTTAGGGTAAGGGTAAGGGTTAGGGTTAGGGTTAGGGTTAAGGTAAGGGTTAGGGTTAGGTTTAGGGTTAGGGTTAGGGTAAAGGTAAGTGTTAGGGTTAGGTTTAGGGTTAGGGTTAGGGTAAGGGTTAGGGTTAGGGTTAGTGTTAGGGTTAGGGTTACGGTTAGGGTTAGGGTTAGGGTAAGGGTATGTGTTAGGGTTAGGGTTAGGGTTAAGGTAAGGGTAAGGATTAGGGTTAGAGTTAGGGTTAGGTTTAGGTTTAGGTTTAAGGTTCGGGATAGGGTAAGGGTAAGGGTTAGGGTTAGGGTTAGGTTTAGGGTTAAGGTAAGGGTAAGGGTTAGGTTTAGGGTTAGGGATAGTGTTAGGGTTACGGTTAGGGTTAGGGTTAGGGTAAGGGTATGTGTTAGGGTTAGGGTTAGGGTTAAGGTAAGGGTAAGATTTAGGGTTAGGGTTAGGTTTAGGTTTAGGGTTAAGTTTAGGGATAGGGTAAGGTTAAGGGTTAGGGTTAGGGTTAGGTTGAGGTTTAAGGTAAGGGTAAGGGTTAGGGTTAGGGTTAGGGGTAGGGTTAGTGTTAGGGTTATGGTTAGGGTGAGGTTTAGGTTTAGGATTAGGGTTAGGATAAGGGTAAGGATTAAGGTTAGGTGAGGGTTGGGGTTAGTTTTAGGTTTAGGGTTAGGGTTAGGTTTAGGGTAAGGGTTAGGGTTAGGATTAGGTTTAGAGTTAGGGTAATGGTTAGGGTTAGGGTTAGGGTTAGGGTTAGGGTTAGGGATAGTGTTAGGGTTAGATATAGGGTTGGGGTTAAAGTTAGGTTTAGGGTTAGGGTACGTTTAAGGATTAGGGTTAGGGTTAGGGTTAGGGTTAGGTTAAGGTTATGTGTTAGGGTTAGGGATAGGCTTAGGGTTAGGGTTACTGGAAGTGATAGGATTAGGGTAAGGGTTACTGTTAGGGTTATGGTAAGGGTTAGGGTTAGGGTTAAAGTTACGGTCAGGGTTAGGGTTAGGGTTAGGGTTAGGGTAAGGGTAAGGGTTAGGGTTAGGTTTAGGGTTAGGGTAAGTTTAAGGGTTAGGTTTAGGGTTAGGGTTAGGTTTAGGTTTAGGGTTAGGCAAGGATAAGTGTTAGGGTTAGGATTAGGTTTAGGGTTGGGGTTAAGGTTAGGGTTAGGTTTAGGATTAGGGTTAAGGTAAGGGTTAGGGTTAGGTTTAGGGTTAGGGTTAGGGTAAGGGTTAGGGTTAGGGTTAGTGTTAGGGTTAGGGTTACAGTTAGGGTTAGGGTTAGGGTAAGGGTATGTGTTAGGGTTAGGGTTAGGGTTAAGGTAAGGGTAAGGATTAGGGTTAGAGTTAGGGTTAGGTTTAGGTTTAGGTTTAAGGTTCGGGATAGGGTAAGGGTAAGGGTTAGGGTTAGGGTTAGGTTTAGGGTTAAGGTAAGGGTAAGGGTTAGGTTTAGGGTTAGGGATAGTGTTAGGGTTACGGTTAGGGTTAGGGTTAGGGTAAGGGTATGTGTTAGGGTTAGGGTAAGGGTTAAGGTAAGGGTAAGTTTTAGGGTTAGGGTTAGGTTTAGGTTTAGGGTTAAGTTTAGGGATAGGGTAAGGTTAAGGGTTAGGGTTAGGTTGAGGTTTAAGGTAAGGGTAAGGGTTAGGGTTAGGGTTGGGGTAGGGTTAGTGTTAGGGTTATGGTTAGGGTGAGGTTTAGGTTTAGGATTAGGGTTAGGATAAGGGTAAGGGTTAAGGTTAGGTGAGGGTTGGGGTTAGTTTTAGGTTTAGGGTTAGGGTTAGGGTAAGGGCAAGGATTAGGGTTAGGGTTGGGGTTAAGTTTAGGGTTAGGATTAGGGTTAGGGTTAGGGTTAAGCTTAGGGTTAGGGTTAGGGATAGGGTTAGGGTAAGGGTTAGGGTTAGGGTTAGAGTTAGGGTAAGGGTTAGGGTTAGGGTTAGGGTTAGAGTTAGGTTTAATGTTAGGGTTAGGGTTAGGGGTTAGGCTTAAGGTTAGGGTTAGGGTAAGGATTAGGGTTAGGGTTAGGTTTAGTTTAAGGGTTAGGGTTAGGGTTAGGGGAAGTGTAAGTTTTAAGGTTAGAGTAAGATTTAGGGTTAGGTTTAGGGTTAGGGTTATGGTTAGGGTAAGGGTAAGTATTAGGTTAGGTTTAGGGTTAGAGTAAGGGTAAGGGTTAGGTTTAATGTTAGGGTTAGATTTAGGATTAGGGTTAGGGTTAAGTTTAGGGTGAGGGTAAGGGTAAGGATTAGGGTTAAGATTAGGATTAGGGTTAGGGTAAGGGTTAGGGTTAGGGTTAGGGTAAGGTTTAGGGTTACGGTTAGGGTTAGCTTTAGTGTTGGGGTTAAGGTTAGGGTTAGGGTTAGGGTAAGGGTAACGGTTAGGTTAGGGTTAGGGTTAGGGTTAAGGTTAGGGTTAGGGTTAGGGTTAGGTTTAGGTTTAGGATTAGGGTTATGGTTAGGGTAAGGTTTAGGGTTAGGGTTAGGGTTAGGTTTAGGTTTAGGGTAAGTGTAAGGGTTAGGGTTAGAGTTAGGTTTAGGGTTAGGGTTAGGGTTAGGGTAAGGTTATGTGTTAGGGTTAGGGTTAGGCTTAGGCTTAGGCTTAGGGTTACTGGAAGTGTTAGGGTTAGGGTTAAGATTAGGATTAGGGTTAGGTAAGGGTTAGGGTTAGGGTTAGGATAAGGGTTAGGTTTAGGGTTAGGGTTAGGATTAGTGTACGGTTAGGGTAAGGTTATGTGTTAGGGTTAGGGTTAGGGTTAGGGTAAGTGTTAGGGTTAGAGTAAGGGTAAGGGTGAGGGTTAAATTTAGGGTCAGGGTTAGGGTTAGGATTAGGGTTAGGGTAAGGGTAAGGGTTAGCGTTAGGATTAGGGTTAGGGTAAGGGTAAGTGTTAGGTTTAGGGTTAGGTTTAGGTTTAGGGTTAGTGTTAGGGTAAGGGTAAGGGTTAGGGTTAATGTTAGGTTTAGGGTAAGGGTTAGGGTTAGGGTTAGGGGTTAGGGTTAGTTTTATGGTTAGGTTAAAGGTTAGGGTTAGGGTTAGGGTTAGAATAAGGGTTAGGTTTAGGGTAAGGGTAAGTGTTAGGGTTAGGGTTTGGGTTAGGGTTAGGGTAAGGGTTAGGGTTAGGGTTAGGTTTAGGTGGTAGGGTTAGGTTTAGGGGTAGGGGTAGGGTTAGGGTAAAGGTAAGGGTTAGGTTTAGGGTTAGGGTTAGGATTAGTTTTAGGGTTATGGTTAGGGTTAGGGTAAGGGCAAGGGTTAGGCTTAGGGATAAGGTTAGAGTTAGATTAAGGGTTAGGGTTAGGGGTTAGGGTTAGGGTTAGGGTTAGTGTAAGGGTTAGGTTTAGGGTTAGGTTTAGGTTAAGGGTTAGGGTTAGGTTTAGGGTAAGTGTTATGGTTAGGGTTAGGGTTAGGGTTAGGGTTAGGTTTAAGGTTAAGGTTAGGGTTAGGGTTAGGGTTTGGGTAAGGGTTGGAGTTAGCGTTAGGGTTATGGTAAGGGTAAGGGTTAGGGTTAAGGTTAGGGTTAGGGTTAGGTGGTTGGGTTAGGGTTAGGGTTAGGGGTATGGCTAGGGTTAGGGTAAGCGTAAGGGTTAGGGTTAGATTTAGGGTTAGGTTTAGGGTTAGAGTTAGCGTTAGGGTTATGGTAAGGATAAGGGTTAGGGTTAGGGGTAGGGTTAGGTTTAAGGTTAAGGTTAGGGTTAGGGATAGGGTTTGGGTAAGGGTAATGGTTAGGGTTAGGTTTATGGTTAGGGTTAGAGTAAGTGTAAGGGTTAGGTTTAGGGTTATGGTTAGGGTTAGGGATTGGGTAAGGGTTAGGGTTTGGGTAAGGATAAGTGTTAGGGTTAGGTTTAGGGTTAGGTTTAGGGTTAAGGTTAGGGTTAGGGTGAGGGTAAGGGTAAGGGTTAGGGTTAGGTTTAGGGTTAGGGTAAGGGTTAGGGTTAGGGTAAGGGTAAGTGTTAGGGTTAGGATTAGGTTTAGGGTTAGGTTAAGGTTAGGGTTAGGATTAGGGTTACGGTTAGGGTTAGGGTTAGGGTAACGGTATGTGTTCGGGTTAGGGTTAGGGTTAGGGTTAGGGTTAGCGTTAGGGTAAGCGTAAGGGTTAGCGTTAGGTTAGGGTTAAGGTAAGGGTAAGGTTTAGGGTTAGGGTTAGGTTTAGGTTTAGGGTTAGGATTAGGGTTAGGGTTAGGGTTAGTTTAAGGGTTAGGGTTAGGTTTAGGGTAAGGGTAAGGGTTAGGGTTAGGGTAAGAGTTAGGGTTAGGTTTAGGGTTAGGGTTAGGGTAAGGGTAAAGGTTAGGGTTAGGATTAGCGTTAGGTTTAGGGTAATGTTGAGGGTTAGGGTTAGGGTTAGTTTTAGGGTTAGGGATAGGGTAAGCGTAAGGGTTAGGGGTAGGGTTAGTGTTTGGTTTAGGGTTGGGGGTAAGGTTAGGTTTAGGGTTAGGTTACGTTTAAGGATTAGGGTTAGGGTTAGGGTTAGGGTTAGTGTAAGGGTTAGGGTTAGGGTTAGGTTTAGGGTAAGTGTTAGGGTTAGGGTTAGGGTTATGGTTACTGTTAGGGTAAGGGTTATGGTTAGGGTTAGGGTTAGGGTTAGGTTAAGGGTAAGTGTTAGCCTTAGGGTTAGGGTTAGGGTTAGGGTAAGTGTTAATGTAAGGGTAAGGTTAGGGTTAAGGTTAGGGTTAGGTTTAGGTGGTTGGGTTAGGGTTAGGGTTAGGGGTATGGTTATGGTTAGGGTAAGCGTAAGGGTTAGGGTTAGGGTTAGGGTTAGGTTTATGGTTAGAATTAGCGTTAGGGTTAGGGTAAGGATAAGGGTTAGGGTTAGGGGTAGGGTTAGGCTTAGGTTTAGGGTTAGGGTTAGGGTAAGGGTAAGGGTTAGGTTTAGGGTTATGGTTAGGGTTAGGATTAGGGTTAGGGTAAGGGAAATGGTTAGGGTTAGGTTTAGGGTTAGGTTTAGGGTAAGTGTAAGGGTTAGGATTAGGGTTAGGGTTAGGGTTAAGGTTAGGGATAGGATTAGGGTTACGGTTAGGGTTAGGGTAACAGTATGTGTTCGGGTTAGGGTTAGGGTTAGGGTTAGGGTTAGGGTTAGCGTTAGGGTAAGCGTAAGGGTTAGGGTTAGGGTTAGGGTTAGGGTTAGGGTTAGGGTTAGGGTAAGGGTAACGGTTAGGTTAGGGTTAGGGTTAGGGTTAAGGTTAGGGTTAGGGTTAGGGTTAGGTTTAGGTTTAGGATTAGGGTTATGGTTAGGGTAAGGTTTAGGGTTAGGGTTAGGGTTAGGTTTAGGTTTAGGGTAAGTGTAAGGGTTAGGGTTAGAGTTAGGTTTAGGGTTAGGGTTAGGGTTAGGGTAAGGTTATGTGTTAGGGTTAGGGTTAGGCTTAGGCTTAGGCTTAGGGTTACTGGAAGTGTTAGGGTTAGGGTTAAGATTAGGATTAGGGTTAGGTAAGGGTTAGGGTTAGGGTTAGGATAAGGGTTAGGTTTAGGGTTAGGGTTAGGATTAGTGTACGGTTAGGGTAAGGTTATGTGTTAGGGTTAGGGTTAGGGTTAGGGTAAGTGTTAGGGTTAGAGTAAGGGTAAGGGTGAGGGTTAAATTTAGGGTCAGGGTTAGGGTTAGGATTAGGGTTAGGGTAAGGGTAAGGGTTAGCGTTAGGATTAGGGTTAGGGTAAGGGTAAGTGTTAGGTTTAGGGTTAGGTTTAGGTTTAGGGTTAGTGTTAGGGTAAGGGTAAGGGTTAGGGTTAATGTTAGGTTTAGGGTAAGGGTTAGGGTTAGGGTTAGGGGTTAGGGTTAGTTTTATGGTTAGGTTAAAGGTTAGGGTTAGGGTTAGGGTTAGAATAAGGGTTAGGTTTAGGGTAAGGGTAAGTGTTAGGGTTAGGGTTTGGGTTAGGGTTAGGGTAAGGGTTAGGGTTAGGGTTAGGTTTAGGTGGTAGGGTTAGGTTTAGGGGTAGGGGTAGGGTTAGGGTAAAGGTAAGGGTTAGGTTTAGGGTTAGGGTTAGGATTAGTTTTAGGGTTATGGTTAGGGTTAGGGTAAGGGCAAGGGTTAGGCTTAGGGATAAGGTTAGAGTTAGATTAAGGGTTAGGGTTAGGGGTTAGGGTTAGGGTTAGGGTTAGTGTAAGGGTTAGGTTTAGGGTTAGGTTTAGGTTAAGGGTTAGGGTTAGGTTTAGGGTAAGTGTTATGGTTAGGGTTAGGGTTAGGGTTAGGGTTAGGTTTAAGGTTAAGGTTAGGGTTAGGGTTAGGGTTTGGGTAAGGGTTGGAGTTAGCGTTAGGGTTATGGTAAGGGTAAGGGTTAGGGTTAAGGTTAGGGTTAGGGTTAGGTGGTTGGGTTAGGGTTAGGGTTAGGGGTATGGCTAGGGTTAGGGTAAGCGTAAGGGTTAGGGTTAGATTTAGGGTTAGGTTTAGGGTTAGAGTTAGCGTTAGGGTTATGGTAAGGATAAGGGTTAGGGTTAGGGGTAGGGTTAGGTTTAAGGTTAAGGTTAGGGTTAGGGTTAGGGTTTGGGTAAGGGTAATGGTTAGGGTTAGGTTTATGGTTAGGGTTAGAGTAAGTGTAAGGGTTAGGTTTAGGGTCATGGTTAGGGTTAGGGATTGGGTAAGGGTTAGGGTTTGGGTAAGGATAAGTGTTAGGGTTAGGTTTAGGGTTAGGTTTAGGGTTAAGGTTAGGGTTAGGGTGAGGGTGAGGGTAAGGTTTAGGGTTAGGTTTAGGTTTAGGGTTCGGGTTAGGGTTAGGGTTAGGGTAAGGGTAAGTGTTAGGGTTAGGATTAGGGTTAGGGTTAGGGTTAAGGTTAGGGATAGGATTAGGGTTACGGTTAGGGTTAGGGTAACAGTATGTGTTCGGGTTAGGGTTAGGGTTAGGGTTAGGGTTAGGGTTAGCGTTAGGGTAAGCGTAAGGGTTAGTGTTAGGGTTAGGGTTAGGGTTAGGGTTAGGGTTAGGGTTATGGTAAGGGTAACGGTTAGGTTAGGGTTAGGGTTAGGGTTAAGGTTAGGGTTAGGGTTAGGGTTAGGTTTAGGTTTAGGATTAGGGTTATGGTTAGGGTAAGGTTTAGGGTTAGGGTTAGGGTTAGGTTTAGGTTTAGGGTAAGTGTAAGGGTTAGGGTTAGAGTTAGGTTTAGGGTTAGGGTTAGGGTTAGGGTAAGGTTATGTGTTAGGGTTAGGGTTAGGCTTAGGCTTAGGCTTAGGGTTACTGGAAGTGTTAGGGTTAGGGTTAAGATTAGGATTAGGGTTAGGTAAGGGTTAGGGTTAGGGTTAGGATAAGGGTTAGGTTTAGGGTTAGGGTTAGGATTAGTGTACGGTTAGGGTAAGGTTATGTGTTAGGGTTAGGGTTAGGGTTAGGGTAAGTGTTAGGGTTAGAGTAAGGGTAAGGGTGAGGGTTAAATTTAGGGTCAGGGTTAGGGTTAGGATTAGGGTTAGGGTAAGGGTAAGGGTTAGCGTTAGGATTAGGGTTAGGGTAAGGGTAAGTGTTAGGTTTAGGGTTAGGTTTAGGTTTAGGGTTAGTGTTAGGGTAAGGGTAAGGGTTAGGGTTAATGTTAGGTTTAGGGTAAGGGTTAGGGTTAGGGTTAGGGGTTAGGGTTAGTTTTATGGTTAGGTTAAATGTTAGGGTTAGGGTTAGGGTTAGAATAAGGGTTAGGTTTAGGGTAAGGGTAAGTGTTAGGGTTAGGGTTTGGGTTAGGGTTAGGGTAAGGGTTAGGGTTAGGGTTAGGTTTAGGTGGTAGGGTTAGGTTTAGGGGTAGGGGTAGGGTTAGGGTAAAGGTAAGGGTTAGGTTTAGGGTTAGGGTTAGGATTAGTTTTAGGGTTATGGTTAGGGTTAGGGTAAGGGCAAGGGTTAGGCTTAGGGATAAGGTTAGAGTTAGATTAAGGGTTAGGGTTAGGGGTTAGGGTTAGGGTTAGGGTTAGTGTAAGGGTTAGGTTTAGGGTTAGGTTTAGGTTAAGGGTTAGGGTTAGGTTTAGGGTAAGTGTTATGGTTAGGGTTAGGGTTAGGGTTAGGGTTAGGTTTAAGGTTAAGGTTAGGGTTAGGGTTAGGGTTTGGGTAAGGGTTGGAGTTAGCGTTAGGGTTATGGTAAGGGTAAGGGTTAGGGTTAAGGTTAGGGTTAGGGTTAGGTGGTTGGGTTAGGGTTAGGGTTAGGGGTATGGCTAGGGTTAGGGTAAGCGTAAGGGTTAGGGTTAGATTTAGGGTTAGGTTTAGGGTTAGAGTTAGCGTTAGGGTTATGGTAAGGATAAGGGTTAGGGTTAGGGGTAGGGTTAGGTTTAAGGTTAAGGTTAGGGTTAGGGTTAGGGTTTGGGTAAGGGTAATGGTTAGGGTTAGGTTTATGGTTAGGGTTAGAGTAAGTGTAAGGGTAAGGTTTAGGGTTATGGTTAGGGTTAGGGATTGGGTAAGGGTTAGGGTTTGGGTAAGGATAAGTGTTAGGGTTAGGTTTAGGGTTAGGTTTAGGGTTAAGGTTAGGGTTAGGGTGAGGGTAAGGGTAAGGGTTAGGGTTAGGGTTAGGTTTAGGTTTAGGGTAAGGGTTAGGGTTAGGGTAAGGGTAAGTGTTAGGGTTAGGATTAGGTTTAGGGTTAGGTTAAGGTTAGGGTTAGGATTAGGGTTACGGTTAGGGTTAGGGTTAGGGTAAAGGTATGTGTTCGGGTTAGGGTTAGGGTTAGGGTTAGGGTTAGCGTTAGGGTAAGCGTAAGGGTTAGCGTTAGGTTAGGGTTAAGGTAAGGGTAAGGTTTAGGGTTAGGGTTAGGTTTAGGTTTAGGGTTAGGATTAGGGTTAGGGTTAGGGTTAGTTTAAGGGTTAGGGTTAGGTTTAGGGTAAGGTTAGGGTTAAGGTTAGGGTTAGGTTTAGGTGGTTGGGTTAGGGTTAGGGTTAGGGGTATGGTTAGGGTTAGGGTAAGCGTAAGGGTTAGGGTTAGGGTTAGGGTTAGGTTTATGGTTAGAATTAGCGTTAGGGTTAGGGTAAGGATAAGGGTTAGGGTTAGGGGTAGGGTTAGGCTTAGGTTTAGGGTTAGGGTTAGGGTAAGGGTAAGGGTTAGGTTTAGGGTTATGGTTAGGGTTAGGATTAGGGTTAGGGTAAGGGAAATGGTTAGGGTTAGGTTTA
>JANJXV010000207.1:580000-597500 GCA_024803745.1 Megascapheus bottae
AGGGTAAGGTTGAGGGTTAGGGTTAGGGTTAGGGTTAGGATTGGTTTTAGGGTTAGGGTAAGGGCAAGGGTTAGGCTAAGGGTTAAGGTTAGAGTTAGATTAAGGGTTAGGGTTAGGGTTTAGGGTTAGGGTTAGGGTTAGTGTAAGGGTTAGGGTTAGGTTTAGGTTAAGGGTAAGGGTTAGGGTTAGGTTTAGGGTAAGTGTTAGGGTTAGGGTTAGGGTTAGTGTTAGGGTACGGGTTAGGGTTAGGGTTAGGGTTAACGTAAGGGTAAGTGTTAGGTTTAGGGTTAGGGTTAGGGTTAGGGTAAGTGGTAGGGTAAAGGTTAGGGTTAGGGTTAAGTTTAGGGTTGGGGTTAAGTTTATGGTTAGTGTTATTGTAAGGGCAAGGGTTAGGGTTAGGGTTACCGTTAGGGTAAGTGTTAGGGTTAGTGTTAGGGTTAGGGTTAGGGTTAGGGTTAGGGTTAGGTTTAGGGTTAGGTTTTGGGTAAGTGTAAGGGTTAGGTTTAGGGTTATGGTTAGGGTTACGGATTGGGTTAGGGTTAGGGTTTGGGTAAGGATAAGTGTTAGGGTTAGGGTTAGGGTTAGGTTTAGGGTTATGGTTATGGTTAAGGTTAGTGTCAGGTTTAGGGTTAGATTTAGGGTAAGCGCAAGGGTAAGTGTTAGGGTTAGTGTTATGGTTAGGGTTAGGATTAGGTTTAGGGTTAGGTTAAGGTTAGGGTTAGGGTTAAGGTTAGGGTAAGGGTTAGGTTTAGAGTTAGGGTAAGGGTTAGGGTTACGGTTAGGGTTAGGGTTAGGTTTAGACATAGGTTTAGGTTTAGGTTTAGGGTTTAGGCCTAGGGTTAGGGTTAGGGTAAGGGTTAGGGTTAGGTTTAGGGTTAGGGTAATGGTTAGGTTTAGGGTTAGGGTTAGGTTTAGGGTAATGGTTAGGTTTAGGGTTAGGGTTAGGTTTAGGATTAGGGTACGTTTAAGGATTAGGATTAGGGTTAGGGTTAGGGTTAGGGTTAGTGTTAGGGTAAGGGTAAGGGTTATGGTTAGGATTAGGGTTAGGGTTAGTGTTAGGGTTAGGTTTAGGGTTAGATTAGCGTTAGGGCTAGGGTTAGGGTAAGGTTATTTGTTAGGGTTAGGTTTAGGGTTAGGGTTAAGGTTAGGGTTAGGATTAGGGTTAGGGTTAGGTTTAAGGTTAGGGTTAGGTTTAGGGTTAGTGTTGGGGTAAAGGTTAGGGTTAGATTTAGTGTAAGGTTTAGGGTTAGGGTTAGGGTTAGGGTTAGAGTTAGGTTTAGGGTTAGGGTTAGGGGTTAGGCTTAGGGTTAGGGTTAGGTTTAGGGTTAGGGTAAGGGTTAGGGTAAGGGTTAGGGTTAGGCTTAGGTTTAGTTTAAGGGTTAGGGTTAGGTTTAGGGTAAGGGTAAGGGTTATGGTTAGGATTAGGTTTAGGTTTAGGGTAATGGTTAGGTTTAGGGTTAGGGTTAGGTTTAGGATTAGGGTACGTTTAAGGATTAGGATTAGGGTTAGGGTTAGGGTTAGGGTTAGGGTTAGGTGTAGGGTTAGGGTTAGGATTAGGGTACGGCTAGGGTAAGGTTATGTGTTAGGGTTAGGTTTAGGGTTAGGGAAAGTGTTAGGATTAGGTTAAGGGTAAGGGTTAGGTTAAAGTTAGGTTCAGGGTTAGGGTGAGGGTTAGGGTAAGGGTAAGAGTAAGGGTTAGCGTTAGATTTAGGGTTAGGGTAAGGGTAAGGGTTAGGTTTAGGGTTTGGGTTAGTTTTATGGTTAGTGTTAGGGTAAGGGTAGGGGTTAGGGTTAGGGTTAGGTTTAGGGTAAGGGTTAGGGTTAGGGGTTAGGATTAGTGTTACGGTTTGGTTAAGGGTTAGGGTAAGGGTTAGGGTTAGGATAAGTGTTAGGGTTAGGGTAAGGGTAAGTGTTAGGGTTAGGGTTAGGGTTAGGGTTAGGGTAAGGGTAAGGGTGAGGGTTAGGGTTAGGGTTAGGGTTAGGATTGGTTTTAGGGTTAGGGTTAGGGTTAGGGTAAGGGCAAGGGTTAGGCTAAGGGTTAAGGTTAGAGTTAGATTAAGGGTTAGGGTTAGGGTTTAGGGTTAGGGTTAAGGTTAGTGTAAGGTTTAGGGTTAGGTTTAGGTTAAGGGTTAGGGTTAGGGTTAGGTTTAGGGTAAGTGTTAGGGTTAGGGTTAGGGTTAGGGTTAGTGTTAGGGTAAGGGTTAGGGTTAGGGTTAGGGTTAGCGTAAGGGTAAATGTTAGGGTTAGGGTTAGGGTTAGGGTTAGGGTAAGGGTTAGGGTAAGGGTTAGGGTTAGGCTTAGGTTTAGTTTAAGGGTTAGGGTTAGGTTTAGGGTAAGGGTAAGGGTTATGGTTAGGATTAGGTTTAGGTTTAGGGTAATGGTTAGGTTTAGGGTTAGGGTTAGGTTTAGGATTAGGGTACGTTTAAGGATTAGGATTAGGGTTAGGGTTAGGGTTAGGGTTAGGGTTAGGTTTAGGGTTAGGGTTAGGATTAGGGTACGGTTAGGGTAAGGTTATGTGTTAGGGTTAGGGTTAGGGTTAGGGCAAGTGTTAGGATTAGGTTAAGGGTAAGGGTTAGGTTAAAGTTAGGTTCAGGGTTAGGGTGAGGGTTAGGGTAAGGGTAAGAGTAAGGGTTAGTGTTAGATTTAGGGTTAGGGTAAGGGTAAGGGTTAGGTTTAGGGTTAGGTTTAGGGTTAGGGTTAGGGTAAGGGTAAGGGTGAGGGTTAGGGTTAGGGTTAGGGTTAGGATTGGTTTTAGGGTTAGGGTTAGGGTTAGGGTTAGGATAAGTGTTAGGGTTAGGGTAAGGGTAAGTGTTAGGGTTAGGGTTAGGGTTAGGGTTAGGGTTAGGGTAAGGGTAAGGGTGAGGGTTAGGGTTAGGGTTAGGGTTAGGATTGGTTTTAGGGTTAGGGTTAGGGTTAGGGTTAGGTTTAGGTGGTAGGTTTAGGGTTAGGATTAGGGGTAGGGTTAGGGTTAGGGTAAGGGTAAGGGTGAGGGTTAGGGTTAGGGTTAGGGTTAGGATTGGTTTTACGTTTAGGGTTAGGGTTAGGGTAAGGGCAAGTGTTAGGCTAAGGGTTAATGTTAGAGTTAGATTAAGGGTTAGGGTTAGGGTTTAGCCTTAGGGTTAGGTTTAGGTTAAGGGTTAGGGTTAGGGTTAGGTTTAGGTTAAGTGTTAGGGTTAGGGTTAGGGTTAGGGTTAGTGTTAGGGTAAGGGTTAGTGTTAGGGTTAGGTTAATGGTTAGGGTTAGGGTTAGGATAAGGGTTAGGGTATAGGGTAAGGGTAAGTGTTAGGTTTAGGGTTAGGGTTAGGGTTAGGGTAAGGGTTAGGGTTAGGGTTAAGTTTAGGTGGTAGGGTTAGGGTTAGGGTTAGGGTTAGGGTAAGGTTAAGGGTTAGGATTAGTTTTAGGGTTAGGGTTAGGATAAGGGTAAGGGTTAGGGTTAGGTTTAGGGTTAGAGTTAATGTTAGGGTTAGGGTTAGGGTTAGGTTTAGGGTTATGGTTAGGGTAAGGGTAAGGGTTAGGGTTAGGGTTAGGGTTAGGTTTAGGGTTAGGGTTAGGGTAAGAGCAAGGTTTAGGCTTACGGTTAAGGTTAGGTTTAGGATTAGGTTTAGGGTTAGGTTAAGGTTAGGGTTAGGTAAGGGTAAGGGTTAGGGTTAGGGTTAGGTTTAGGGTTATGGTTTGGGTAACGGGTAAGGTAGGTTAGGTTAAGGGTTAGGGTTAGTGTTAGGTTAGGGTTAGAGTTAGGTTAGGGTTAGGTTAAGGGTAACGGTTAGGGTTAGGGTTAGGGTTAGTTCAAGGCTTAGGGTTAGGGTTAGGGTTAGAGTGAGATTTAGGGTTGATTAAGGGTAAGGGTTATGGTTAGGGTTAGGGTTAGGTTAAGGGTTAGGGTTAGGGTTAGGGTTTGGGAAAGGGTTAGGGTTAGGGTTAGTGTAGGGTTTAGTGTAAGGATAAGTGTTAGTGTTAGGGTTAGGTTTAGGATAAGGGTAAGGATTAGGGTTAGGATTAGGGTTAGAGTTACAGGTTAGGGTTAGGGTTATGGTTAGGGTGAGGGTTAGGTTTAGGGTTAGAGTTAGGATAAGGGTAAGGGTTAGGGGTAGGGGTAGGGTTAGTGTTAGTGTTAGGTTTAGGGTTAGTGTTAGGGTAAGGGCAAGGGTTAGGGTTAGGGTTGGGGTTAAGGTTAGGCTTAGGATTAGGGTTAGGGATAGGGTTAAGTTTAGGGATAGGGTTAGGGTTAGGGTAAGTGTTAGGGTGAGAATTAGGGTAAGGGTTAGGATTAGGGTTAACGTTAGGGTTAGGGTTAGTTTTAGGGTTTGGTTAAGGTTAGGGATAGGGTAACGGTAAGGGTTAGGGTTAGGGTTAGTGTTAGGGTTAGGGTTAAGGTTAGGGTTAGGGTAAGGGTTAGGGTAAGGGTTAGGGTAGGTTAGGGTAAGGGTTAGGGTTAGTGTTAGGTTAGGGTTTGAGTTAGGTTAAGGTTAGGTTAAGGGTAAGTGTTAGGGTTAGGTTTAGGGTTAGTTTAATGGTTAGGGTTAGGGTTAGGTTTAGAGTGAGATTTAGGGTTGGTTAATGGTAAGGGTTATGGTTAGGGTTAAGGATAGGGATAGGTTAAGGTTTAGGGTTAGGGTTAGGGAAAGGGTTAGGGTTAGGGTTAGGGTTAGGGTAAGGGTAAGGGTTAGGGTTAGGGTTAGGGTAAGGGTTAGGGTTACGGTTACCTTTAGGGTTAGTTTAAGGGTTAGAGTTAGGTTTAGGGTAAGGGTAAGGGTTAGCGTTAGGGTAAGAGTTAGGGTTAGGTTTAGGGTTAGGGTTAGGGTAAGGGTAAGGGTTAGGGTTAGGATTAGTGTTAGGGTTAGGGTAATGGTTAGGGTTAGGGTTACGGTTAGGTGTAGGTTAGGGATAGGGTTAGGGTTAGGGTAAGGTTATGTGTTAGGGTAGGGTTAGGGTTTGGGTTAGGTTTAAGGTTAGGGTTAGAATTAGGGATAGATTAGGGTTAGGGTTAGGGTTAGTGTTAGGGTAAGGTTATGTGTTAGGGTAGGGTTAGTGTTTGGGTTAGGGTTAAGGTTAGGGTTAGGATTAGGGTTTGGGTTATGGTTAAAGTTAGGGTTAGGGTTAGAGTTAGGGTTAGGATAAGGGTTAGGGTTAGAGTTAGGGTTAGGTTTAGGGTTAGGGTAAGGGTTAGGGTTAGGGTTAGGTTTAGTTTAAGGGTTAGGGTTAGGGTTAGGGTGAGGGTAAGTGTTAGGGTTAGGGTAAGAGTTAGGGTTTGGTTTAGGGTTAGGGTTGGGTTTAGGGTAAGGGTAAGGGTTAGGATTAGGATTAGTTTTAGGGTTAGGGATAGGGTAAGGGTAAGCGTTAGGTTTAGGGTTAGGGTTAGGTTTAGGGTTGGGGTTAAGGTTAGGTTTAGGGTTAGGGTATGTTTAAGGATTAGGGTTAGGGTTAGGGTAAGGGTAAGGGTTAGGGTTAGAGTTAGGGTTAGTGTTAGGGTTAGGCTTAGGGTTAGGGTTACTGGAAGTGTTAGGGTTAGGGTTAAGATTAGGATTAGGGTTAGGGTAAGGGTTAGGGTTAGGGTTAGGATTAGGATTAGGTGTAGGGTTAGGGTTAGGATTAGTGTACGGTTAGGGTAAGGTTATGTGTTAAGGTTAGGGTTAGGGTTTGGGTAAGTGTTAGGTTTAGGGTAAGGGTAAGGGTTAGGGTTAAAGTTAGGGTCAGGGTTAGGGTTAGGATTAGGGTTAGAGTAAGGGTAACGGTTAGCGTTAGGGTTAGGGTTAAGGTAAGGTTAAGGGTTAGGTTTAGGGTTAGGGTTAGCTTTAGGGTTAGTGTTAGGGTAAGGGTAAGTGTTAGGGTTAATGTTAGGTTTAGGGTAAGGGTTAGGGTTAGGGTTAGGGGTTAGGGTTAGTGTTATGGTTCGGTTAAGGGTTAGGGTTAGGGTTAGGGTTAGAATAAGGGTTAGGTTTAGGGTAAGGGTAAGTGTTAGGGTTAGGTTTTGGGTTAGGGTTAGGGTAAGGGTTAGGGTTAGGGTTAGGTTTAGCTGGTAGGGTTAGGGTTAGGGGTAGGGGTAGGGTTAGGGTAAGGGTAAGGTTTAGGTTTAGGGTTAGGGTTAGGATTAGTTTTAGGGTTATGGTTAGGGTTAGGGTAAGGGCAAGGGTTAGGCTTAGGGATAAGCTTAGAGTTAGATTAAGCGTTAGGGTTACGGGTTAGGGTTAGTGTTAGGGTTAGTGTAAGGGTTAGGTTTAGGGTTAGGTTTAGGTTAAGGGTTAGGGTTAGGTTTAGGGTAAGTGTTAGGGTTAGGGTTAGGGTTAGGGTTAGGGTAAGTGTTAGGGTAAGGGTAAGGGTTAGGGTTAAGTTTAGGGTTAGGGTTAGGTGGTTGGGTTAGGGTTATTGTTAGGGGTATGGTTAGGGTTAGGGTAAGCGTAAGGTTTAGGGTTAGGGTTAGGGTTAGGTTTAGGGTTAGAGTTAGCGTTAGGGTTAGGGTAAGGATAAGGTTTGGGTTAGGGGTAGGGTTAGGTTTAAGTTTAAGTTTAGGGTTAGGGTTAGGGCTAGGGTAAGGGTAATGGTTAGGGTTAGGTTTAGGGTTAGGGTTAGGGTAAGTGTAAGGGTTAGGTTTAGGGTTAGGTTTAGGGTTAAGGTTAGGGTTAGGGTGAGAGTAAGGGTAAGGTTTAGGGTTAGGGTTAGGTTTAGGTTTAGGGTAAGGGTTAGGGTTAGGGTTAGGGTTAGGGTAAGGGTAAATGTTAGGGTTAGGATTATGTTTAGGGTTAGGGTTAAGGTTAGGGTTAGGATTAGTGTTACGGTTAGGGTTAGGGTTAGGGTAAAGGTATGTGTTCGGGTTAAGGTTAGGGTTAGGGTTAGGGTTAGGTTTAGCTTTAGGGTAAGCGTAGGGGTTAGTGTTAGGTTAGGGTTAAGGTAAGGGTAAGGTTTAGGATTAGGGTTAGGTTGAGGTTTAGGGTTAGGATTGGGGTTAGGGTTAGGGTTAGGGTTAGTTTAAGGGTTACGGTTAGGTTTAGGGTAAGGGTAAGGGTTAGGGTTAGGGTAAGAGTTAGGGTTAGGTTTAGGGTTAGGGTTAGGTTAAGAGTAAAGGTTATGGTTAGGATTAGCGTTAGGTTTAGGGTAATGTTTAGGGTTAGGGTTAGGGTTAGTTTTAGGGTTAGGGATAGGGTAAGCGTAAGGGTTAGGGTTAGGGTTAGGGCTTGGTTTAGGGTTGGGGGTAAGGTTAGGTTTAGGGTTAGGTTACGTTTAAGAATTATGGTTAGGGTTAGGGTTAGGGTTATGCTTAGGGTTAGGGTTAGGGTTAGGATTAGGGTTAGGTTTAGGGTTAGAGTTAGGGTTAGGGTTAGTGTTAGTGTAAGGTAATGTGTTAGGGTTAGGGTTAGGTTTAGGGTAAGTTTTAGGGTTAGGGTTAGGGTTACGGTTAGGGTTAGGGTTAGGGTTTGTGTTAGGGTTAGTGTTAGGTTTAGGGTTAGGGTTAGGGTAAGGGCAAGGTTTAGGTTTAGGGTTGGGGTTTAGGATAGGTTTAGGATTAGGGTTAAGGTTAGGGTTAAGGTTAGGTTTAGGGTTAGGGCTAGGGTCAGGGTTAGGGCAAGGGTTAGGGTTAGAATTATGGTAAGGGTTAGGTTTAGAGTTAGGGTAAGGGTTAGGGTTAGGGTTAGGGTTAGGGTTAAGGTTAGGTTTAGGGTTAGGGTTAGGTTTAGGGTAAGGGTTAGGGTTAGAGTTAGGGTAAGGGTTAGGGTTAGGTTTAGGGTTAGCGTTAGGTTTAGGGTTAGGTTAAGGTTAGGTTTATGGTAAGGGTAGGGTTAGGGTTAGAGTTAGGCTTAGGGTTAAGGTTAAGGTTAGGGTCAGGTTTAGGGTTAGGTTAAGGTTAGGGTTAGGGTAAGGGTAAGGGTTTGGGTTAGGGTTAGGGTTAAGGTTAGGGTTAGGGTTAGGGTTAGGGTTAGGGTAAGGGTTAGGGTAGGTTAGGGTAAGATTTAGGTTTAGTGTTAGGTTAGGGTTAGTGTTAGGTTAGGGTTAGGTTAAGGGTAAGGATTAATGTTTGGGTTAGTTTAAGGGTTGAGTTTAGGGTTAGAGTGAGATTTAGGGTTGGTTAATGGTAAGGGTTAGGGTTAGGGTTAGGGTTAGGTTAAGGGTTAGGGTTAGGGTTAGTGTTAAAGAACGGGTTAGCGTTAGGGTTAGGGTTAGGGTTAGGGTTAGGGTAACGGTTAGGTTTAGGGTTAGGGTTAGGGTAAGTGTTAGCGTTAGGGTTAGGGTTAGGGTCAGGGTTAGGGTAAGGGTAAGTTTAGGGTTAGGGTTAGGGTTAAGGTTAGGGTAAGGGTAAGGGTAAGGGTAAGTGTTAGGGTTAGGGTTAGGTTTAGGGTAAGGGGAAGGGTTAGGGTTAACTTTAGGGTTAGGTTTAGGGTTAGGGTTAGGGTTAGGGTTAGTGTTAGGGTTAGTTTAAGGGTTAGGTTTGGGGTTAGGGTTAGGATAAGGGTTAGGGTTAGGGTTAGGGTAAGTGTTAGGTTAGGGTTAGGGTTAGGGTAAGTGTAAGGGTTAGGTTAGCGTTAGGATTAGTTTTACGGTTAGGGTCAGTATAAGGGTTAGGGTTAGGGTTAAGATTAGTTTTAGGGTTAGGGTCAGGGTAAGGATAAGGGTTAGGGTTAGGGTTAGGGTTAAGGTTAGTGTTAGGGTTAGGGTTTGGTTTAGGGTTAGGATTAGGGTAAGGGTAAGGGTTAGGGTTAGGGTTAGGGTTTGGGTTAGGTTTAGGGTTAGGATAAGGGCAACGTTTAGGCTTAGGGTTAAGGTTATGGTTAGGGTTAGGTTTAGAGTTAGGGTTAGGGTTAGGGTTAGGTTAAGGTTAGGGTTAGGGTAAGGGTAAGGGTTAGGTTTAGGGTTAGGGTTCGGGTTAAGGTTAGGGTTAGGGTTAGGGTAAGGGTTAGGGTAGGTTAGGTTAAGGGTTAGGGTTAGTGTTAGGTTAGGGTTAGAGTTAGGTTAGCGTTAGGTTAAGGGTAAGGGTTAGGGTTACGGTTAGGGTTAGTTTAAGGGTTAGGGTTAGGGTTAGGGTTAGAGTGAGATTTAGGGTTGGTTAAGGGTAAGGGTTATGGTTTGGGTTAGGGTTAAGGTTAGGTTAAGGTTTAGGGATAGGGTTAGGGTTAGGGTTATGGTAAGTGTTAGCGTTATGGTTAGGGTAAGTGTTAGGTTTAGAGTTAGGGTAAGGTTTAGGGTTAGCGTTAGAGTTAGGGTTAGGGTTAGAGTTAGATTTCGGGTTAGGGTTAGGGGTTAGGGTTAGGGTTAGGGTTAGGGTAACGATTAGGGTTAGGGTTAAGTTTAGTTTAAGGGTTAGATTTAGGGTTAGTGTTAGGGTTAGGGTAAGGGTAAGGTTTAGGGTTAGGGTTAGGGTTAGGTTTAGTTTAAGGGTTAGGGTTAGGGTTAGGGTGAGGGTAAGTGTTAGGGTTAGGGTAAGAGTTAGGGTTTGGTTTAGGGTTAGGGTTGGGTTTAGGGTAAGGGTAAGGGTTAGGATTAGGATTAGTTTTAGGGTTAGGGATAGGGTAAGGTTAAGCGTTAGGTTTAGGGTTAGGGTTAGGTTTAGGGTTGGGGTTAAGGTTAGGTTTAGGGTTAGGGTATGTTTAAGGATTAGGGTTAGGGTTAGGGTAAGGGTAAGGGTTAGGGTTAGAGTTAGGGTTAGTGTTAGGGTTAGGCTTAGGGTTAGGGTTACTGGAAGTGTTAGGGTTAGGGTTAAGATTAGGATTAGGGTTAGGGTAAGGGTTAGGGTTAGGGTTAGGATTAGGATTAGGTGTAGGGTTAGGGTTAGGATTAGTGTACGGTTAGGGTAAGGTTATGTGTTAAGGTTAGGGTTAGGGTTTGGGTAAGTGTTAGGGTTAGGGTAAGGGTAAGGGTTAGGGTTAAAGTTAGGGTCAGGGTTAGGGTTAGGATTAGGGTTAGAGTAAGGGTAACGGTTAGCGTTAGGGTTAGGGTTAAGGTAAGGTTAAGGGTTAGGTTTAGGGTTAGGGTTAGCTTTAGGGTTAGTGTTAGGGTAAGGGTAAGTGTTAGGGTTAATGTTAGGTTTAGGGTAAGGGTTAGGGTTAGGGTTAGGGGTTAGGGTTAGTGTTATGGTTCGGTTAAGGGTTAGGGTTAGGGTTAGGGTTAGAATAAGGGTTAGGTTTAGGGTAAGGGTAAGTGTTAGGGTTAGGTTTTGGGTTAGGGTTAGGGTAAGGGTTAGGGTTAGGGTTAGGTTTAGCTGGTAGGGTTAGGGTTAGGGGTAGGGGTAGGGTTAGGGTAAGGGTAAGGTTTAGGTTTAGGGTTAGGGTTAGGATTAGTTTTAGGGTTATGGTTAGGGTTAGGGTAAGGGCAAGGGTTAGGCTTAGGGATAAGCTTAGAGTTAGATTAAGCGTTAGGGTTACGGGTTAGGGTTAGTGTTAGGGTTAGTGTAAGGGTTAGGTTTAGGGTTAGGTTTAGGTTAAGGGTTAGGGTTAGGTTTAGGGTAAGTGTTAGGGTTAGGGTTAGGGTTAGGGTTAGGGTAAGTGTTAGGGTAAGGGTAAGGGTTAGGGTTAAGTTTAGGGTTAGGGTTAGGTGGTTGGGTTAGGGTTATTGTTAGGGGTATGGTTAGGGTTAGGGTAAGCGTAAGGTTTAGGGTTAGGGTTAGGGTTAGGTTTAGGGTTAGAGTTAGCGTTAGGGTTAGGGTAAGGATAAGGTTTGGGTTAGGGGTAGGGTTAGGTTTAAGTTTAAGTTTAGGGTTAGGGTTAGGGCTAGGGTAAGGGTAATGGTTAGGGTTAGGTTTAGGGTTAGGGTTAGGGTAAGTGTAAGGGTTAGGTTTAGGGTTAGGTTTAGGGTTAAGGTTAGGGTTAGGGTGAGAGTAAGGGTAAGGTTTAGGGTTAGGGTTAGGTTTAGGTTTAGGGTAAGGGTTAGGGTTAGGGTTAGGGTTAGGGTAAGGGTAAATGTTAGGGTTAGGATTATGTTTAGGGTTAGGGTTAAGGTTAGGGTTAGGATTAGTGTTACGGTTAGGGTTAGGGTTAGGGTAAAGGTATGTGTTCGGGTTAAGGTTAGGGTTAGGGTTAGGGTTAGGTTTAGCTTTAGGGTAAGCGTAGGGGTTAGTGTTAGGTTAGGGTTAAGGTAAGGGTAAGGTTTAGGATTAGGGTTAGGTTGAGGTTTAGGGTTAGGATTGGGGTTAGGGTTAGGGTTAGGGTTAGTTTAAGGGTTACGGTTAGGTTTAGGGTAAGGGTAAGGGTTAGGGTTAGGGTAAGAGTTAGGGTTAGGTTTAGGGTTAGGGTTAGGTTAAGAGTAAAGGTTATGGTTAGGATTAGCGTTAGGTTTAGGGTAATGTTTAGGGTTAGGGTTAGGGTTAGTTTTAGGGTTAGGGATAGGGTAAGCGTAAGGGTTAGGGTTAGGGTTAGGGCTTGGTTTAGGGTTGGGGGTAAGGTTAGGTTTAGGGTTAGGTTACGTTTAAGAATTATGGTTAGGGTTAGGGTTAGGGTTATGCTTAGGGTTAGGGTTAGGGTTAGGATTAGGGTTAGGTTTAGGGTTAGAGTTAGGGTTAGGGTTAGTGTTAGTGTAAGGTAATGTGTTAGGGTTAGGGTTAGGTTTAGGGTAAGTTTTAGGGTTAGGGTTAGGGTTACGGTTAGGGTTAGGGTTAGGGTTTGTGTTAGGGTTAGTGTTAGGTTTAGGGTTAGGGTTAGGGTAAGGGCAAGGTTTAGGTTTAGGGTTGGGGTTTAGGATAGGTTTAGGATTAGGGTTAAGGTTAGGGTTAAGGTTAGGTTTAGGGTTAGGGCTAGGGTCAGGGTTAGGGCAAGGGTTAGGGTTAGAATTATGGTAAGGGTTAGGTTTAGAGTTAGGGTAAGGGTTAGGGTTAGGGTTAGGGTTAGGGTTAAGGTTAGGTTTAGGGTTAGGGTTAGGTTTAGGGTAAGGGTTAGGGTTAGAGTTAGGGTAAGGGTTAGGGTTAGGTTTAGGGTTAGCGTTAGGTTTAGGGTTAGGTTAAGGTTAGGTTTATGGTAAGGGTAGGGTTAGGGTTAGAGTTAGGCTTAGGGTTAAGGTTAAGGTTAGGGTCAGGTTTAGGGTTAGGTTAAGGTTAGGGTTAGGGTAAGGGTAAGGGTTTGGGTTAGGGTTAGGGTTAAGGTTAGGGTTAGGGTTAGGGTTAGGGTTAGGGTAAGGGTTAGGGTAGGTTAGGGTAAGATTTAGGTTTAGTGTTAGGTTAGGGTTAGTGTTAGGTTAGGGTTAGGTTAAGGGTAAGGATTAATGTTTGGGTTAGTTTAAGGGTTGAGTTTAGGGTTAGAGTGAGATTTAGGGTTGGTTAATGGTAAGGGTTAGGGTTAGGGTTAGGGTTAGGTTAAGGGTTAGGGTTAGGGTTAGTGTTAAAGAACGGGTTAGCGTTAGGGTTAGGGTTAGGGTTAGGGTTAGGGTAACGGTTAGGTTTAGGGTTAGGGTTAGGGTAAGTGTTAGCGTTAGGGTTAGGGTTAGGGTCAGGGTTAGGGTAAGGGTAAGTTTAGGGTTAGGGTTAGGGTTAAGGTTAGGGTAAGGGTAAGGGTAAGGGTAAGTGTTAGGGTTAGGGTTAGGTTTAGGGTAAGGGGAAGGGTTAGGGTTAACTTTAGGGTTAGGTTTAGGGTTAGGGTTAGGGTTAGGGTTAGTGTTAGGGTTAGTTTAAGGGTTAGGTTTGGGGTTAGGGTTAGGATAAGGGTTAGGGTTAGGGTTAGGGTAAGTGTTAGGTTAGGGTTAGGGTTAGGGTAAGTGTAAGGGTTAGGTTAGCGTTAGGATTAGTTTTACGGTTAGGGTCAGTATAAGGGTTAGGGTTAGGGTTAAGATTAGTTTTAGGGTTAGGGTCAGGGTAAGGATAAGGGTTAGGGTTAGGGTTAGGGTTAAGGTTAGTGTTAGGGTTAGGGTTTGGTTTAGGGTTAGGATTAGGGTAAGGGTAAGGGTTAGGGTTAGGGTTAGGGTTTGGGTTAGGTTTAGGGTTAGGATAAGGGCAACGTTTAGGCTTAGGGTTAAGGTTATGGTTAGGGTTAGGTTTAGAGTTAGGGTTAGGGTTAGGGTTAGGTTAAGGTTAGGGTTAGGGTAAGGGTAAGGGTTAGGTTTAGGGTTAGGGTTCGGGTTAAGGTTAGGGTTAGGGTTAGGGTTAGGGTAAGGGTTAGGGTAGGTTAGGTTAAGGGTTAGGGTTAGTGTTAGGTTAGGGTTAGAGTTAGGTTAGCGTTAGGTTAAGGGTAAGGGTTAGGGTTACGGTTAGGGTTAGTTTAAGGGTTAGGGTTAGGGTTAGGGTTAGAGTGAGATTTAGGGTTGGTTAAGGGTAAGGGTTATGGTTTGGGTTAGGGTTAAGGTTAGGTTAAGGTTTAGGGATAGGGTTAGGGTTAGGGTTATGGTAAGTGTTAGCGTTATGGTTAGGGTAAGGGTTAGGTTTAGAGTTAGGGTAAGGTTTAGGGTTAGGGTTAGAGTTAGGGTTAGGGTTAGAGTTAGATTTCGGGTTAGGGTTAGGGGTTAGGGTTAGGGTTAGGGTTAGGGTAACGATTAGGGTTAGGGTTAAGTTTAGTTTAAGGGTTAGATTTAGGGTTAGTGTTAGGGTTAGGGTAAGGGTAAGGTTTAGGGTTAGGGTTAGGGTTAGGGTTAGGGAAAGGGTAAGGGTTAGGGTTAGGATTAGGGTTAGGGTTAGGGTAAAGTTTAGGATTAGGGTTAGGTTTAGAGTTAGGGATAGGGTAAGGGTAAGGGTTAGGGTTAGGGTTAGGTTTAGGGTTGGGGTTAAGGTTAGGTTTAGGGTTACGTTATGTTTAAGGATTAGGGTAGGGTTAGGGTTAGGGTTATGCATAGGGTTAGGGTTAAGGTTAGGATTAGGGTTAGGTTTAGGGTTAGTGTTAGGGTTAGGGTTAGGGTTAGGGTAAGGTTATGTGTTAGGGTTAGGGTTAGGGTTAGGCTTAGGGTTAGGGTTACTGGAAGTGTTAGGGTTAGGGTTAGGGTTACTGTTTGGGTTAGGGTAAGGGTAAGGGTTAGGGTTAAAGTTAGGGTCAGGGTTAGGGTTAGGGTTAGGGTAAGGTAAGGCTTAGGGTTAGGTTTAGGTTTAGAGTAAGGGTAACCGTTAGGTTTAGGGTTAGGGTTAGGTTTAGGGCTAGGGTTAGGGTAAGGATAAATGTTAGAGTTAAGGTTAGGGTTAGGGTTAAGTTTAGAGTGAGGGTAAGGATAAGGGTTAGGATTAAGATTAGGATTAGGTTTGGGGTAAGGTTTAGGGTTAGGGTTAGGGTAAGGGTTAGGGTTAGGGTTAGGTTTAGGTTTAGTGTTGGGGTTAAGTTTAGGGTTAGGGTTAGGGTAAGGGTAAGGGATAAGTTAGGGTTAGGGTTAGGGCTAAGGTTAGGGTTAGGGTTAGGTTTAGGGTTAGGATTAGGTTTATGGTTGGGGTAAGGTTTAGGGTTAAGTTTAGGGTAAGTGTAAGGGTAAGGGTTAGGGTTAGAGTTAGGGTCAGGGTTAGGGTTAGGGTTAGGGTTAGGGTAAGAGATAGGTTTAGGGTTAGGGTTAGGTGTTAGGCTTAGGGTTAGGGTAAGGGTAAGGGTTAGGGTTAGGGTTAGGATTGTTTAATGGTTAGGGTTAGGTTTAGGGTAAGGGTAAGGGTTAGGGTTAGGGTAAGGGTTAGGGTTAGGGTTAGGTTTAGGGTCAGTTTAAGGGTTAGAGTTAGGTTTAGGGTAAGGGTTAGGGTTAGGGTTAGGGTAAGAATTAGGGTTAGGTTTAGGGTTAGGGTTAGAGTTAGGGTAAGGGTAAGGGTTAGGGTGAGGATTAGTGTTAGGGTTAGGGTAATGGATAGGGTTAGGGTTAGGTTTAGGTTAGGGATAAGGCAATATTAAGGGTTAGGGTTAGGGTTAGGTTTAGGGTTTTGGTTGAGGTTAGGTTTAGGGTTAGGGTACTTTTAAGGATTAGGGTTTGGGTTAGGGTTAGGTTTATGCTTAGGGTTAGGGTTAGGATTAGGGTTAGATTAGGGTTAGGGTTCGGGTTAGGGTAAGGTTATGTGTTAGGGTTAATGTTAGGGTTAGGGTAAGTGTTAGGGTTAGGGTAAGGGTAAGGGTTAGGGTTAAAGTTAGGTTCAGGGTTAGGGTTAGGGTTAGGGTTAGGGTAAGGGTAAGGGTTAGCGTTAGATTTATGGTTAGGGTAAGGGTAAGGGTTAGGTTTAGGGTTAGGGTTAGGTTTAGGGTTAGTGTTAGGGTAAGGTAAGTGTTAGGGTTAGGGTTAGGTTTAGGGTAAGGGCTAGGGTTAGGGGTTAGGATTAGTGTTAGGGTTAGGTTAAGGGTTAGGGTTTGGGTTAGGGTTAGGGTTAGGGTAAGGGTTAGGGTTAGGGTAAGGGTAAGTGTTAGGGTTAGGGTTAGGTTTAGGGTTAGGGTAAGGGTTAGGGTTAGGGTTAGGATTAGGGGTAGGGTTAGGGTTAGGGTAAGGGTAAGGGTGAGGGTTAGGGTTAGGGTTAGGGTTAGGTTTAGTTTTAGGGTTAGGATTAGGGTTATGGTAAAGGCTAGGTTTAAGCTTCGGGTTAAGTTTAGAGTTAGATTAAGGGTTAGGTTTAGGGATTAGGGGTTAGGGTTAGGGTTAGTGTTAGGGTTAGTGTAAGGGTTAGGGTTAAGGTTAGGTTTAGGTTGAGGGTTAGGGTAAGGGTAAGGGTTAGGGTTAGGGTTAGGGTAAGGGTTAGGGTTAGGGTTAGGGTTAGGGTTAGAGTTAGTGTTAGGGTAAGGATTAGGGTTAGGGTTAGGGTTAGTGTAAGGGTAAGTGTTAGCGTTAGGGTTAGGGTTAGGTTTAAGGTTAGGGTAAGGGTTAGGGTAAGGGTTAGGGTTAGGATTAAGTTTAGGGTGGGGTTAAGTTTATGGTTAGTGTTATTTTAAGGGCAAGGGTTAGGGTTAGGTTTAGCGTTAGGGTAAGTGCTAGGGTTAGTGCTAGGTTTAGGGTTAGGGTAAGGGTTAGGGTTAGGTTTAGGGTTAGGGTAAGGGTAAGGGTTAGGGTTAGGGTTAGGGTTAGGGTTAGGTTTAGGGTTAGGGTAAGGGTCAGGGTAAGGGTAATTGTAAGGGTTAGAGTTAGGTTAGGGGTAGGGTAAGGGTTAGTTTTAAGGGTAGGGTAAGGGTAAGGTTTAAGGTTAGGGTTAGGGTTAAGGTTAGGGTAAGGGTAAGGGTAAGTGTTAGGGTTAGGGTTAGGTTTAGGGTAAGGGTAAGGGTTAGGGTTAAGGTTAGGGTTAGGGTTAAGTTTAGGGTTAGGATTAGGGTTAATGTTAGGTTTAGCGTTAGGGTAAGCGTAAGTGTTAGGTTAGGGTTAGGGTTAGGTTTAGGGTTAGAGTTAGCGTTAGGTTTAGGGTAACTATAAGGGTTAGGGTTAGGGTTAGGGTTGGGTTTAAGGTTAAGGTTAGGGTTAGGGTTAGGTTTAGGGTTAGGGTTAGGGTAAGGTAAGGGTTAGGTTTACGGTTATGGTTAGGGTTACGGATTGGTTTAGGGTTAGGGTTTGGTAAGGATAAGTGTTAGGGTTAGGGTTAGGGTTAGGGTTAGGGTTAGAGTAAGGGTTAGGGTTAGGGTTAGAGTTAGGGTTAGGGTTAGGGAAAGGGTAAGAGTTAGGTTTAGGATTAGGTTTAGGGTTGGGGTTAATGTTAGGGTTAGGTTTAGGGTTACGGTTAGGGTTAGAGTTAGGGTAACGGTATGTGTTCGGGTTAGGTTTAGGGTTATTGTTAGCGTTAGGGTTAGCGTTAGGGTAAGCGTAAGGGTTAGTGTTATGGTTAGGGTTAAGTTAAGGGCAATGTTTAGGGTTAGGGTTAGGCTTAGGTTTAGGGTTAGGGTTAATGTTAGGGTAAGGGTAAAGGTTAGGGTTAGGGTTAGGTTGAGGGTTAGGGTAAGGGTAAGGGTTAGGGTTAGGGTTAGGGTAAGGGTTAGGGTTAGGGTTAGGGTTAGGGTATGGTTTAGGGTAAGGGTAAGTGTTAGTGTTAGGGTTTGGTTTAGGATAAGGGTAAGGATTACGGTTAGGTTTAGTGTTAGGGTTAGAGGTTAGGGTAAGGGTTAGGGTTAAGGTGAGGGTTAGGTTTTGGGTTAGGGTTAGGTTAAGGGTAAGTGTTAGGGTTAGGGTTAGGATTAGGGTTAGTGTTAGGTTTAGGGTTAGGGTTAGGGTAAGGGAAAGGGTTAGGATTAGGTTTAGGGTTAAGGTTAGGGTTAGGATTAGGGTCAGGTTTAGGGTTAAGGTTAGGGTTAGGGTTAGGTTTGGAGTTAGGTTTAGGTTTAGGGTTAGGGGTTAGGCCTAGGGTTAGGGTTAGGGTAAGGGTTAGGGTTAGGGTTAGGTTGAGGGTTAGGTTTAGGGTTAGGGTTAGGGTAAGGGTAAGGGTTAGGGTTAGGGTTAGGTTTAGGTTTAGTGTTAGCTTTAGGGTTAGGGTTAGGGTAAGGGCAAGTGTTAGGGTTAGGGTTAGGGTTAAGGTTAGGGTTATTGTTAGGGTTAGGGTGAAGGTTAGGGTTAGTGTTAGGTTTAGGTTAAGGGTAAGGGTTAGTGTTAGGGTAAGGGTTAGGGTTAGGGTTAGGGTTAGGGTTAGTTTAATGGTTAGGGTTAGGTTTAGGGAAAGGGTAAGGTTTAGGGTTAGGGT
>JANJXV010000207.1:602500-610000 GCA_024803745.1 Megascapheus bottae
TAGGTTTCGGGTTAGGGTTAGGGGTTAGGCTTAGGGTTAGGGTAAGGGTAAGGGTTAGGGTTAGGGTTAGGTTGTTTAAGGCTTAGGGTTAGGTTTAGGGTAAGGGTAAGGGTTAGGGTTAGGGTAAGAGTTAGGGTTAGGTTTAGGGTTAGGGTTAGGCTTAGGGTAAGGGTAAGGGTTAGGGTTAGGATTAGTGTTAGGGTTAGGGTAATGGTTAGGGTTAGGGTTAGTTTTAGGTTAGGGATAGGGCAATAGTAAGGGTTATGGTTAGGTTTAGGGTTGGGGTTAAGTTTAGGGTTAGGGTTAGGGTAAGGGTAAGGGTCATGGTTAGGATTAGGTTTAGGGTTAGGGTTAGTTTAGGGTTAGGGTTAGGTTTAGGGTTAGATTAGGGTTAGGGCTAGGGTTAGGGTAAGGTTATGTGTTAGGGTTAGGTTTAGGGTTAGGGTTAAGGTTAGGGTTAGGGTTAGGGTTAGTGTTGGGGTAAGGGTTAGGGTTAGAGTTAGGGTAAGGTTTAGGGTTAGGGTAAGGGTTAGGGTTAGAGTTAGGTTTAGGGTTAGGGTTAGGGTTAGGGGTTAGGCTTAGGGTTAGGGTTAGGTTTAGGGTTAGGGTAAGGGTTAGGGTTAGGTTTAGTTTAAGGGTTAGGGTTAGGGTTAGGGTTAGGGTAAGGGTAAGGGTTAGGGTTAGCGTAAGAGTTAGAGTTTGGTTTAGGTTTAGGGTTAGGTTTAGGGTAAGGGTAAGGGTTATGGTTAGGATTAGCTTTAGGGTTAGGGTAATGGTTTGGTTTAGGGTTAGGGTTAGGTTTAGGGTTAGGGTACGTTTAAGGATTAGGATTAGGGTTAGGGTTAGGGTTAGGTTTATGCTTAGGGTTAGGGTTAGGGTTAGGGTTAGGATTAGGGTTAGGTTTAGGGTTAGGGTTAGGATTAGGGTACGGTTAGGGTAAGGTTATGTGTTAGGGTTAGGGTTAGGGTTAGGGTAAGTGTTAGGGTTAGGTTAAAGTTAGGTTCAGGGTTAGGGTTAGGGTTAGGATTGGGGTAAGGGTAAGGGTTAGCTTTAGATTGAGGGTTAGGGTAAGGGTAAGGGTTAGGTTTAGGGTTATGGTAAGGGTAAGGTTCATTTTTAGGGTTAGGGTTAGGTTTAGGTTTAGGGTTAGGGTAAGGATAAATGTTAGAGTTAAGGTTAGGGTTAGGGTTAGGATTAAGTTTAGGGTGAGGGGAAGGGTAAGGGTTAGGGTTAAGATTAGGATTAGGGTTAGGGTAAGGTTTAGGGTTAGGGTTAGGGTAAGGGTTAGGGTTAGGGTTTGGGTTAGGTTTAGTGTTGGGGTTAAGGTTAGGGTTAGGGTAAGGGTAAGGGTAAGGGTTAGGTTAGGGTTAGGGTTAGGGCTAAGGTTAGGGTTAGGATTAGATTTAGGGTTAGGATTGGGGTTATGGTTGGGGTATGCGGCGAGCTCCTCCACCAGCGAGGAAGAACGACCACCATTCGAGGATTCTTCTCAAATCATACTTTATCGGAGAGCTTTTGATTGAAGGGGGAGCAGGAAGCGAAAAGGCTTGGGCAGGGAAATGCAGCTGCTTACATACAATCAAGGAACCCGGGGTTTTTTGCCATTGGTCGCTCCATTGCCATGGCCGTTTTACAACTCGGGATTGGTCAGGCCTCTGACGTCATACGCGCAGACTCAGAGGAAAGAGCAAACGCTCTGCATACCCATACCAGATAAGGAGAACTAAGAGGTTGTTTTAGTGGCGGCCGCTCCTGCTCCCCACATCTCCCCCTTTCTTGTTTTGTTGCAGCAAGTCAACATACCTGTTGTGAAGAGAGTAGAGGTGCTGTCCTCCAAAGTAAAACTTGAGGTCCCATTCTAGAGGAGTGACCCAGGCGATCAACTCTGGATCCCTCCCCTTCAGGCCCTCTATCCCCTTTGTGGAGATGGGCTAGGGGCGCAGACCCATATGCTGACGCACATGCTCTCCTTAACCTGTTAGGGTCAGGAGTGGTACTTTGTCCAACATTTCACAACTCTTGGCTGCCTGTACTCCTATTCCTCGTGCAATAGACTAAGGTCTTGAGGGTGCAAAGGCAGTACAGGGCACTTTTAGTTGGTTTTTAAAGCTGCAAGCCAAATTTTGGGGAGAGTGTCCTTGCTCCGAGGCAGTGAGTGCATGAGCAATTAGTACTCTATCCCTTCTATTGTGAGATCTCATGTGACAGAGCAACCAGAGGCAAAAAATACAGGGCCCACAACAGGCTGCAACAAACACTCCCAGCCCAGCCCACTCCTTAACAAACGACAGGGAATTTTTTACCCAATCCAAAACTTGTCCTGCTGTTATTGTGATCCTGATCCTATTAACTAACATAATTTCTGATCTTAATTGAGTGGTTAGATTTTCAAACTGATCAGTCCATTGTCCTAGAAGCATTAGTCACGGGCATTGGTAATGGAAAGGTCTTCATCCGCGCCCACAAAATCCTCTCCTGGGCCATCACTGGATCTGCTAGTATTGCCACCCACATGAGAATAATCTTCATCGTCAGTGCCTTTCTCGGGTTCTCCTTCCACCTTTCACGTCAATCGCAATGGGACCCAAAGCGGTGTTTCCTGCTCCTGTGGAAAAACACAAACAGCTCCCCTGGATCTCCTTACTATGGGATCCGGTCCGCACCAATTATTTGTAATAACATCCTTCCATTTAACCATCTCAGTTATAATTTTAGGGTTTTGGGCAGCATGTCTATCTGCTGCTGACTTATCATCACTATTTAAAATTTAAAAATTTAAAGTAAAAAGTGCAAGGGAAAGTCTTTCCCTGGGAGATGCTCCTTCCGCAATTCCCCCTTTCTGTTTTTGAAGTATTTCTTTTAATTTTTTGTTGGTTCTTTCCACAACTCCTTGTCCTTGCGGATTGTATGGTAACCCTGTTGTATGGGCTACTTGCATTTGCGCACAAAAGGCGCGGAAACCATGAGAAGTATAGGCAGGGCCATTATCAGTTTTTAAGTGAAGGGGTTTTCCCCAGGCCGCCCAGGCTTCTAAACAATGTACTTTTACATGGGAAACCTTTTCTCCTGCCAAGGGTGTGGCATGTACTATACCAGAATAGGTATCCACTGAGACATGTAAATATTTTAATTTTCCAAATTCCGCTAAATGAGTAACATCCATTTGCCATAGGGCATTTGGTTTTAAGCCTCTAGGGTTTATCCCCACATTAGGAGAGGGGAGAAAAATCACACAAGACTGACAGGCTTTAACAATATTTCGTGCCTCATGTCTGGTTATATTAAATTTTATTGTAAGAGTATTAGCAGGTACATGATATAACTGATGAAAAGTTTTTGCTGATTCTACAGAATCAATAGCTGTCAAAACCATGGCCCTAGTTGCCTGATCTACCTGGGCATTAGCCTTAGCCATGGGACCTGGCAACAAGGTATGAGCTCTCATGTGCCCTATATAAAAGGGATTCTTTCTTGCCAAAATAAGGGATTGAATCTGTAATAATATGTTAGAAACCATGCTGGCCTGCCTAATTGAGGCAGCGACTTCAAGAGAATTAACAGCATTAACAACATATTGTGAATCAGAGAAAAGATTAAAGGGTTCTTCAAATCTTTTAAACACCTCTAGAACCACCAGGCACTCCATGACCTGGGGAACATCCGGTCGAAAATATAACACGACTGGATTTTGACCTTCCACCACAAAGGCACCCTGGCCAGTTTTTGACCCATCAGTATAAATAGTCAAGGCTGTAGCCAAAGGCTTCTTAGAGGTAATAATAGGAAAATAAACCAAATTTCTCTCTACAAAGGCAAGCAGGGGATGCTTGGGATAATGGTTATCAATAATATTGGGAAAGGCACATAATAAAATCGCCCATATATCCACGGTGGCAGCCAAAGTTTCCACCTGATTCCTGGTATAGGGAATAATTAATTTATCAGGTATTTTAGCAAAATGCATCAAACAATACTTTAGGCCCAATAGGGCTTGAGTTGCAACAAGCTCAGGAAAATATTGAACAGTTCTTGCTCCAATAGAATTACCATGAAGCCACCACAGAGGGCCGTCCTGCCATAAGACCCCTGTAGGATAATTCTTTGTCTTTAAAATACACAACATAAGTAATTGGCCTGGATTATAACGACACACTTGAGCCTTAATTATTGCCTCTTCAATCCTTTTTAGGGCCGCAAAAGCGTGTGGGGTAAGTTTTCGTGTAGATGTGACATCCGGGTTACCTTCCAAAATGGAAAATAAAGGCAGTAATTCTGCTCGAGGGATGTTTAAATATCCTCGGATCCAGTTGATGTCTCCCAACAGTTGCTGAAAATCATTGAGTGTCTTTAGGTGGGCAGTTCGAATAGAAATTTTTTGAGGTCGAATAAAGGCAGGAGTAACAATGGCACCTAAGAATTTTACCACCTTGGATTGTTGTACTTTATCAGGGGCAATAATAAGCCCTCTCTGTTCAAGTAGGGAAACCACCTGTTGATAGGCTCTATGAAGTACCTCAAGAGAGGAAGCAGCTAGCAGGATATCATCCATATAATGAATGATTTTTACCAGGGGAAACTCCTGTCTAACTGACAGCAGGGCCGAATCCACAAACAGTTGACAAATAGTCGGGCTATTAGCCATGCCTTGAGGCAAGACCTTCCACTGATACCGGACATCTGGCTGTTCATGATTAACAGAGGACAACGTAAAGGCAAAACGTTCTCTATCCTCAGGGCAAAGGGGTATTGAGAAGAAGCAATCTTTAATGTCTAAGGTCAACACAGGCCAATCTCGGGGCAGTGCTGAAAGTAGAGGAAGTCCTCTCTGGACTGGTCCCATGACCTGCATTTGCGCGTTTACTGCCCTTAAGTCATGTAACAATCTCCACTTGCCAGAAGCCTTTCTAATAACAAAAATGGGTGTGTTCCAGGGAGATACAGAGGGCTCAACGTGTCCCAATTTTAACTGTTCCTCAACTAAATTTTTTGCAGCTTCCAATTTTTCTTGTGAAAGGGGCCACTGGGGGACCCACACCGATTTCTGAGTCAACCAGGGTATGGGTACCGCATTATTGATGGAAGCTTTTGTTTCAGTGGCCCCTAGGAAAAACCCAATTCTTTCCTATTAAATTTTGGAGCAGGCTCAATGGGTTCTGGGCGTCCCTGAAGACATCTGCCAAGCCCTTGAGTTGGAACATATCCCTGCTGTTTCATGATGTTTTGACTAACTTCTGAATAATTATTAGTCAGTTTAAGTTTTAATTGTTGTGGCACATCCCGTCCCCAAAGATTAACAGGGACGTCGATTGCAAACGGTTGGATTGTTCCCTGTTGGCCTTCTTCAGTTCTCCACACTAACTCTTTAGCACTGACACAGGGAGCATTAGCATATCCAAGTCCTTGTAAAGTTTGAGAAGATTTTTGTAATGGCCACTGCTTGGGCCAGGCCTTTGATTGAATAATGCTCCGATCGGCTCCGGTATCTACCAGGCCAAGAAAGGACTTTCCCTCTATTTGTAGGGATAGCATGGGTCTCTGGTCCAATTCCATCGACAGGCACACAAGATCAATCCCTGTGGAGCCTAGGGTTGCCCTTCTGGCCGGACTGGCTGCTGTAAGCTGGGAACAGGTGCCAGAGTCTGAAGTGCCCCATAAATTTGTGGGCCCTGGGGACGGGGGCCCCTTATCCCGTTTTTTGGCTCCTGGTCTGTACTAAGAGAAGGAATGGGCTGTCCATTAATATCTTTTACTGACTTGCATTCATTGGCCCAATGTTTTCCCTTCTTGCACCTAGGACATGTTCCTGGCATCTTTTGAACTCCCTGAGGACCCTGGGGACCAGTTCTGGGACACTGGCGTTTAAAGTGTCCAAGTTGGCCACATTTGAAGCATCCTTTACCTTTAGAGTCCTTGGTCGCTTGGCTGGCTGACAGTACAGCTGCAGCCAGGCCTGCATTAGTTAATGGCCCCCCTATTTCCCTGCAGGCTTTTATCCATGCTTCCAGGCCCTTTTCCTTGACCGGCATAATAGCTCTCTGACATTCCTTTGTACATTGCTCAAAAATAATTTGTTGGATAACTGGCATAAAGACTTCAAGATTTCCAAAAACGCGCTCCGCCGTTTCGAGCACACGGGCCACAAAATCGGAGAATGGCTCCGTGACAGCTTGAGTAACTTTGGTGAGGCTGCCAGTGACCTGGCCTTTGTTTGGGATTGCCCTCCAGGACTTGTAAAAAACCTCATTTATTTGTTTATAAACATTCCAGGGGAAGTTTGTCTGATCGGCAGCCCATTGTCCTCGCCCTAGGAGCATGTCCACGGTCCACTCGGGCCGCCCTTCTTGTACATTTACTCTATATTGAGCCTGAGCTCTGTCCATAACTATAGACCTGAAGTCAAGGAACTGTCCATAATTGAGGCATGTCCGCACGACCTCATACCAATCATTAGGTGTCATAGCATTAGCAGTTAGTCTTCTAAGCAAGGCAGTGGTATAACTGGCCATAACTCCATAATTACATACTGCCTCCATCAAATCCTTTAACTGTTTATAGGAGACTGGTTCAAAGGTCCTCTCCTGGGTAACTGGGTTCTCAAAAACTGGGAACGCAGCCGCCAGGCGGGACCACGTGCTTTCTTTTATGAAATGACTTTTTCCCACCGCCACAGGATAAGGCGGGGGCGCAGAGGGCATGGCTCTCTCTTGTTCATTTCCTTTAGACACTCCGGCCAGAAGAGGTCGCTGAACTCCATACCTACCCTCCTCATACCTAGCAACCGCCTCCTCCAAGCCTTTTCCCTCTTTCGGGTCCTGTTCCTCATCTGAATTGTTAGTCACTTCCTCATCTGAGTTGCTTAACTCCTCATTTGAATCGTTTAGCTCCTCATCTCTAGACTCACTTATTTGTAAATGTTGAAACCTGCCCGGATCCGGGTAAGACTGCCCTGGGGGCGGCTCCATTGTTCTTATGCCTTGGTCCTCCTTATCTCCCTCCTGCCCAGTATCTTGAAAGGGTGCGTCCACCCTCTGTTCTTTGACATAAAGTCTCCCTTTTTTATTTTCTTTCCCTTTTCTTTTTGGCCTACCTTTTTCCTCCCCATTTGATTCTGCCTCGGAGAGACTATCCTGGTGCTTCGTCAATGTCCTACTGGCTCTCTTAACAATCTGTGAGTTGCCGCAACGCAGACAAATGCAACAAAAACACACCAGGAGCAAGCAAGGAAGGACAACAGCAAGCACCCAGAATTGTACCCAAAGAAACAGCATATCCGGGGATCTCAGCTGATCAGGCTGATACTTACCGACGTCTCCTCTCCGTATGTCGAGTTCTGAATCCTCGGCCTTTTCGCTTGTCGTCCTGTCTTCCCAAGGTCCCGGGTTTTCGGTACCGGTTGCGGCGAGCTCCTCGACCAGTGAGGAAGAACGACCACCACTCGAGGATTCTTCTCAAATCATACTTTATCGGAGAGCTTTTGATTGAAGGGGGAGCAGGAAGCGA
>JANJXV010000207.1:615000-652500 GCA_024803745.1 Megascapheus bottae
GGTTAGTGTTAGGGTACGGGTAGGGGTTAGGGTTAGGGTTAGGTTTAGGGTAAGGGTTAGTGTTAGGGGTTAGGATTAGTGTTAGGGTTAGGTTAAGGGGTAGGGTTAGGGTTAGGATAAGTGTTAGGGTTAGGGTAAGGGTAAGTGTTAGGGTTAGGGTTAGGGTTAGGGTTACGGTAAGGGTTAGGGTTAGGATTAGGTTTAGGTGTTAGGTTTTGGGTTAGGATTAGAGGTAGGGTTAGGGTTAGGGTAAGGGTAAGGGTGAGGGTTAGGGTTAGGGTTAGGGTTAGGATTGGTTTTAGGGTTAGTGTTAGGGTTAGGGTAAGGGCAAGTGTTAGGCTAAGGGTTAAGGTTAGAGTTAGATTATGGGTTAGGGTTAGGGGTTAGGGTTAGGGTTAGGGTTAGTGTAAGGGTTAGGGTTAGGTTTAGGTTAAGGGTTAGGGTTAGGGTTAGGTTTAGGGTAAGTGTTAGGGTTAGGGTTAGGGTTAGGGTTAGTGTTAGGGTAAGGGTTACGGTTAGGGTTAGGGTTAGCGTAAGGGTAAGTGTTAGGGTTAGGATAAGGGTTAGGGTAAGTGTTAGGGTAAGGGTTAGGGTTAGGGTTAAGTTTAGGGTTGGGGATAAGTTTATGGTTAGTGTTATTGTAAGGGCAAGGGTTAGGGTTAGGGTTAGCGTTAGGGTAAGTGTTAGGGTTAGTGTTAGGGTTAGGGTTAGGGTAAGGGTTAGGGTTATGGTTAGGGTTAGGGTAAGGGTTAGGGTTAGGGTTAGGGTTAGGTTTAGGTTTAGGGTAAGGGTAAGGGTAAGGGTAATTGTAAGGGTTAGAGTTAGGGTTAGTGGTAGGGTAAGGGTTAGTTTTAGGGTTAGGGTAAGGGTAAGGTTTAGGGTTAGGGTTAGGGTTAAGGTTAGGGTAAGGGTAAGGGTAAGTGTTAGAGTTAGGGTTAGGTTTAGGGTAAGGGTAAGAGTTAGGGTTAAGGTTAGGGTTATGGTTAGGTTAGGGTTAGGGTTAGGGTAATGTTAGGTTTAGCGTTAGGGTAGGCGTAAGGGTTAGGTTAGGGTTAGGGTTAGGTTTTTGGTTAGAGTTAGCATTAGGGTTAGGGTAAGGATAAGGGTTAGGGTTAGGGTTAGGGTTAGGTTTAAGGGTTATGGTTAGGGTTAGGGTTAGGGTAAGGGTAATGGTTAGGGTTAGGTTTAGGGTTATGGTTAGGGTTAGGGATTGGGTTAGGGTTAGGGTGTGGGTAAGGATAAGTGTTAGGGTTAGGGTTAGGGTTAGGGTTAGGGTAAGGGTTAGGTTTAGGGTTAGAGTTAGCGTTAGGGTTAGGGTTAGGGTAAGGGTAAGGGTTAGGTTTAGGGTTATGGTTAGGGTTAGGGATTGGGTTAGGGTTAGGGTGTGGGTAAGGGTTAGGTTTAGGGTTAGAGTTAGCGTTAGGGTTAGGGTAAGGGTAAGTCTTAGGGCTAGGATTAGGTTTAGGGTTGGGGTTAAGGTTAGAGTTAGGGTTAGGGTTACGGTTAGGGTTAGAGTTAGGGTAATAGTATGTGTTCAGGTTAGGGTTAGGGTTAGGTTTAGGGTTAGGGTTAGCATTAGGGTAAGCATAAGTTTTAGTGTTAGGGTTAGGTTTAAGGTAAGGGTAAGGTTTAGGGTTAGGGTTAGGGTAAGGGTAAGGGTTAGGGTTAGGGTTAGGTTTAGGGTTAGGGTAAGGGTTAGGGTTAGGGTTAGGGTAAGGGTTAGGGTTAGGGGTAGGGTTAGGGTTAGGTTTAGGGTTAAGGGTAAGGGTAAGTGTTAGTGTTAGGGTTAGGTTTAGGATAAGGTTAAGGATTTGGGTTAGGTTTAGGGTTAGGGTTAGAGGTTAGGGTTAGGGTTAGGGTTAAGGTGAGAGGTAGGTTTTGTGTTAGGGTTAGGATAAGGGTAAGGGTTAGGGTTAGGGTTAGGGTTAGTGTTAGGTTTAGGGTTAGGGTTAGGATAAGGGCAAGGGTTAGGATTAGGGTTAGGGTTAAGGTTAGGGTTAGGATTAGGGTTAGGGTTAGGGTTAAGGTTAGGGTTAGGGTTAGTGTTAAGGTTACGGTAAGGGTTAGGGTTAGAGTTAGGGCAAGGGTTAGGGTTAGCGTTAGGGTTAGGTTTAGAGTTAGGTTTAGGTTTAGGGTTAGTGGTTAGGCCTAGGGTTAGGGTTAGGGTAAGGGTTAGGGTTAGGATTAGGGTGAGGGTTAGGTTTAGGGTTAGGTTAGGCTAAGGGTAAGGGTTAGGGTTAGGGTTAGGTTTAGGTTAAGGGTGAGGTTTAGGGTTTGGGTAAGTGTTAGGGTTAGGGTTATGGTTAGGGTTAAGTTTAGGGTTGGGGATAAGTTTATGGTTAGTGTTATTGTAAGGGAAAGGGTTAGGGTTAGGGTTAGCGTTAGGGTAAGTGTTAGGGTTAGTGTTAGGGTTAGGGTTAGGGTAAGGGTTAGGGTTAGGGTTAGGGTTAGGGTAAGGGTAAGGGTTAGGGTTAGGGTTAGGGTTAGGTTTAGGTTTAGGGTAAGGGTAAGGGTAAGGGTAATTGTAAGGGTTAGAGTTAGGGTTAGGGGTATAGGGTAAGTGTTAGTTTTAGGGTTAGGGTAAGGGTAAGGTTTAGGGTTAGGGTTAGGGTTAAGGTTAGGGTAAGGGTAAGTGTAAGTGTTAGAGTTAGGGTTAGGTTTAGGGTAAGGGTTAGGGTTAAGGTTAGGGTTAGGGTTAGGTTAGGGTTAGGGTTAGGGTTAATGTTAGGTTTAGGGTTAGGGTAGACATAAGGGTTAGGTTAGGGTTAGGGTTAGGTTTTTGGTTAGAGTTAGCATTAGGGTTAGGGTAAGAATAAGGGTTAAGGTTAGGGTTAGGATTGTTTAAGGCTTAAGGTTAGGTTTAGGGTAAGGGTAAGGGTTAGGGTTAGGGTAAGGGTTAGGGTTAGGGTTAGGTTTAGGGTAAGGGTAAGGGTTAGGGTTAGGGTAAAAGTTAGGGTTAGGTTTAGGGTTAGGGTTAGCGTTAGGGTAAGGGTAAGGGTTAGGGTTAGGATTAGGTTTAGGGTTAAGGTTAGGGTTAGTGTTAGGGTTAGATTAGGGTTAGGGCTAGGGTTAGGTTAAGGTTATGTGTTAGGGTTAGGTTTAGGGTTAGGGTTAAGGTTATGGTTAGGATTAGGGTTAGGGTTAGGGTTAAGGTTAGGGTTAGGGTTAGGGTTAGTGTTGGAGTAATGGTTAGGGTTAGAGTTAGGGAAAGGTTTAGGGTTGGGGTTAGGGTTAGGGTTAGAGTTAGGTTTAGCGTTAGGGTTAGGGTTAGGGGTTAGGCTTAGGGTTAGGGTTAGGTTTATTGTTAGGGTAAGGGTTAGGGTTAGGTTTAGTTTAAGGGTTAGGGTTAGGGTTATGGTTAGGTTAAGGGTAGGGGTTAGGGTTAGGGTAATGGTTAGGTTTAGGGTTAGGGTTAGGTTTAGGTTTAGGGTACGTTTAAGGATTAGGATTAGTGTTAGCGTTAGGGTTAGGGTTAGGATTAGGTTTAGGTTTAGGGTTAGGGTTAGGATTAGGGTACGGTTAGGGTTAGGGTTAGGATTAGGTTTAGGTGTTAGGTTTTGGGTTAGGATTAGAGGTAGGGTTAGGGTTAGGGTAAGGGTAAGGGTGAGGGTTAGGGTTAGGGTTAGGGTTAGGATTGGTTTTAGGGTTAGTGTTAGGGTTAGGGTAAGGGCAAGTGTTAGGCTAAGGGTTAAGGTTAGAGTTAGATTATGGGTTAGGGTTAGGGGTTAGGGTTAGGGTTAGGGTTAGTGTAAGGGTTAGGGTTAGGTTTAGGTTAAGGGTTAGGGTTAGGGTTAGGTTTAGGGTAAGTGTTAGGGTTAGGGTTAGGGTTAGGGTTAGTGTTAGGGTAAGGGTTACGGTTAGGGTTAGGGTTAGCGTAAGGGTAAGTGTTAGGGTTAGGATAAGGGTTAGGGTAAGTGTTAGGGTAAGGGTTAGGGTTAGGGTTAAGTTTAGGGTTGGGGATAAGTTTATGGTTAGTGTTATTGTAAGGGCAAGGGTTAGGGTTAGGGTTAGCGTTAGGGTAAGTGTTAGGGTTAGTGTTAGGGTTAGGGTTAGGGTAAGGGTTAGGGTTATGGTTAGGGTTAGGGTAAGGGTTAGGGTTAGGGTTAGGGTTAGGTTTAGGTTTAGGGTAAGGGTAAGGGTAAGGGTAATTGTAAGGGTTAGAGTTAGGGTTAGTGGTAGGGTAAGGGTTAGTTTTAGGGTTAGGGTAAGGGTAAGGTTTAGGGTTAGGGTTAGGGTTAAGGTTAGGGTAAGGGTAAGGGTAAGTGTTAGAGTTAGGGTTAGGTTTAGGGTAAGGGTAAGAGTTAGGGTTAAGGTTAGGGTTATGGTTAGGTTAGGGTTAGGGTTAGGGTAATGTTAGGTTTAGCGTTAGGGTAGGCGTAAGGGTTAGGTTAGGGTTAGGGTTAGGTTTTTGGTTAGAGTTAGCATTAGGGTTAGGGTAAGGATAAGGGTTAGGGTTAGGGTTAGGGTTAGGTTTAAGGGTTATGGTTAGGGTTAGGGTTAGGGTAAGGGTAATGGTTAGGGTTAGGTTTAGGGTTAGTGTTAGGGTAATGGTAAGGGTTAGGTTTAGGGTTATGGTTAGGGTTAGGGATTGGGTTAGGGTTAGGGTGTGGGTAAGGATAAGTGTTAGGGTTAGGGTTAGGGTTAGGGTTAGGGTAAGGGTTAGGTTTAGGGTTAGAGTTAGCGTTAGGGTTAGGGTAAGGGTAAGGGTTAGGTTTAGGGTTATGGTTAGGGTTAGGGATTGGGTTAGGGTTAGGGTGTGGGTAAGGGTTAGGTTTAGGGTTAGAGTTAGCGTTAGGGTTAGGGTAAGGGTAAGTCTTAGGGCTAGGATTAGGTTTAGGGTTGGGGTTAAGGTTAGAGTTAGGGTTAGGGTTACGGTTAGGGTTAGAGTTAGGGTAATAGTATGTGTTCAGGTTAGGGTTAGGGTTAGGTTTAGGGTTAGGGTTAGCATTAGGGTAAGCATAAGGGTTAGTGTTAGGGTTAGGTTTAAGGTAAGGGTAAGGTTTAGGGTTAGGGTTAGGGTAAGGGTAAGGGTTAGGGTTAGGGTTAGGTTTAGGGATAGGGTAAGGGTTAGGGTTAGGGTTAGGGTAAGGGTTAGGGTTAGGGGTAGGGTTAGGGTTAGGTTTAGGGTTAAGGGTAAGGGTAAGTGTTAGTGTTAGGGTTAGGTTTAGGATAAGGTTAAGGATTTGGGTTAGGTTTAGGGTAAGGGTTAGAGGTTAGGGTTAGGGTTAGGGTTAAGGTGAGAGTTAGGTTTTGTGTTAGGGTTAGGATAAGGGTAAGGGTTAGGGTTAGGGTTAGGGTTAGGGTTAGTGTTAGGTTTAGGGTTAGGGTTAGGATAAGGGCAAGGGTTAGGATTAGGGTTAGGGTTAAGGTTAGGGTTAGGATTAGGGTTAGGGTTAGGGTTAAGGTTAGGGTTAGGGTTAGTGTTAAGGTTACGGTAAGGGTTAGGGTTAGAGTTAGGGCAAGGGTTAGGGTTAGGGTTAGGGTTAGGTTTAGAGTTAGGTTTAGGTTTACGGTTAGGGGTTAGGCCTAGGGTTAGGGTTAGGGTAAGGGTTAGGGTTAGGATTAGGGTGAGGGTTAGGTTTAGGGTTAGGTTAGGGTAAGGGTAAGGGTTAGGGTTAGGGTTAGGTTTAGGTTAAGGGTGAGGTTTAGGATTTGGGTAAGTGTTAGGGTTAGGGTTAGGGTTAGGGTTAAGTTTAATGTTGGGGATAAGTTTATGGTTAGTGTTATTGTAAGGGCAAGGGTTAGGGTTAGGGTTAGCGTTAGGGTAAGTGTTAGGGTTAGTGTTAGGGTTAGGGTTAGGGTAAGCGTTAGGGTTATGGTTAGGGTTAGGGTAAGGGTTAGGGTTAGGGTTAGGGTTAGGTTTAGGTTTAGGGTAAGGGTAAGGGTAAGGGTAATTGTAAGGGTTAGAGTTAGGGTTAGTGGTAGGGTAAGGGTTAGTTTTAGGGTTAGGGTAAGGGTAAGGTTTAGGGTTAGGGTTAGGGTTAAGGTTAGGGTAAGGGTAAGGGTAAGTGTTAGAGTTAGGTTTAGGTTTAGGGTAAGGGTAAGAGTTAGGGTTAAGGTTAGGGTTATGGTTAGGTTAGGGTTAGGGTTAGGGTAATGTTAGGTTTAGCGTTAGGGTAGGCGTAAGGGTTAGGTTAGGGTTAGGGTTAGGTTTTTGGTTAGAGTTAGCATTAGGGTTAGGGTAAGGATAAGGGTTAGGGTTAGGGTTAGGGTTAGGTTTAAGGGTTATGGTTAGGGTTAGGGTTAGGGTTAGGGTAAGGGTAATGGTTAGGGTTAGGTTTAGGGTTAGTGTTAGGGTAAGGGTAAGGGTTAGGTTTAGGGTTATGGTTAGGGTTAGGGATTGGGTTAGGGTTAGGGTGTGGGTAAGGATAAGTGTTAGGGTTAGGGTTAGGGTTAGGGTTAGGGTAAGGGTTAGGTTTAGGGTTAGAGTTAGCGTTAGGGTTAGGGTAAGGGTAATGGTTAGGTTTAGGGTTATGGTTAGGGTTAGGGATTGGGTTAGGGTTAGGGTGTGGGTAAGGGTTAGGTTTAGGGTTAGAGTTAGCGTTAGGGGTAGGGTAAGGGTAAGTCTTAGGGATAGGATTAGGTTTAGGGTTGGGGTTAAGGTTAGAGTTAGGGTTAGTGTTACGGTTAGGGTTAGAGTTAGGGTAATAGTATGTGTTCAGGTTAGGGTTAGGGTTGGGTTTAGGGTTAGGGTTAGCATTAGGGTAAGCATAAGGGTTAGTGTTAGGGTTAGGTTTAAGGTAAGGGTAAGGTTTAGGGTTAGGGTTAGGGTAAGGGTAAGGGTTAGGGTTAGGGTTAGGTTTAGGGTTAGGGTAAGGGTTAGGGTTAGGGTTAGGGTAAGGGTTAGGGTTAGGGGTAGGGTTAGGGTTAGGTTTAGGGTTAAGGGTAAGGGTAAGTGTTAGTTTTAGGGTTAGGTTTAGGATAAGGTTAAGGATTAGGGTTAGGTTTAGGGTTAGGGTTAGAGGTTAGGGTTAGGGTTAGGGTTAAGGTGAGAGTTAGGTTTTGGGTTAGGGTTAGGATAAGGGTAAGGGTTAGTGTTAGGGTAAGGGTTAGGGTTAGGGTTAGGGTTAGGGTTAGTTTAAGGGTTAGGGTTAGGTTTAGGGAAAGGGTAAGGTTTAGGGTTAGGGTAAGAGTTAGGTTAGGTTTAGGGTTAGGGTTAGGGTTAGGATTAGGGTTAGGGTTAGTTTAAGGGTTAGGGTTAGGTTTAGGGTAAGGGTAAGGGTTAGGGTTAGGGCTAGAGTTAGGGTTAGGTTTAGGGTTAGGGTTAGGGTTAGGGTTAGGGGTAAGGCTTAGGGTTAGGGTAAGGGTAAGGGTAAGGGTTAGGGTTAGGATTCGGGTTAGGTTTAGGGTAATGGTTTGGGTTAGGGTTAGGGTTAGGTTTAGGGTTAGGGATAGGGTAAGGGTAAGGGTTAGGGTTAGGGTGAGGGTTTGGTTTAGGGTTAGGGTTAAGGTTAGGTTTAGGTTTAGGGTACGTTTAAGTATTAGGGTTAGGTTTAGGGTTAGGGTTATGCTTAGGGTTAGGGGTAGGGTTAGGATTAAGGTTAGGTTTAGGGTTAGGGTTAGGGTTAGTGTTAGTGTTAGGGTAAGGTTATGTGTTAGGGTTAGGGTTAGGGTTAGGGTTAGGGTAAGGGTAAGGGTTAGGGTTAGGTTTAGGGTTAGAGTAAGGGTAAGGGTTAGGTTTAGGGTTAGGGTTAGGTTTAGGGTTAGGGTTAGGGTAAGGATAAATGTTAGAGTTAAGTTTAGGGTTAGGGTTATGGTTAAGTTTAGGATGAGGGTAAGGGTAAGGGTTAGGGTTAAGATTAGGATTAGGGGTAGGGTAAGGTTTAGGGTTAGGTTTATGGTAAGGGTTAGGGTTAGGGTTTGGGTTAGTTTTAGTGTTGGGGTTAAGGTTATGGTTAGGGTTAGGGTAAGTGTAAGGGTTAGGTTAGGGTTAGGGTTAGGGCTAAGGTTAGGGTTAGGATTAGGTTTAGGGTTAGGATTAGGGTTATGGTTGGGGTAAGGTTTAGGGATACGGTTAGGGTTAGGGTTAGGGTAAGGGTAAGGGTTAGGGTTAGAGTTAGGGTCAGGGTTAGGGTTAGGGTTAGGGTTAGAGTTAGGTTTAGGGTTAGGGTTAGGGGTTAGGCTTAGGGTTAGGGTAAGGGTAAGGGTAAGGGTTAGGGTTAGGTTGTTTAAGGCTTAGGGTTAGGTTTAGGGTAAGGGTAAGGGTTAGGGTTAGGGTAAGAGTTAGGGTTAGGTTTAGGGTTAGGGTTAGGCTTAGGGTAAGGGTAAGGGTTAGGGTTAGGATTAGTGTTAGGGTTAGGGTAATGGTTAGGGTTAGGGTTAGTTTTAGGTTAGGGATAGGGCAATAGTAAGGGTTATGGTTAGGTTTAGGGTTGGGGTTAAGGTTAGGGTTAGGGTTAGGGTTAGGGTTAGGGTAAGGGTAAGGGTTATGGTTAGGATTAGGTTTAGGGTTAGGGTTAGGTTTAGGGTTAGGGTTAGGTTTAGGGTTAGATTAGGGTTAGGGCTAGGGTTCGGGTAAGGTTATGTGTTAGGGTTAGGTTTAGGGTTAGGGTTAAGGTTAGGGTTAGGATTAGGTTTAGGGTTAGGGTTAAGGTTAGGGTTAGGGTTAGGGTTAGTGTTGGGGTAAGGGTTAGGGTTAGAGTTAGGGTAAGGTTTAGTGTTAGGGTAAGTGGTTAGGGTTAGAGTTAGGTTTAGGGTTAGGGTTAGGGTTAGGGGTTAGGCTTAGGGTTAGGGTTAGGTTTAGGGTTAGGGTAAGGGTTAGGGTTAGGTTTAGTTTAAGGGTTAGGGTTAGGGTTAGGGTTAGGGTAAGGGTAAGGGTTAGGGTTAGGGTAAGAGTTAGAGTTTGGTTTAGGTTTAGGGTTAGGTTTAGGGTAAGGGTAAGGGTTATGGTTAGGATTAGCTTTAGGGTTAGGGTAATGGTTTGGTTTAGGGTTAGGGTTAGGTTTAGGGTTAGGGTACGTTTAAGGATTAGGATTAGGGTTAGGGTTAGGGTTAGGTTTATGCTTAGGGTTAGGGTTAGGGTTAGGGTTAGGATTAGGGTTAGGTTTAGGGTTAGGGTTAGGATTAGGGTACGGTTAGGGTAAGGTTATGTGTTAGGGTTAGGGTTAGGGTTAGGGTAAGTGTTAGGGTTAGGTTAAGGGTAAGGGTTAGGTTAAAGTTAGGTTCAGGGTTAGGGTTAGGGTTAGGATTGGGGTAAGGGTAAGGGTTAGCTTTAGATTTAGGGTTAGGGTAAGGGTAAGGGTTAGGTTTAGGGTTATGGTAAGGGTAAGGTTTATTTTTAGGGTTAGGGTTAGGTTTAGGTTTAGGGTTAGGGTAAGGATAAATGTTAGAGTTAAGGTTAGGGTTAGGGTTAGGATTAAGTTTAGGGTGAGGGGAAGGGTAAGGGTTAGGGTTAAGATTAGGATTAGGGTTAGGGTAAGGTTTAGGGTTAGGGTTAGGGTAAGGGTTAGGGTTAGGGTTTGGGTTAGGTTTAGTGTTGGGGTTAAGGTTAGGGTTAGGGTAAGGGTAAGGGTAAGGGTTAGGTTAGGGTTAAGGTTAGGGCTAAGGTTAGGGTTAGGATTAGATTTAGGGTTAGGATTAGGGTTATGGTTGGGGTATGCGGCGAGCTCCTCCACCAGCGAGGAAGAACGACCACCATTCGAGGATTCTTCTCAAATCATACTTTATCGGATAGCTTTTGATTGAAGGGGGAGCAGGAAGCGAAAAGGCTTGGGCAGGGAAATGCAGCTGCTTACATACAATCAAGGAACCTGGGGTTTTTTGCCATTGGTCGCTCCATTGCCATGGCCGTTTTACAACTCGGGATTGGTCAGGCCTCTGACGTCATACGCGCAGACTCAGAGGAAAGAGCAAACGCTCTGCATACACATACCAGATAAGGAGAACTAAGAGGTTGTTTTAGTGGCGGCCGCTCCTGCTCCCCACATCTCCCCCTTTCTTGTTTTGTTGCAGCAAGTCAACATACCTGTTGTGAAGAGAGTAGAGGTGCTGTCCTCCAAAGTAAAACTTGAGGTCCCATTCTAGAGGAGTGACCCAGGCGATCAACTCTGGATCCCTCCCCTTCAGGCCCTCTATCCCCTTTGTGGAGATGGGCTAGGGGCGCAGATCCATATGCTGACGCACATGCTCTCCTTAACCTGTTAGGGTCAGGAGTGGTACTTTGTCCAACATTTCACAACTCTTGGCTGCCTGTACTCCTATTCCTCGTGCAATAGACTAAGGTCTTGAGGGTGCAAAGGCAGTACAGGGCACTTTTAGTTGGTTTTTAAAGCTGCAAGCCAAATTTTGGGGAGAGTGTCCTTGCTCCAAGGCAGTGAGTGCATGAGCAATTAGTACTCTATCCCTTCTATTGTGAGATCTCATGCGACAGAGCAACCAGAGGCAAAAAATACAGGGCCCACAACAGGCTGCAACAAACACTCCCAGCCCAGCCCACTCCTTAACAAACGACAGGGAATTTTTTACCCAATCCAAAACTTGTCCTGCTGTTATTGTGATCCTGATCCTATTAACTAACATAATTTCTGATCTTAATTGAGTGGTTAGATTTTCAAACTGATCAGTCCATTGTCCTAGAAGCATTAGTCACGGGCATTGGTAATGGAAAGGTCTTCATCCGCGCCCACAAAATCCTCTCCTGGGCCATCACTGGATCTGCTAGTATTGCCACCCACATGAGAATAATCTTCATCGTCAGTGCCTTTCTCGGGTTCTCCTTCCACCTTTCACGTCAATCGCAATGGGACCCAAAGCGGTGTTTCCTGCTCCTGTGGAAAAACACAAACAGCTCCCCTGGATCTCCTTACTACGGGATCCGGTCCGCACCAATTATTTGTAATAACATCCTTCCATTTAACCATCTCAGTTATAATTTTAGGGTTTTGGGCAGCATGTCTATCTGCTGCTGACTTATCATCACTATTTAAAATTTAAAAATTTAAAGTAAAAAGTGCAAGGGAAAGTCTTTCCCTGGGAGATGCTCCTTCCGCAATTCCCCCTTTCTGTTTTTGAAGTATTTCTTTTAATTTTTTGTTGGTTCTTTCCACAACTCCTTGTCCTTGCGGATTGTATGGTAACCCTGTTGTATGGGCTACTTGCATTTGCGCACAAAATGCGCGGAAACCATGAGAAGTATAGGCAGGGCCATTATCAGTTTTTAAGTGAAGGGGTTTTCCCCAGGCCGCCCAGGCTTCTAAACAATGTACTTTTACATGGGAAACCTTTTCTCCTGCCAAGGGTGTGGCATGTACTATACCAGAATAGGTATCCACTGAGACATGTAAATATTTTAATTTTCCAAATTCCGCTAAATGAGTAACATCCATTTGCCATAGGGCATTTGGTTTTAAGCCTCTAGGGTTTATCCCCACATTAGGAGAGGGGAGAAAAATCACACAAGACTGACAGGCTTTAACAATATTTCGTGCCTCATGTCTGGTTATATTAAATTTTATTGTAAGAGTATTAGCAGGTACATGATATAACTGATGAAAAGTTTTTGCTGATTCTACAGAATCAATAGCTGTCAAAACCATGGCCCTAGTTGCCTGATCTACCTGGGCATTAGCCTTAGCCATGGGACCTGGCAACAAGGTATGAGCTCTCATGTGCCCTATATAAAAGGGATTCTTTCTTGCCAAAATAAGGGATTGAATCTGTAATAATATGTTAGAAACCATGCTGGCCTGCCTAATTGAGGCAGCGACTTCAAGAGAATTAACAGCATTAACAACATATTGTGAATCAGAGAAAAGATTAAAGGGTTCTTCAAATCTTTTAAACACCTCTAGAACCACCAGGCACTCCATGACCTGGGGAACATCCGGTCGAAAATATAACACGACTGGATTTTGACCTTCCACCACAAAGGCACCCTGGCCAGTTTTTGACCCATCAGTATAAATAGTCAAGGCTGTAGCCAAAGGCTTCTTAGAGGTAATAATAGGAAAATAAACCAAATTTCTCCCTACAAAGGCAAGCAGGGGATGCTTGGGATAATGGTTATCAATAATATTGGGAAAGGCACATAATAAAATCGCCCATATATCCACGGTGGCAGCCAAAGTTTCCACCTGATTCCTGGTATAGGGAATAATTAATTTATCAGGTATTTTAGCAAAATGCATCAAACAATTCTTTAGGCCCAATAGGGCTTGAATTGCAACAAGCTCAGGAAAATATTGAACAGTTCTTGCTCCAATAGAATTACCATGAAGCCACCACAGAGGGCCGTCCTGCCATAAGACCCCTGTAGGATAATTCTTTGTCTTTAAAATACACAACATAAGTAATTGACCTGGATTATAACGACACACTTGAGCCTTAATTATTGCCTCTTCAATCCTTTTTAGGGCCGCAAAAGCGTGTGGGGTAAGTTTTCGTGTAGATGTGACATCCGGGTTACCTTCCAAAATGGAAAATAAAGGCAGTAATTCTGCTCGAGGGATGTTTAAATATCCTCGGATCCAGTTGATGTCTCCCAACAGTTGCTGAAAATCATTGAGTGTCTTTAGGTGGGCAGTTCGAATAGAAATTTTTTGAGGTCGAATAAAGGCAGGAGTAACAATGGCACCTAAGAATTTTACCACCTTGGATTGTTGTACTTTATCAGGGGCAATAATAAGCCCTCTCTGTTCAAGTAGGGAAACCACCTGTTGATAGGCTCTATGAAGTACCTCAAGAGAGGAAGCAGCTAGCAGGATATCATCCATATAATGAATGATTTTTACCAGGGGAAACTCCTGTCTAACTGACAGCAGGGCCGAATCCACAAACAGTTGACAAATAGTCGGGCTATTAGCCATGCCTTGAGGCAAGACCTTCCACTGATACCGGACATCTGGCTGTTCATGATTAACAGAGGACAACGTAAAGGCAAAACGTTCTCTATCCTCAGGGCAAAGGGGTATTGAGAAGAAGCAATCTTTAATGTCTAAGGTCAACACAGGCCAATCTCGGGGCAGTGCTGAAAGTAGAGGAAGTCCTCTCTGGACTGGTCCCATGACCTGCATTTGCGCGTTTACTGCCCTTAAGTCATGTAACAATCTCCACTTGCCAGAAGCCTTTCTAATAACAAAAATGGGTGTGTTCCAGGGAGATACAGAGGGCTCAACGTGTCCCAATTTTAACTGTTCCTCAACTAAATTTTTTGCAGCTTCCAATTTTTCTTGTGAAAGGGGCCACTGGGGGACCCACACCGATTTCTGAGTCAACCAGGGTATGGGTACCGCATTATTGATGGAAGCTTTTGTTTCAGTGGCCCCTAGGAAAAACCCAATTCTTTCCTATTAAATTTTGGAGCAGGCTCAATGGGTTCTGGGCGTCCCTGAAGACATCTGCCAAGCCCTTGAGTTGGAACATATCCCTGCTGTTTCATGATGTTTTGACTAACTTCTGAATAATTATTAGTCAGTTTAAGTTTTAATTGTTGTGGCACATCCCGTCCCCAAAGATTAACAGGGACGTCGATTGCAAACGGTTGGATTGTTCCCTGTTGGCCTTCTTCAGTTCTCCACACTAACTCTTTAGCACTGACACAGGGAGCATTAGCATATCCAAGTCCTTGTAAAGTTTGAGAAGATTTTTGTAATGGCCACTGCTTGGGCCAGGCCTTTGATTGAATAATGCTCCGATCGGCTCCGGTATCTACCAGGCCAAGAAAGGACTTTCCCTCTATTTGTAGGGATAGCATGGGTCTCTGGTCCAATTCCATCGACAGGCACACAAGATCAATCCCTGTGGAGCCTAGGGTTGCCCTTCTGGCCGGACTGGCTGCTGTAAGCTGGGAACAGGTGCCAGAGTCTGAAGTGCCCCATAAATTTGTGGGCCCTGGGGACGGGGGCCCCTTATCCCGTTTTTTGGCTCCTGGTCTGTACTAAGAGAAGGAATGGGCTGTCCATTAATATCTTTTACTGACTTGCATTCATTGGCCCAATGTTTTCCCTTCTTGCACCTAGGACATGTTCCTGGCATCTTTTGAACTCCCTGAGGACCCTGGGGACCAGTTCTGGGACACTGGCGTTTAAAGTGTCCAAGTTGGCCACATTTGAAGCATCCTTTACCTTTAGAGTCCTTGGTCGCTTGGCTGGCTGACAGTACAGCTGCAGCCAGGCCTGCATTAGTTAATGGCCCCCCTATTTCCCTGCAGGCTTTTATCCATGCTTCCAGGCCCTTTTCCTTGACCGGCATAATAGCTCTCTGACATTCCTTTGTACATTGCTCAAAAATAATTTGTTGGATAACTGGCATAAAGACTTCAAGATTTCCAAAAACGCGCTCCGCCGTTTCGAGCACACGGGCCACAAAATCGGAGAATGGCTCCGTGACAGCTTGAGTAACTTTGGTGAGGCTGCCAGTGACCTGGCCTTTGTTTGGGATTGCCCTCCAGGACTTGTAAAAAACCTCATTTATTTGTTTATAAACATTCCAGGGGAAGTTTGTCTGATCGGCAGCCCATTGTCCTCGCCCTAGGAGCATGTCCACGGTCCACTCGGGCCGCCCTTCTTGTACATTTACTCTATATTGAGCCTGAGCTCTGTCCATAACTATAGACCTGAAGTCAAGGAACTGTCCATAATTGAGGCATGTCCGCACGACCTCATACCAATCATTAGGTGTCATAGCATTAGCAGTTAGTCTTCTAAGCAAGGCAGTGGTATAACTGGCCATAACTCCATAATTACATACTGCCTCCATCAAATCCTTTAACTGTTTATAGGAGACTGGTTCAAAGGTCCTCTCCTGGGTAACTGGGTTCTCAAAAACTGGGAACGCAGCCGCCAGGCGGGACCACGTGCTTTCTTTTATGAAATGACTTTTTCCCACCGCCACAGGATAAGGCGGGGGCGCAGAGGGCATGGCTCTCTCTTGTTCATTTCCTTTAGACACTCCGGCCAGAAGAGGTCGCTGAACTCCATACCTACCCTCCTCATACCTAGCAACCGCCTCCTCCAAGCCTTTTCCCTCTTTCGGGTCCTGTTCCTCATCTGAATTGTTAGTCACTTCCTCATCTGAGTTGCTTAACTCCTCATTTGAATCGTTTAGCTCCTCATCTCTAGACTCACTTATTTGTAAATGTTGAAACCTGCCCGGATCCGGGTAAGACTGCCCTGGGGGCGGCTCCATTGTTCTTATGCCTTGGTCCTCCTTATCTCCCTCCTGCCCAGTATCTTGAAAGGGTGCGTCCACCCTCTGTTCTTTGACATAAAGTCTCCCTTTTTTATTTTCTTTCCCTTTTCTTTTTGGCCTACCTTTTTCCTCCCCATTTGATTCTGCCTCGGAGAGACTATCCTGGTGCTTCGTCAATGTCCTACTGGCTCTCTTAACAATCTGTGAGTTGCCGCAACGCAGACAAATGCAACAAAAACACACCAGGAGCAAGCAAGGAAGGACAACAGCAAGCACCCAGAATTGTACCCAAAGAAACAGCATATCCGGGGATCTCAGCTGATCAGGCTGATACTTACCGACGTCTCCTCTCCGTATGTCGAGTTCTGAATCCTCGGCCTTTTCGCTTGTCGTCCTGTCTTCCCAAGGTCCCGGGTTTTCGGTACCGGTTGCGGCGAGCTCCTCGACCAGTGAGGAAGAACGACCACCACTCGAGGATTCTTCTCAAATCATACTTTATCGGAGAGCTTTTGATTGAAGGGGGAGCAGGAAGCGAAAAGGCTTGGGCAGGGAAATGCAGCTGCTTACATACAATCAAGGAACCCGGGGTTTTTTGCCATTGGTCGCTCCATTGCCAGGGCCGTTTTACAACTCGGGATTGGTCAGGCCTCTGACGTCATACGCGCAGACTCAGAGGAAAGAGCAAACGCTCTGCATACACATACCAGATAAGGAGAACTAAGAGGTTGTTTTAGTGGCGGCCGCTCCGGCTCCCCACAAGGGTAAGGTTTAGGGATACGGTTAGGGTTAGGGTTAGGGTAAGGGTAAGGGTTAGGGTTAGAGTTAGGGTCAGGGTTAGGGTTAGGGTTAGGGTTAGAGTTAGGTTTAGGGTTAGGGTTAGGGGTTAGGCTTAGGGTTAGAGTAAGGGTAAGGGTTAGGGTTAGGTTTAGGATTGTTTAAGGCTTGGGTTAGGTTTAGGGTAAGGGTAAGGGTTAGGGTTAGGGTAAGGGATAGGGTTAGGGTTAGGTTTAGGGTTAGTTTAAGGGTTAGAGTTAGGTTTAGTGTAAGGGTAAGGGTTAGGGTTAGAGTAAGAGTTAGGGTTAGGTTTAGGGTTAGGGTTAGTGTTAGGGTAAGGGTAAGGGTTAGGGTTAGGATTAGTGTTACGGTTAGGGTAATGGTTAGGGTTAGGGTTAGGTTTAGGTTAGGGATAGGGCAATAGTAAGGGTTAGGGTTAGGGTTAGGTTTAGGGTTGGGGTTAAGGTTAGGGTTAGGGTTAGGGTTAGGGTTAGGCTTAGGGTAAGGGTAAGGGTTATGGTTAGGATTAGGTTTAGGGTTAGGGTTAGGGTTAGGGTTAGGGTTAGGTTTAGGGTTAGATTAGGGTTAGGGCTAGGGTTAGGGTAAGGTTATGTGTTAGGGTTAGGTTTAGGGTTAGGGTTAAGGTTAGGGTTAGGATTAGGGTTAGGGTTAGGGTTATGGTTAGGGTTAGGGTTAGGGTTAGTGTTGGGGTAAGGGTTAGAGTTAGAGTTAGGGTAAGGTTTAGGGTTGGGGTTAGCGTTAGGGTTAGAGTTAGGTTTAGGGTTAGGGTTAGGGTTAGGGGTTAGGCGTAGGGTTAGGGTTAGTTTTAGGGTTAGGGTAAGGGTTAGGGTTAGCTTTAGTTTAAGGTTTAGGGTTAGGGTTAGGGTTAGGGTAAAGGTAAGGGTTAGGGTTAGGGTAAGAGTTAGGGTTTGGTTTAGGGTTAGGGTTAGGTTTAGGGTAAGGGTAAGGGTTATGGTTAGGATTAGGTTTAGGGTTAGGGTAATGGTTAGGTTTAGGGTTAGGATTAGGTTTAGGGTTAGGGTACATTTAAGGATTAGGATTAGGGTTAGGGTTAGGGTTAGGTTTAGGATTAGGGTACGGTTAGGGTAAGGTTATGTGTTACGGTTAGGGTTAGGGTTAGGGTAAGTGTTAGGGTTAGGTTAAGGGTAAGGGTTAGGTTAAAGTTAGGTTCAGGGTTAGGGTTAGGGTTATGGTTAGGGTAAGGGTAAGGGTTAGCGTTAGATTTAGGGTTAGGGTAAGGGTAAGGGTTAGGTTTAGGGTTGGGGTTAAGGTTAGGGTTAGGGTTAGGGTTAGGGTTAGGGTAAGGGTAAGGGTTATGGTTAGGATTAGGTTTAGGGTTAGGGTTAGGGTTAGGGTTAGGTTTAGGGTTAGATTAGGGTTAGGGCTAGGATTAGGGTAAGGTTATGTGTTAGGGTTAGGTTTAAGGTTAGGGTTACGGTTAGGGTTAGGATTAGGGTTAGGGTTAGGGTTAAGGTTAGGGTAAGGGTTAGCTTTAGATTTAGGGTTAGGGTAAGGGTAAGGGTTAGGTTTAGGGTTATGGTAAGGGTAAGGTTTAGGTTTAGGGTTAGGGATAGGTTTAGGGTTAGGGTTAGGGTAAGGATAAATGTTAGAGTTAAGGTTAGGGTTAGGGTTAGGGTTAAGTTTAGGGTGAGGGTAAGGGTAAGGGTTAGGGTTAAGATTAGGATTAGGGTTAGGGTAAGGTTTAGGGTTAGGGTTAGGGTAAGGGTTAGGGTTAGGGTTTGGGTTAGGTTTAGTGTTGGTGTTAAGGTTAGGGTTAGTGTTAGGGTAAGGGTAAGGGTTAGGTTAGGGTTAGGGTTAGGGCTAAGGTGAGGGTTAGGATTAGGTGTAGGGTTAGGATTAGGGTTATGGTTGGGGTAAGGTTTAGGGATACGGTTAGGGTTAGGGTTAGGGTAAGGGTAAGGGTTAGGGTTAGAGTTAGGGTCAGGGTTAGGGTTAGGGTTAGGGTTAGGGTTAGAGTTAGGTTTAGGGTTAGGGTTAGAGGTTAGGCTTAGGGTTAGAGTAAGGGTAAGGGTTAGGGTTAGGGTTAGGATTGTTTAAGGCTTAGTGTTAGGTTTAGGGTAAGGGTAAGGGTTAGGGTTAGGGTAAGGTTTAGGGTTAGGGTTAGGTTTAGGGTCAGTTTAAGGGTTAGAGTTAGGTTTAGGGTAAGGGTAAGGGTTAGGGTTAGGGTAAGAGTTAGGGATAGGTTTAGGGTTAGGGTTAGGGTTAGGGTAAGGGTAAGGGTTAGGGTTAGGATTAGGTTTAGGGTTAGGGTTAGGTTTAGGGTTAGATTAGGGTTAGGGCTAGGGTTAGGGTAAGGTTATGTGTTGGGGTTAGGGTTAGGTTTAGGGTTAGGGTTAGGGTTAGGATTAGGGTTAGGGTTAGGGTTAAGTTTAGGGTTAGGGTTAGGGTTAGTGTTGGGGTAAGGGTTAGGGTTAGAGTTAGGGAAAGGTTAAGGGTTGGGGTTAGGGTTAGGGTTAGTGTTAGGTTTAGGGTTAGGGTTAGGGTTAGGGGTTAGGCTTACGGTTAGGGTTAGGTTTATTGTTAGGGTAAGGGTTAGGGTTAGGTTTAGTTTAAGGGTTAGGGTTAGGGTTATGGTTAGGTAAGAGTAAGGGTTAGGGTTAGGGTAAGGGTTAGGGTTAGGATTAGGTTTAGGTGGTAGGTTTAGGGTTAGGATTAGAGGTAGGGTTAGGGTTAGGGTAAGGGTAAGGGTGAGGGTTAGGGTTAGGGTTAGGGTTAGGATTGGTTTTAGGGTTAGGGTTAGGGTTAGGGTAAGGGCAAGGGTTAGGCTAAGGGTTAAGGTTAGAGTTAGATTAAGGGTTAGGGTTAGGGGTTAGGGTTAGGGTTAGGGTTAGTGTAAGGGTTAGGGTTAGGTTTAGGTTAAGGGTTAGGGTTAGGGTTAGGTTTAGGGTAAGTGTTAGGGTTAGGTTTAGTGTTAGTGTTAGGGTAAGGGGTAGGGTTAGGGTTAGGGTTAGCGTAAGGTTAAGTGTTAGGTTTAGGGTTAGGGTTAGGGTTAGGGTAAGTGTTAGGGTAAGGGTTAGGGTTAGGGTTAAGTTTAGGGTTGGGGTTAAGTTTATGGTTAGTGTTATTGTAAGGGCAAGGGTTAGGGTTAGGGTTAGCGTTAGGGTAAGTGTTAGGGTTAGTGTTAGGGTTAGGGTTAGGGTAAGGGTTAGGGTTAGGGTTAGGGTTAGGGTAAGGGTAAGGGTTAGGGTTAGGGTTAGGGTTAGGTTTAGGTTTAGGGTAAGGGTAAGGGTAAGGGTAATTGTAAGGGTTAGAGTTAGGGTTAGGAGTATAGGGTAAGGGTTAGTTTTAGGGTTAGGGTAAGGGTAAGGTTTAGGGTTAGGGTTAGGGTTAAGGTTAGGGTAAGGGTAAGTGTAAGTGTTAGAGTTAGGGTTAGGTTTAGGGTAAGGGTTAGGGTTAAGGTTAGGGTTAGGGTTAGGTTAGGGTTAGGGTTAGGGTTAATGTTAGGTTTAGGGTTAGGGTAGACATAAGGGTTAGGTTAGGGTTAGGGTTAGGTTTTTGGTTAGAGTTAGCATTAGGGTTAGGGTAAGAATAAGGGTTAAGGTTAGGGTTAGGATTGTTTAAGGCTTAAGGTTATGTTTAGGGTAAGGGAAAGGTTTAGCATTAGGGTAAGGGTTAGGGTTAGGGTTAGGTTTAGGGTAAGGGTAAGGGTTAGGGTTAGGGTAAAAGTTAGGGTTAGGTTTAGGGTTAGGATTAGCGTTAGGGTAAGGGTAAGGGTTAGGGTTAGGGTAAGGGTTAGGGTTAGGGTTAGGGTTAAGGTTAGGGTTAGGATTAGGGTTAGGGTTAGGGTTAAGGTTAGGGTTAGGGTTAGGGTTAGTGTTGGAGTAATGGTTAGGGTTAGAGTTAGGGAAAGGTTTAGGGTTGGGGTTAGGGTTAGGGTTAGAGTTAGGTTTAGCGTTAGGGTTAGGGTTAGGGGTTAGGCTTAGGGTTAGGGTTAGGTTTATTGTTAGGGTAAGGGTTAGGGTTAGGTTTAGTTTAAGGGTTAGGGTTAGGGTTATGGTTAGGGTAAGGGTAAGGGTTAGGGTTAGGGTAATGGTTAGGTTTAGGGTTAGGGTTAGGTTTAGGTTTAGGGTACGTTTAAGGATTAGGATTAGTGTTAGCGTTAGGGTTAGGGTTAGGATTAGGTTTAGGTTTAGGGTTAGGGTTAGGATTAGGGTACGGTTAGGGTAAGGTTATGTGTTGGGGTTAGGGTTAGGGTTAGGGTTAGGGTTAGGGTAAGGGTAAGGGTTAGTGTTAGATTTAGGGTTAGGTTAAGGGTAAGGGTTAGGTTTAGGGTTTGGTTAGTTTTAGGGTTAGTGTTAGGGTAAGGGTAGGGGTTAGGGTTAGGGTTAGGTTTAGGGTAAGGGTTAGGGTTAGGGGTTAGGATTAGTGTTAGGGTTAGGTTAAGGGGTAGGGTTAGGGTTAGGATAAGTGTTAGGGTTAGGGTAAGGGTAAGTGTTAGGGTTAGGGTTAGGGTTAGGGTTACGGTAAGGGTTAGGGTTAGGATTAGGTTTAGGTGTTAGGTTTTGGGTTAGGATTAGAGGTAGGGTTTGGGTTAGGGTAAGGGTAAGGGTGAGGGTTAGGGTTAGGGTTAGGGTTAGGATTGGTTTTAGGGTTAGTGTTAGGGTTAGGGTAAGGGCAAGTGTTAGGCTAAGGGTTAAGGTTAGAGTTAGATTATGGGTTAGGGTTAGGGGTTAGGGTTAGGGTTAGGGTTAGTGTAAGGGTTAGGGTTAGGTTTAGGTTAAGGGTTAGGGTTAGGGTTAGGTTTAGGGTAAGTGTTAGGGTTAGGGTTAGGGTTAGGGTTAGTGTTAGGGTAAGGGTTACGGTTAGGGTTAGGGTTAGCGTAAGGGTAAGTGTTAGGGTTAGGATAAGGGTTAGGGTAAGTGTTAGGGTAAGGGTTAGGGTTAGGGTTAAGTTTAGGGTTGGGGATAAGTTTATGGTTAGTGTTATTGTAAGGGCAAGGGTTAGGGTTAGGGTTAGCGTTAGGGTAAGTGTTAGGGTTAGTGTTAGGGTTAGGGTTAGGGTAAGGGTTAGGGTTATGGTTAGGGTTAGGGTAAGGGTTAGGGTTAGGGTTAGGGTTAGGTTTAGGTTTAGGGTAAGGGTAAGGGTAAGGGTAAGGGTAATTGTAAGGGTTAGAGTTAGGGTTAGTGGTAGGGTAAGGGTTAGTTTTAGGGTTCGGGTAAGGGTAAGGTTTAGGGTTAGGGTTAGGGTTAAGGTTAGGGTAAGGGTAAGGGTAAGTGTTAGAGTTAGTGTTAGGTTTAGGGTAAGGGTAAGAGTTAGGGTTAAGGTTAGGGTTATGGTTAGGTTAGGGTTAGGGTTAGGGTAATGTTAGGTTTACCGTTAGGGTAGGCGTAAGGGTTAGGTTAGGGTTAGGGTTAGGTTTTTGGTTAGAGTTAGCATTAGGGTTAGGGTAAGGATAAGGGTTAGGGTTAGGGTTAGGGTTAGGTTTAAGGGTTATGGTTAGGGTTAGGGTTAGGGTAAGGGTAATGGTTAGGGTTAGGTTTAGGGTTAATGTTAGGGTAAGGGTAAGGGTTAGGTTTAGGGTTATGGTTAGGGTTAGGGATTGGGTTAGGGTTAGGGTGTGGGTAAGGATAAGTGTTAGGGTTAGGGTTAGGGTTAGGGTTAGGGTAAGGGTTAGGTTTAGGGTTAGAGTTAGCGTTAGGGTTAGGGTAAGGGTAAGGGTTAGGTTTAGGGTTATGGTTAGGGTTAGGGATTGGGTTAGGGTTAGGGTGTGGGTAAGGGTTAGGTTTAGGGTTAGAGTTAGCGTTAGGGTTAGGGTAAGGGTAAGTCTTAGGGCTAGGATTAGGTTTAGGGTTGGGGTTAAGGTTAGAGTTAGGGTTAGGGTTACGGTTAGGGTTAGAGTTAGGGTAATAGTATGTGTTCAGGTTAGGGTTAGGGTTAGGTTTAGGGTTAGGGTTAGCATTAGGGTAAGCATAAGGGTTAGTGTTAGGGTTAGGTTTAAGGTAAGGGTAAGGTTTAGGGTTAGGGTTAGGGTAAGGGTAAGGGTTAGGGTTAGGGTTAGGTTTAGGGTTAGGGTAAGGGTTAGGGTTAGGGTTAGGGTAAGGGTTAGGGTTAGGGGTAGGGTTAGGGTTAGGTTTAGGTTTAAGGGTAAGGGTAAGTGTTAGTGTTAGGGTTAGGTTTAGGATAAGGTTAAGGATTTGGGTTAGGTTTAGGGTTAGGGTTAGAGGTTAGGGTTAGGGTTAGGGTTAAGGTGAGAGGTAGGTTTTGTGTTAGGGTTAGGATAAGGGTAAGGGTTAGGGTTAGGGTTAGGGTTAGTGTTAGGTTTAGGGTTAGGGTTAGGATAAGGGCAAGGGTTAGGATTAGGGTTAGGGTTAAGGTTAGGGTTAGGGTTAGGGTTAAGGTTAGGGTTAGGGTTAGTGTTAAGGTTACGGTAAGGGTTAGGGTTAGAGTTAGGGCAAGGGTTAGGGTTAGCATTAGGGTTAGGTTTAGAGTTAGGTTTAGGTTTAGGGTTAGTGGTTAGGCCTAGGGTTAGGGTTAGGGTAAGGGTTAGGGTTAGGATTAGGGTGAGGGTTAGGTTTAGGGTTAGGTTAGGGTAAGGGTAAGGGTTAGGGTTAGGGTTAGGTTTAGGTTAAGGGTGAGGTTTAGGGTTTGGGTAAGTGTTAGGGTTAGGGTTATGGTTAGGGTTAAGTTTAGGGTTGGGGATAAGTTTATGGTTAGTGTTATTGTAAGGGCAAGGGTTAGGGTTAGGGTTAGCGTTAGGGTAAGTGTTAGGGTTAGTGTTAGGGTTAGGGTTAGGGTAAGGGTTAGGGTTAGGGTTAGTGTTAGGGTTAGGGTAAGGGTAAGGGTTAGGGTTAGGGTTAGGGTTAGGTTTAGGTTTAGGGTAAGGGTAAGGGTAAGGGTAATTGTAAGGGTTAGAGTTAGGGTTAGGGGTATAGGGTAAGGGTTAGTTTTATGGTTAGGGTAAGGGTAAGGTTTAGGGTTAGGGTTAGGGTTAAGGTTAGGGTAAGGGTAAGTGTAAGTGTTAGAGTTAGGGTTAGGTTTAGGGTAAGGGTTAGGGTTAAGGTTAGGGTTAGGGTTAGGTTAGGGTTAGGGTTAGGGTTAATGTTAGGTTTAGGGTTAGGGTAGACATAAGGGTTAGGTTAGGGTTAGGGTTAGGTTTTTGGTTAGAGTTAGCATTAGGGTTAGGGTAAGAATAAGGGTTAAGGTTAGGGTTAGGATTGTTTAAGGCTTAAGGTTAGGTTTAGGGTAAGGGTAAGGGTTAGGGTTAGGGTAAGGGTTAGGGTTAGGGTTAGGTTTAGGGTAAGGGTAAGGGTTAGGGTTAGGGTAAAAGTTAGGGTTAGGTTTAGGGTTAGGGTTAGTGTTAGGGTAAGGGTAAGGGTTAGGGTTAGGATTAGGTTTAGGTTTAAGGTTAGGGTTAGTGTTAGGGTTAGATTAGGGTTAGGGCTAGGGTTAGGTTAAGGTTATGTGTTAGGGTTAGGTTTAGGGTTAGGGTTAAGGTTATGGTTAGGATTAGGGTTAGGGTTAGGGTTAAGGTTAGGGTTAGGGTTAGGGTTAGTGTTGGAGTAATGGTTAGGGTTAGAGTTAGGGAAAGGTTTAGGGTTGGGGTTAGGGTTAGGGTTAGAGTTAGGTTTAGCGTTAGGGTTAGGGTTAGGGGTTAGGCTTAGGGTTAGGGTTAGGTTTATTGTTAGGGTAAGGGTTAGGGTTAGGTTTAGTTTAAGGGTTAGGTTTAGGGTTATGGTTAGGTTAAGGGTAGGGGTTAGGGTTAGGGTAATGGTTAGGTTTAGGGTTAGGGTTAGGTTTAGGTTTAGGGTACGTTTAAGGATTAGGATTAGTGTTAGCGTTAGGGTTAGGGTTAGGATTAGGTTTAGGTTTAGGGTTAGGGTTAGGATTAGGGTACGGTTAGGGTAAGGTTATATGTTAGGGTTAGGGTTAGGGTTAGGGTTAGGGTTAGGGTAAGGGTAAGGGTTAGTGTTAGATTTAGGGTTAGGTTAAGGGTAAGGGTTAGGTTTAGGGTTTGGTTAGTTTTAGGGTTAGTGTTAGGGTAAGGGTAGGGGTTAGGGTTAGGGTTAGGTTTAGGGTAAGGGTTAGGGTTAGGGGTTAGGATTAGTGTTAGGGTTAGGTTAAGGGGTAGGTAGGGTTAGGGTTAGGATGAGTGTTAGGGTTAGGGTAAGGGTAAGTGTTAGGGTTAGGGTTAGGGTTAGGGTTACGGTAAGGGTTAGGGTTAGGATTAGGTTTAGGTGTTAGGTTTTGGGTTAGGATTAGAGGTAGGGTTAGGGTTAGGGTAAGGGTAAGGGTGAGGGTTAGGGTTAGGGTTAGGGTTAGGATTGGTTTTAGGGTTAGTGTTAGGGTTAGGGTAAGGGCAAGTGTTAGGCTAAGGGTTAAGGTTAGAGTTAGATTATGGGTTAGGGTTAGGGGTTAGGGTTAGGGTTAGGGTTAGTGTAAGGGTTAGGGTTAGGTTTAGGTTAAGGGTTAGGGTTAGGGTTAGGTTTAGGGTAAGTGTTAGGGTTAGGGTTAGGGTTAGGGTTAGTGTTAGGGTAAGGGTTACGGTTAGGGTTAGGGTTAGCGTAAGGGTAAGTGTTAGGGTTAGGATAAGGGTTAGGGTAAGTGTTAGGGTAAGGGTTAGGGTTAGGGTTAAGTTTAGGGTTGGGGATAAGTTTATGGTTAGTGTTATTGTAAGGGCAAGGGTTAGGGTTAGGGTTAGCGTTAGGGTAAGTGTTAGGGTTAGTGTTAGGGTTAGGGTTAGGGTAAGGGTTAGGGTTATGGTTAGGGTTAGGGTAAGGGTTAGGGTTAGGGTTAGGGTTAGGTTTAGGTTTAGGGTAAGGGTAAGGGTAAGGGTAATTGTAAGGGTTAGAGTTAGGGTTAGTGGTAGGGTAAGGGTTAGTTTTAGGGTTCGGGTAAGGGTAAGGTTTAGGGTTAGGGTTAGGGTTAAGGTTAGGGTAAGGGTAAGGGTAAGTGTTAGAGTTAGGGTTAGGTTTAGGGTAAGGGTAAGGGTTAGGGTTAAGGTTAGGGTTATGGTTAGGTTAGGTTTAGGGTTAGGGTTAATGTTAGGTTTAGCGTTAGGGTAGGCGTAAGGGTTAGGTTAGGGTTAGGGTTAGGTTTTTGGTTAGAGTTAGCATTAGGGTTAGGGTAAGGATAAGGGTTAGGGTTAGGGTTAGGGTTAGGTTTAAGGGTTATGGTTAGGGTTAGGGTTAGGGTTAGGGTAAGTGTAATGGTTAGGGTTAGGTTTAGGGTTAGTGTTAGGGTAAGGGTAAGGGTTAGGTTTAGGGTTATGGTTAGGGTTAGGGATTGGGTTAGGGTTAGGGTGTGGGTAAGGATAAGTGTTAGGGTTAGGGTTAGGGTTAGGGTTAGGGTAAGGGTTAGGTTTAGGGTTAGAGTTAGCGTTAGGGTTAGGGTAAGGGTAATGGTTAGGTTTAGGGTTATGGTTAGGGTTAGGGATTGGGTTAGGGTTAGGGTGTGGGTAAGGGTTAAGTTTAGGGTTAGAGTTAGCGTTAGGGGTAGGGTAAGGGTAAGTCTTAGGGCTAGGATTAGGTTTAGGGTTGGGGTTAAGGTTAGAGTTAGGGTTAGGGTTACGGTTAGGGTTAGAGTTAGGGTAATAGTATGTGTTCAGGTTAGGGTTAGGGTTAGGTTTAGGGTTAGGGTTAGCATTAGGGTAAGCATAAGGGTTAGTGTTAGGGTTAGGTTTAAGGTAAGGGTAAGGTTTAGGGTTAGGGTTATGGTAAGGGTAAGGGTAAGGGTTAGGGTTAGGGTTAGGTTTAGGGTTAGGGTAAGGGTTAGGGTTAGGGTTAGGGTAAGGGTTAGGGTTAGGGGTAGGGTTAGGGTTAGGTTTAGGGTTAAGGGTAAGGGTAAGGGTTAGTGTTAGGGTTAGGTTTAGGATAAGGTTAAGGATTAGGGTTAGGTTTAGGGTTAGGGTTAGAGGTTAGGGTTAGGGTTAGGGTTAAGGTGAGAGTTAGGTTTTGGGTTAGGGTTAGGATAAGGGTAAGGGTTAGGGTTAGGGTTAGGGTTAGGGTTAGTGTTAGGTTTAGGGTTAGGGTTAGGATAAGGGCAAGGGTTAGGATTAGGGTTAGGGTTAAGGTTAGGGTTAGGATTAGGGTTAGGGTTAGGGTTAAGGTTAGGGTTAGGGTTATGGTTAAGGTTACGGTAAGGTTTAGGGATAGAGTTAGGGCAAGGGTTAGGGTTAGGGTTAGGGTTAGGTTTAGAGTTAGGTTTAGGTTTAGGGTTAGGGGTTAGGCCTAGGGTTAGGGTTAGGGTAAGGGTTAGGGTTAGGAGTAGGGTGAGGGTTAGGTTTAGGGTTAGGTTAGGGTAAGGGTAAGGGTTAGGGTTAGGGTTAGGTTTAGGTAAAGGGTGAGGTTTAGGGTTTGGGTAAGTGTTAGGGTTAGGGTTAGGGTTAGGGTTAGTTTAAGGGTTAGGGTTAGGTTTAGCGAAAGGTAAGGTTTAGGGTTAGGGTAAGATTTAGGGTTAGGTTTAGGGTTAGGGTTAGGATTAGGGTGAGGGTTAGTTCAAGGGTTAGGGTTAGATTTAGGGAAAGGGTAAGGGTTATGGTTAGGGTAAGAGTTAGGGTTAGGTTTAGGGTTAAGTTTAGGGTTAGGGTAATGGTAAGGTTAGGGTTAGGATTCGGGTTAGGTTTAGTGTAATGTTTAGGGTTAGGGTTAGGTTTAGGGTTAGGGTTTGGTTTAGGGTTGGGGTTAAGGTTAGGTTTAGGGTTAGGGTACATTTAAGGATTAGGGTTAGGGTTAGGGTTATGCTTAGGGTTTGGGGTAGGGTTAGGATTAGGGTTAGGTTAGGGTTACGGTTAGGGTTAGTGTTAGGGTAAGGTTATGTGTTTGGGTTAGGTTAAGTATTAGGGTTAGGGTTACGGTTAGGGTGAAGGTAAGGGTAAGGTTTAGGGTTAAAGTTAGGGTAAGGGTTAGGGTTAGGGTTAGGGTTAGGGAAAGGGAAAGGGTTAGGGTTAGGTTTATTGTTAGGGTAAGGGTAAGGGTTAGGTTTAGGGTTAAGGTTAGGTTTAGAGTTAGTGTTAGGTTAAGGGTAAGGGTTAGGGTTAGGTTTAGGTTACGGTTAGGGTTTAGGGTTAGTGTTAGGGTTAGGTTAAGGGTTAGGGTTAGGGTTAGGCTTAGGATAAGCGTTAGGGTTAGGGTAACGGTAAGTATTAGGTTTAGGTTTAGGGTTAAGGTTATTGTAAGGTTTAGGTTAGGGTTAGGTTTAGGATTAAGGTTTAGACGGTAGGGTTAGGGTTAGTGTTAGGTTAGGGTTAGTGTTAGTGTAAGGGTTATGGTTAGGGTTAGGGTTAGGGTTAGGGTAAGGGTTAGGGTTAGTGTTAGGGTTAAGGTTAGGTTTAGGGTTAGGGTAAGGGTAAGGGTAAGGGTAAGAGTTAGGGATAGGGTTAGGGTAATGGTTAGTGTTAGGGTTAGGGTAAGGGTAATGTTTAGGGTTATGGTTAGGGTAAGGGTAAGGTTGAGTGTTAGGGTTAGGGTTAGGTTTAGGGTAAGGGTAAGGTTTAGGATTAAGGTTAGGGTTAGGGTTAGGTTTAAGGTAAGGGTTAGGGTTAGGGTTAGGGTTAGGTTTAAGTTTAGGGTTACGGTATGCGTAAGGGTTAGGGTTAGGTTTAGGGTTAGGTTTAGGGTTAGAGTTAGGGTTAGGGTTAGGGTAAGGATAAGGGTTAGGGTTAGGGTTAGGGTTAGGGTTAGGTTTAGGGTAAGGGTTAGGGTTAAGGTTAGGGTTAGGGTTAGGGTTAGGGTAAGGGTGAGGGTTAGGATTAGGTTTAGGGTTAGGGTTAGGGTAAGTGTAAGGGTTCGGTTTAGGGTTATGGTTAGGGTTAGGGATTGGGTTAGGTTTAGGGTTTGGGTAAGGATAAGGGTTAGGGTTAGGGTTAGGTTTAGGATTAGGGTTAAGGTTATGGTTAGGGTGCAGGTAAGGGTAAGGTTTAGGGTTAGGTTTAGGTTTAGGGTTAGGGTAAGGCTTAGGGTTAGGCTTAGGGTAAGGGTTAGGGTTAGGGTAAGGGTAAGTCTTAGGTTTAGGATTAGGTTTAGGGTTGGGGTTAAGTTTAGGGTTAGGGTTAGGGTAAGGGTAAGGGTTAGGGTTAAAGTTATGGTCAGGGTTAGGGTTAGGGTTAGGGTTAGGGTAAGGGTAAGTGTTAGGGTTAGGGTTAGGGTTAGGGTTAGCATAAGGATAAATATTAGAGTTAAGGTTAGGGTGGGGGTAAGGGTAAGTGTTAGGGTTAAGATTAGGGTTAGGGTTAGGGTAAGGGTTAGGGTTAGGGAAAGGGTAAGGGCTAGGGTTAGGGTTAGGGTTCGGTTTAAGGTTGGTGTTAAGGTTTGGGTTAGAGTTAGGGTAAGGGTAAGGGTTATGTTAGGGTTAGGGTTAGGGTTATGGTTAAGGTTAGGTTTAGGGTTAGGTTTAGGTTTAGGATTAGGTTTAGGGTTAGGGTTAGGGTTAGGGTTAGGGTAAGGGTTAGGATTAGAGTTAGGGTTAGGGTTAGGGGTTACGGTTAGGGTTAGGTTTAGGGTTAGGGAAAGAGTTAGGATTAGGGTTAGGGTTAGGTAAGTGTAAGTGTTAGTGATAGGGTTAGGGTTAGGGTAAGGGTAAGGGTTAGGGTTAGGTTTAGGGTTAGGGTAAGGGTAAGGGTTAGGTTTAGGTTTAGGGTTAGGTTAGGGTTAGGGTTAGGGTAAGGAAAAATGTTACAATTAATGTTATGGTTAGGGTTAGGGTTAAGGTTAGGGTGAGGGTAAGGGTAAGGGTTAGAGTTAGGGTTAGGGATAGGGTTAGGGGAAGGGCTGGGTTAGGGTAAGGTTAGGGTTAGGTTTAGGTTTGGGGTTAAGGTTAGGGTTAGGGTTAGGGTAAGGGTAAGGGTTAGGTTAGGGTTAGGCTTAGGGTTAAGGTCAGGGTTACGGTTAGGTTTAAGGTTAGGATTAGGGTTAGGGTTAGGGTAAGGGTTAGGTCTAGGGTTAGGGTTAGGGTTAGGGTTTGGGTTAGTTTAAGGGTTAGGGTTAGGGTTAGGGTAAGGGTTAGGGTTAGGGTTAGGGTAAGGGTTAAAGTTAGGGTTAGGGTTAGGGTTAGGGTTTGGGTTAGTTTAAGGGTTAGGGTTATGGTTAGGGTTAGAGTGAGACTTAGGGTTGGTTAAGGGTAAGGGTTATGGTTAGGGTTATGGTTAGGGTTAGGTTTAGGTTTAGGGTTAGATGTTAGGGTTAGGGTTAGGGAAAGGGTTATGGTTAGGATTAGGGTTAAGGTAAGGTTAAGGGTTAGGGTTAGGGTTAGGGTAAGTGTTAGCGTTAGGGTTAGGGTTAGGGTTAGGGTAAGGGTTAGGGTTAGGGTTAGGGTAAGGTTAAGTGTTAGGTTAAGGGTTAGCGTAAGAGTTATGTTTAGGTTTGGGGTTAAGTTTAGGGTTAGGGTTAGGGTAACGGTAAGGGTTAGGGTTAGGGTTAGTGTTAGGGTAAGGGTTAGGGTTAGGGTTAGGGTTATGGTAATGGTAAGGTTTAGGGTTAGGGTAAGGGTTAAGTTAGGTTTAGAGTTAGGGTAAGGGTAAGGGTAAGGGTAAGGTAAGGGTAAGAGTCAGGCTTAGAGTAATGGTTAGTGTTAGGGTTAGGGTCAGGGTAAGGTTTAGGGTTATGGTTAGGGTTATGGTTTGGGTATGGGTAAGGGTGAGTGTTAGGGTTAGGGTTAGGTGTAGGGTAAGGGTAAGGTTTATGATTAAGGTTAGGGTTAGGGTTAGGTTTAGGGTTTGGGTTAGGGTTAGGTTTAGGTTTAAGTTTAGCGTTACGTTATGCGTAAGGGTTAGGGTTAGGGTTAGGGTTAGGTTTAGGGATAGAGTTAGGGTTAGTGTTAGGGTAAGGATAAGGGTTAGGGTTAGGGTTAGGTTTAGGTTTAGGGTAAGGGTTAGGGTTAAAGTTAGGGTGAGGGTTAGGGTTAGGGTTAGGGTTAGTTTAGGGGTTAGGTTTAGGGTTAGAGTGAGGTTTAGGGTTGGTTAAGGGTAAGGGTTATGGTTAGGGTTATGGTTAGGGTTAGGTTAAGGTTTAGGGTTAGGTGTTAGGGTTAGGGTTAGGGAAAGGGTTATGGTTAGGGTTAGCGTTAAGGTAAGGTTTAGGTTTAGGGTTAGGGTTAGGGTAAGTGTTAGCGTTAGGGTTAGGGTTAGGTTTAGGGTAAGGGTTAGGGTTAGGGTTAGGGTAAGGTTAAGTGTTAGGGTTAGGGTTAGGGTTAGGGTAAGTGTTAGGGTAAGGGTTAGAGTTAGGTTTAGGTTTGGGGTTAAGTTTAGGGTTAGGGTTAGGGTAAGGTTAAGGGTTAGGGTTAGGTTTAGGGTTAGGGTTAGGGTAAGTGTAAGGGTTCGGTTTAGGGATATGGTTAGGGTTAGGGATTGGGTTAGGGTTAGGGTTTGGGTAAGGATAAGGGTTAGGGTTAGGGTTAGGTTTAGGATTAGGGTTAAGGTTATGGTTAGGGTGCGGCTAAGGGTAAGGTTTGGGTTAGGTTTAGGTTTAGGGTTAGGGTAAGGGTTAGGGTTAGGTTTAGGGTTAGGGTTAGGGTAAGGGTAAGTCTTAGAGTTAGGATGAGGTTTAGGTTTGGGGTTAAGGTTAGAGTTAGGGTTAGGGTTAGGGTAAGGGTTAGGGTTAGGGTTAGGGTAAGGGTTAGGTTTTGGGTTAGGGTTAGGGTTAGTGTTAGGGTAAGGTTTAGGGTTAGGTTTAGGGTAAGGTTTATGGTTAGGGTTAGGGTTAGGATAAGGGTAAGGATTAGGGTTAGGGTTAGGGGTTAGGGTTAGGGTTATGGTTAGGGTTCGGGGTTAGGCCTAGGGTTAGGGTTAGGATAAGGATTAGGGTTAGGTTTTGTTTAAGGGTTAGGGTTAGGGTTAGTGTAAGGGTAGGTGTTAGGGTTAGGGTAAGAGTTAGGGTTAGGGTTAGGGTTAGGGTTAGGGTTCGGTTTAGGGTTAGGGTTAGGGTTAGGTTTAGGGATAGAGTTAGGGTTAGGGATAGGTTTAGGGATAGAGTTAGGGTTAGGTTTAGGGTTAGGGTTAGGATTAGGGTTAGGGTTAGGTTTAAGGTTACGGTTAGGGTTAGGGTTAGGGTAAGGGTTAGAGTTACAGTTAGGGTTAGGGTTAGGGTTAGGGTTAGGTTTAGGGATAGAGTTAGGGTTAGGGTTAGGGTAAGGATAAGGGTTAGGGTTAGGGTTAGGTTTAGGGTAAGGGTTAGGGTTAAGGTTAGGGTTAGGATTAGGTTTAGGGTTTGGGTAAGGATAAGGGTTAGGGTTAGGTTTAGGGTTAGGGTTAGGGTAAGTGTAAGGGTTCGGTTTAGGGTTATGGTTAGGGTTAGGGATTGGGTTAGGGGTAGGGTTTGGGTAAGGATAAGGGCTAGGTTTAGGGTTAGGTTTAGGATTAGGGTTAAGGTTATGGTTAGGGTGCGGGTAAGAGTAAGGTTTGGGTTAGGTTTAGGTTTAGGGTTAGGGTAAGGGTTAGGGTTAGGTTTAGGGTTAGGGTTAGGCTTAGTGTTAGGGTAAGGGTAAGGTTTAGGGTTAGGGTTATGGTTAGGGTTAAGGTTGAGGTTAGGGTTAGGGTTAGATTTAGGGTTAGGATTAGGGTTAGGGTTAGGGTAATGGTTAGGGTTAGGGTTAAGGTTAGGGTTAGGCTTAGTGTTAGAGTAAGGGTAAGGGTTAGGGTTAGGGTTAAGTTTGAGGTTAGGGTTAGGATTAGGGTTAGGGTAAGGGTTAGGGTTAGGGTTAGGTTAAGTGTTAGGGTTAGGGTTAGAGTTAGAGTTAGGGTTAGGGTAAGGGCAAGGATTAGGGTTAGGGTTAAGTTTAGGGTTAGGGTTAGGGTTAGTGTTAGGGTTAGGGTAAGGGTAATTGTTAGGGTTAGTGTTAGGGTTAGGGTTAAGGTTAGGGTTAGGGTTAGGGTTAGGGTTAGGGTAAGGGTTAGGGTTAGGTTAGGGTAAGTGTTAGGGTTAGGGTTAGGGTTAATGTTAGGTTTAAGGTTAGGGTAGGGTTTGGGTTAGGGTAAGGGTAAGGGTTAGGGTTAGGATTAGGGTTAGGATTAGGGTTAGGGTAATGGTTAGGGTTAGGGTTAGGGTTAGGGTTAGGGTCAAGGAAAGGGTAAGGTAAGGGTTAGGGTTAGGGTTAGGTTTAGGGTTGGAGTTAAAGTTAGGTTTAGGTTTAGGGTACATTTAAGGATTAGTGTTAGGTTTAGGGTTAGGCTTAGGGTTAAGGTTAGGGTTAGGATTAGGGTTAGGTTTAGGGTTAGGGTAAGGGTAAGGTTTAGGGTTAAAGTTATGGTCAGGGTTAGGGTTAGGGTTCGGGTTAGGGTAAGGGTAAGGGTTAGGGTTAGGGTTAGGGTTATGGTAAGGGTAAGGGTTAGGATTAGAGTTAGGGTTAGGGTTAGGGGTTACGGTTAGGGTTAGGTTTAGGGTTAGGGAAAGAGTTAGGATTAGGGTTAGGGTTAGGTAAGTGTAAGTGTTAGTGATAGGGTTTAGGTTTAGGGTTAGGGTTAGGATTAGGGTTAGGGTTAGGGTTAGGATAAGGATAAATATTAGAGTTAAGGTTAGGGTGGGGGTAAGGGTAAGGGTTAGGATTAAGATGAGGGTTAGGGTTAGGGTAAGGGTTAGGGTTAGGGTTGGGGTAAGGGTTAGGGTTAGGGTTAGGGTTAGGTTTAAGGTTGGTGTTAAGGTTCGGGTTAGAGTTAGGGTAAGGGTAAGGGTTATGTTAGGGTTAGGGTTAGGGTTAGGGTTAAGGTTAGGTTTAGGGTTAGGTTTAGGATTAGGGTTAGGGTTAGGGTTAGGGTTAGGGTAAGGGTTAGGATTAGAGTTAGGGTTAGGGTTAGGGGTTACGGTTAGGGTTAGGTTTAGGGTTAGGGAAAGAGTTAGGATTAGGGTTAGGGTTAGGTAAGTGTAAGTGTTAGTGATAGGGTTAGGGTAAGGGTAAGGGTAAGGGTTAGGTTTAGGTTTAGGGTTAGGGTAAGGGTAAGGGTTAGGTTTAGGTTTAGGGTTAGGTTTAGGGTTAGGGTTAGGGTAAGGAAAAATGTTACAATTAATGTTATGGTCAGGGTTAGGGTTAAGGTTAGGGTGAGGGTAAGGGTAACGGTTAGAGTTAGGGTTAGGGTTAGGGTTAGGGGAAGGGTTAGGGTTAGGGGAAGGTTAGGGTTATGTTTAGGTTTGGGGTTAAGGTTAGGGTTAGGGTTAGGGTTAGGGTAAGGGTAAGGGTTAGGTTAGGGTTAGGCTTAGGGTTAAGGTCAGGTTACGGTTAGGTTTAAGGTTAGGATTAGGGTTAGGGTTAGGGTAAGGGTTAGGGTTAGGGGTTAGGGTTAGGGTTAGGGTTAGGTTTAGGGTTAGGGTAAGGGTAAGGGTAAGGTTAATTGTAAGGGTTAGAGTTAGGGTTAGGGGTAGGGTAAGGGTTAGTTTTAGGGTTAGGGTAAGGGTAAGGTTTAGGGTTAGGGGTACGGTTAAGGTTAGGGTAAGGGTAAGGGTAAGTGTTAGGGTTAAGGTTAGGTTTAGGGTAAGGGTAAGGGTTAGGGTTAAGGTTAGGGTTATAGTTAGGTTTAGGGTTAGGGTTAGGGTTAATGTTAGGTTTAGCGTTAGGGTAAGCGTAAGGGTTAGGTTAGGGTTAGGGTTAGGTTTAGGGTTAGAGTTAGCGTTAGGGTTAGGATAAGGATAAGGGTAGGGTTAGGGTTAGGGGTAGGTTTAAGGTTAAGGTTAGGGTTAGGGTAGGGTTTAAGGTAAGGGTAAGTGTTAGTGTTAGGGTTTGGTTTAGTATAAGGTAAGGATTACTGTTAGGTTTAGGGTTAGGGTTAGAGGTTAGGGATAGGGTTAGGGTTACGGTGAGGGTTAGGTTTTTGGTTAGGGTTAGGATAAGGGTAAGGGTTAAGGTTAGGGTTAGGGTTAGGTTTAGTGTTAGGTTTAGGGTTAGGGTTAGGGTAAGGGCAAGGGTTAGGATTAGGGTTAGGGTTAAGGTTAGGGTTAGGATTAGGGTTAGGGTTAGGGTTAAGTTTAGGGTTAGGGTTAGGTTTAAAGTTATGTATAGGTTTAGGGTTAGGGTTAGGGTTAGGGTTAGGGTTAGGATGGGGGTTAGGTTTAGGTTTAGAGTTAGGGTAAGGGTAAGGGTTAGGGTTAGGGTTAGGTTCAGGTTTAGTGTTAGCTTTAGGGTTAGGGTTAGGGTAAGGGCAAGGATTAGGGTTAGGGTTAGGTTTAAGGTTTTTGTTAGGGTTAGGGTTAGGGTTAAGGTTAGGGTTAGGGTTAGGTTTAGGTTAAGGGTGAGGGTGAGGGTTAGGGTTTGGGTTAGGGTTAGTTTAAGGGTTAGTGTTAGGTTTAGGGAAAAGGTAAGCTTTAGGGTTCAGGTAAGGGTTAGGGTTATGTTTAGGGTTAGTGTTACGGTTAGGGTTAGGTTTAGGGTAACGGTAAGGGATAGGGTAAGGGTTAGGGATAGGTTAGGGTAAGGGTTAGGGTTAGGGTTAGGGTTAGGGTTAGATTTAAGGTTAGGGTTAGGGTTAGGGTTAGGGTAAAGGTAAGGGTTAGGGTTAGGGTTAGGGTTAGTTTTAGGGTTAGGGTAAGTGTAAGGGTTAGGGTTAGGGTTAGCGTTAGGGTAAGGGTTAGGGTTAGGATTAGGGTTAGGGTAGGGTTTAGGCTAAGGGTAATGTTAGTGTTAAGGTTTGGTTTAGTATAAGGGTAAGGATTAGGGTTAAGTTTTGGTTTAGGGTTAGGGGTTATGCTTAGGGTTAGGGTTAGGGTTATGGTTAGGGTTAGGCTAGGGTTAGTTTAAGGGTTAGGGTTAGGGTTAGGTTTAGGGTTAGGATTAGGTTTAGGGTAAGGGTAAGGGTTAGGGTTAGGATTAGGGTTAGGGTAGGGTTAGGGTAATGGTTAGGGTTAGGGTTAGGGTTAGGTTTAGGGTTAGGGATAGGGTAAGGGTAAGGGTAAGGGTTACAGTTATGTTTAGGGTTAGGGTTAAAGTTAGGTTTAGGGTTAGGGTACATTTAAGGATTAGGGTTAGGCTTAGGGTTAGGTTTATGCTTAGGGTTAAGGTTAGGGTTAGGATTAGGGTTAGGTTTAGGGTTTGGGTTAGGGTTAGGGTAAGGTTATGTGTTAGGGTTAGGGTTAGGGTTAGGGTTAGGTTAAGTGTTAGGGTTAGGGTTAGTGTTACGGTTAGGGTTAGGGTAAGGGTAAGGTTTAGGGTTAAAGTTATGGTCAGGGTTATGGTTAGGGTTAGGGTGAGGGTAAGGGTAAGGGTTAGGGTTAGGTTTAGGGTTATGGTAAGGGTAAGGTTTAGGTTTAGGGTTAGGATTAGGTTTAGTGTTAGGGTTAGCATAAGGATAAATATTAGAGTTAAGTTTAGGGTGAGGGTAAGGGTAAGGGTTAGGGTTAAGATTAGGGTTAGGGTTAGGGTAAGGGTTAGGGTTAGGGTTAGGGTAAGGGTTAGGGTTAGGGTTAGGGTTAGGTTTAAGTTTGGGGTTAAGGTTCGGGTTAGGGTTAGGGTAAGGTAAGGGTTATGTTAGGGTTAGGGTTAGGATTAGGGTTATGGTTATGGTTAGGGTTAGGGTTAGGGTTAGGGTAAGTGTAAGGGTTAGGATTAGAGTTAGGGTTAGGGTTAGGATTTACGGTTAGGGTTAGGTTTAGGGTTACGGAAAGAGTTAGGATTAGGGTTAGGGTTAGGTAAGGGTAAGTGTTAGTGATAGGGTTAGGGTTAGGGTAAGGGTAAGGGTTAGGTTTAGGTTTAGGGTTAGGGTAAGTGTAAGAGTTAGGTTTAGGTTTAGGGTTAGGTTTAGGGTTAGGGTTAGGGTAAAGAAAAATGTTACAATTAAGGTTAGGGTTAGGGTTAGGGTTAAGGTTAGGGTGAGGGTAAGGGTAAGGGTTAGGGTTAGGGCTAGGGTTAGGGTTAGTTTTAGGGTTAGGGTAAGTGTAAGGGTTATGGTTAGGGTTAGCGTTAGGGTAAGGATAAGGTTTAGGATTAGGGTTAGGGTAGGGTTTAGGGTAAGGGTAATGTTAGTGTTAGGGTTTGGTTTAGGATAAGGGTAAGGATTAGGGTTAAGTTTTGGTTTAGGGTTAGGGGTTATGCTTAGGGTTAGTGTTAGGGTTAGGGTTAGGCTAGGGTTAGTTTAAGGGTTAGGGTTAGGGTTAGGTTTAGGGTTAGGGTTAGGGTTAGGGTTAGGGTAAGTGTAAGGTTTAGGGTTAGGATTAGGGTTAGGGTTAGAGTTAGGGTAAGGGTTAGGGTTAGGGTTAGGTTTAGGGTTTGAGATAGGGTAAGGGTAAGGGTTAGGGTTACAGTTAGGTTTAGGGTTGCGGTTAAAGTTAGGTTTAGGTTTAGGGTACATTTAAGGATTAGGGTTAGGGTTAGGGTTATGCTTAGGGTTAAGGTTAGGGTTAGGATTAGGGTTAGGTTTAGGGTTAGAGTTAATGTTCGGGTTAGGGTAAGGTTATGTGTTAGGGTTAGGGTTAGGGTAAGTGTTAGGGTTAGGGTTAGTGTTACGGTTAGGGTAGGGTAAGGGTAAGGTTTAGGGTTAAAGTTATAGTCAGGGTTAGGGTTAGGGTGAGGGTAAGGGTAATGGTTAGGGTTAGGTTTAGGGTTGTGGTAAGGGTAGGTTTAGGTTTTGGGTTAGGATTAGGTTTAGGGTTAGGGTTAGCATAAGGATAAATATTAGAGTTAAGGTTAGGGTGAGGGTAAGGTTAAGGGTTAGGGTTAAGATTAGGGTTAGGGTTAGGGTAAGGGTTAGGGTTAGGGTTAGGGTAAGGGTTAGGGTTAGGGTTAGGGTTAGGTTTAAGGTTGGGGTTAAGGTTCGGGTTAGGGTTAGGGTAAGGGTAAGTGTTATGTTAGGGTTAGGGTTAGGGTTAGGGTTAAGGTTAGGGTTAGGGTTAGGTTTAGGGTTAGGATTAGGGTTATGGTTAGGGTTAGGGTTAGGGTTAGGGTTAGGGTAAGGGTAAGGGTTAGGATTAGAGTTAGGGTTAGGTTTAGGAGTTACGGTTAGGGTTAGGTTTAGGGTTACGGAAAGAGTTAGGATTAGGGTTAGGGTTAGGTAAGGGTAAGTGTTAGTGATAGGGTTAGGGTTAGGGTAAGGGTAAGGGTTAGGTTTAGGTTTAGGGTTAGGGTAAGGGTAAGGGTTAGGTTTAGGTTTAGGGTTAGGTTTAGGGTTAGGGTTAGGGTATGGAAAAATGTTGCAATTAAGGTTAGGGTTAGGGTTAGGGTTAGGGTTAAGGTTAGGGTGAGGGTAAGGGTAAGGGTTAGGGTTAGGGCTAGGGTTAGGTTAGGGGAAGGGTTAGGGTTAGGGTTACGTTTAGGGTTAGATTTAGGTTTGGGGTTAAGTTTAGGGTTAGGGTTAGGGTAAGGGTTAGGGTTATGGTTAGGGTTAGGGTAAGGGTAAGAGTAAGGGTAATTGTAAGGTTTAGAGTTAGGGTTAGGGGTAGGTTAAGGGTTAGTTTTAGGGTTAGGGTAAGGGTAAGGTTTAGGGTTAGGGTTAGGGTTAATTTAGGGTAAGGGTAAGGGTAAGTGTTAGGGTTAATGTTAAGTTTAGGGTAAGGGTAATGGTTAGGGTTAAGGTTAGGGTTAGGGTTAGGTTTAGGATTAGGGTTAGGGTTAATGTTAGGTTTAGCATTAGGGTAAGTGTAAGGGTTAGGTTAGGTTCAGGGTTAGGTTTAGGGTTAGAGTTAGCGTTAGGGTTAGGGTAAGTATAAGGGTTAG
>JANJXV010000207.1:657500-702500 GCA_024803745.1 Megascapheus bottae
GGGTTAGGGTTAGGTTTAAGGTTGGGGTTAAGGTTCGGGTTAGGTTTAGGGTAAGGGTAAGGTTTTGGTTATGGTTAGGGTTAGGGTTAGGTTTAAGGTTAGGGTTAGGATTAGGTTTAGGGTTAGGATTAGGGTTATGGTTAGGGTTAGGGTTGGGGTTAGGGTTAGGGTATGGGTAAGGGTTAGGTTTAGAGTTAGGGTTAGGTTTAGGGGTTACGGTTAGGGTTAGGTTTAGGGTTAGGGAAAGAGTTAGGATTAGGGTTATGGTTAGGTAAGGGTAAGTGTTAGTGTTAGTGTTAGGGTTAGGGTTAGGGTAAGGGTAAGGGTTAGGTTTAGGGTTAGGGTTAGGTTTAGGGTTAGGGTTAGGGTAAGAAAAAATGTTACAATTAAGGTTAGGGTTAGGGTTAGGGTTAGGGTTAGGGTTAAGGTTAGGGTGAGGGTAAGGGTAAGGGTTAGGGTTAGGGTTAGGGTTAGGGTTAGGGTAAGGGTTAGGGTTATGGTTAGGGTTAGGTTAGGTTTGGGTTTAAGGTTAGGGTTAGGGTTAGGGTAAGGGTAAGGGTTAGGTTAGGGTTAGGCTTAGGGTTAAGGTCAGGGTTAGGGTTAGGTTTAAGGTTAGGATTAGGTTTAGGGTTAGGGTAAGGTTTAGGGTTAGGGTTGGGTTAGGGTTAGGTTTAGGGTTAGGGTAAGGGTAAGGGTAATTGTAAGGGTTAGAGTTAGGGTTAGGGGTAGGGTAAGGGTTAGTTTTAGGGTTAGGGTAAGGGTAAGGTTTAGGGTTAAGTTTAGGGTTAAGATTAGGGTAAGGGTAAGGGTAAGTGTTAGGGTTAGGGTTAGGTTTAGGGTAAGGGTAAGGGTTACGGTTAAAGTTAGGGTTAGGATTAGTGTTAGGGTTAGGTTTAGGGTTAGGGTAAGGGTAAGGGTTAGGGTTAGGTTTAGGGTTAGGGTAAGTGTAAGGGTTAGGTTTAGGGTTATGGTTAGTTTTAGAGTTAGTGTTAGGGTAAGGGTAAGGGTTAGGGTTAGGGTTAGGGTTAGGGTAAGGGTTAGGGTTAGGGGTTCTGTTTAGTGTTATTGTTAGGTTAAGGGTTAGGCTTATGGTTAGGGTTAGGGTTAGGATAAGGGTTAGGGTTAGGGTAAGGGTAAGTGTTAAATTTAGGGTTAGGGTTAGGGTTAGGGTAAGGGTTAGGGTTAGGGTTAGGTTTATGTGGTAGGGTTAGGGTTAGGGTTAGGGTTAGGGAAAGGGTAAGGGTTAGGTTTAAGGTTAGGATTAGTGTTAGCGTTAGGGTTAGGATAAGGGTAAGATTTAGGGTTAGGGTTAGGGTTAGGGTTAAGTTTAGGGTTAGGGTTAGGGTTAAGTTTAGGGTTAGGGTTAGGGTAAGGGTAAGGGTTAGTGTTAGGGTTAGGGTTAGGGTTAGGTTTAGGGTTAGGTTAAGGTTAAAGTTAGGGTTAGGGTTAGGGTTAGGGTTAGGGTAAGGGTTAGGGTAGGTTAGGGTAAGGGTTAGGGTTAGTGTTAGGGTTAGTTTAAGGGTTAGGTTTAGGGTTAGGGTTAGAGTGAGATTTAGGGTTGGTTAAGAGTAAGAGTTATGGTTAGGGTTATGGTTAGGGTTAGGTTAAGGTTTAGGGTTAGGTGTTAGGGTTATGGTTAGGGTTAGGGTTAGGGAAAGGGTTATGGTTAGGGTTGGGGTTAGAGTAAGGGTTAGGGTTAGGGTTAGGGTTAGGGTAAGTGTTAGCGTTAGAGTTGGGGTTTGGGTTAGGGTAAGGGTTAGGGTTAGGGTTTGGGTAAGGTTAAGTGTTAGGGTTAGGGTTAGGTTAAGTGTTATGGTAAGGGTTAGCGTTAGAGTTAGGTTTAGGTTTGGGGTTAAGTTTAGGGTTAGGGTAAGTTTATGTGTTAGGTTTAGGGTTAGGGTTAGGGTTAGGTTTAGGGTTACTGGAAGTGTTAGGGTTAGGGTTAGGGTTACTGTTAGGGTTAGGGTAAGGGTAAGGGTTAGGGTTAACGTTAGGATCAGGGTTATGGTTAGGGTTAGGGTTTGGGTAAGGGTAAGGGTTAGGGTTAGGTTTAGGGTTAGAGTAAGGGTAAGGGTTAGGTTTAGGGTTAGGGATAGGTTTAGGGTTAGGGTTAGGGTAAGGATAAATGTTAGAGTTAAGGCTAGGGTTAGGGTTAGGGTTAAGTTTAGGGTGAGGGTACGGGTAGGGGTTAGGGTTAAGATTAGGATTAGGGTTAGGGTAAGGGTTAGGGTTAGGGTTAGGGTAAGGGTTAGGGTTAGGGTTAGCTTTAGTGTTGGGGTTAAGGTTAGGGTTAGGGTTAGGGTAAGGGTAACGGTTAGGTTAGGGTTAGGGTTAGGGTTAAGGTTAGGGTGAGGGTTAGGGTTAGGTTTAGGGTTAGGAATAGGGTTATGGTTAGGGTAAGGTTTAGGGTTAGGGTTAGGGTTAGGGTTAGGGTAAAGGTAAGGGTTAGGGTTAGAGTTAGGGTTAATGTTAGGTTTAGGGTTAGGCTTAGGGTTAGGGTTTCTGGAAGTGTTAGGGTTAGGGCTAAGATTAGGATTAGGGTTGGGTAAGGGTTAGGGTTAAAGTTAGGGTCAGTGTAAGGGTTATAATTAGGGTTAGGGTAAGGGTAAGGGTTAGCGTTAGGATTAGAGTTAGGGTAAGGTTAAGGGTTAGGTTTAGGTTTAGGGTTAGGTTTAGGGTTAGTGTTAGGGTAAGGGTAAGTGTTAGGGTTAATGTTAGGTTTAGGGTAAGGGTTAGGGTTACGATTAGGGGTTAGGGTTAGTGTTATGGTTAGGTTAATGGTTAGGGTTCAGGTTAGGGTTAGAATAAGGGTTAGGGTTAGGGTAAGGGTAAGTGTTAGGGTTAGGGTTTGGGTTAGGGTTAGGGTAAGGGTTAGGGTTAGGGTTAGGTTTAGGTGGTAGGGTTAGGGTTAGGGGTAGGGGTAGGGTTAGGTTAAGGGTAAGGGTGAGGTTTAGGGTTAGGGTTAGGATTAGTTTTAGGGTTATGGTTAGGGTTAGGGTAAGGGCAAGGGTTAGGCTTAGGGATAAGTTTAGAGTTAGATTAAGAGTTAGGGTTAGGGGTTAGGGTTAGCGTTAGGGTTAGTGTAAGGGTTAGGTTCAGGGTTAGGTTTAGGTTAAGGGTTAGGGTTAGGTTTAGGGTAAGTTTTAGGGTTAGGGTTAGGGTTAGGGTAAGTGTTAGGGTAAGGGTAAGGGTTAGGGTTAAGGTTAGGGTTAGGGTTAGGTGGTTGGGTTAGGGTTAGGGTTAGGGGTATGGTTAGGGTTAGGGTAAGCGTAAGGGTTAGGGTTAGGGTTAGGGTTAGATTTAGGGTTAGAGTTAGCATTAGGGTTAGGGTTAGGGTTAGGGTTAGGGTAAGGGTAATGGTTAGGGTTAGGTTTAGGGTTATTGTTAGGGTAAGTGTAAGGGTTAGGTTTAGGGTTATGGTTAGGGTTAAGGATTGGGTTAGGGTTAGGGTTTGGGTAAGGATAAGTGTTAGGGTTAGGTTTAGGGTTAGGTTTAGGGTTAAGGTTAGGGTTAGGGTGAGGGTAAGGGTAAGGTTTAGGGTTAGGTTTAGGTTTAGGGTTAGGGTAAGGGTTAGGGTTATGGTTAGGGTTAGGGTAAGGGTAAATGTTAGGTTTAGGATTATGTTTAGGTTTAGGGTTAAGGTTAGGGTCAGGGTTAGGGTAACGGTATGTGTTCGGGTTAGGGTTAGGGTTAGGGTTAGGGTTAGGGTTAGCTTTAGTGTAAGCGTAAGGGTTAGTTTTAGGTTAGGGTTAAGGTAAGGGTAAGGTTTAGGGTTAGGGTTAGGTTTAGGTTTAGGGTTAGGATTAGGGTTAGGGTTAGGGTTAGGGTTAGTTTAAGGGTTACGGTTAGGTTTAGGGTAAGGGTTAGGGTTAGGGTTAGGGTTAGGGTTAGGGTTAGAGTTAGGGTAAGAGTTAGGGTTAGGTTTAGGGTTAGGGTTAGGGTAAGGGTAAAGGTTAGGGTTAGGATTAGCGTTAGGTTTAGGGTAATGTTTAGGGTTAGGGTTAGGGTTAGTTTTAGGGTTAGGGATAGGGTAAGCGTAAGGGTTAGGGTTAGGGTTAGGGTTTGGTTTAGGGTTGGGGGTAAGGTTAGGTTTAGGGTTAGGTTACGTTTAAGGATTAGGGTTAGGGTTAGGGTTAGGGTTAGGGTTATGCTTAGGGTTAGGGTTAGGGTTAGGATTATTTTTAGGTTTAGGATTAGGGTTAGGGTTAGGGTTAGTGTTAGGGTTAGGGTTAGGGTTAGGGTAAGTGTTAGGGTTAGGGTTACGGTTAGGGTGAGGGCAAGGGTAAGGTTTAGGTTTAAAGTTAGGGTCAGGGTTAGGGTTAGGGTTAGGGTAAGGGTAAGGGTTAGGCTTAGGTTTAGGGTTAGGGTAAGGGTAAGGGTTAGGTTTAGGGTTAGGGTTAGGTTTAGAGTTAGTGTTAGGGTAAGGGTAAGGGTTAGGTTTAGGGTTAGGGTAAGGGTTAGGGTTAGGGGTTAGGGTTAGTGTTAGTGTTAGGTAAAGGTTTAGGGTTAGGGTTAGGGTTAGGATAAGGGTTAGAGTTAGGGTAAGGGTAAGTGTTAGGTTTAGGGTTAGGGTTAGGTTTAGAGTAAGGGTTATGTTTAGGGTTAGGTTTAGGTGGTAGGGTTAGGGTTTGGGTTAGGGTTAGGGTTAGTGTTAGGGTAAGGGTAAGGGTTATTGTTAGGTTTAGGGTTGGGTAAGGGTAAGGGTTAGGGTTAGGGTTCGGGTTAGGTTTAGAGTTCGTGTTAGGGTAAGGGTAAGGGTTAGGGTTAGGGTTAGGGTAAGGGTTAGGGTTAGGGGTTAGGGTTAGTGTTAGGGCTAGGTTAAGGGTTAGGGTAATGGTTAGGGTTAGGATAAGGGTTAGGGTTAGGGTAAGGGTAAGTGTTAGGTTTAGGGTTAGGGTAAGGGTTATGGTTAGGGTAAGGTTTAGGTGGTAGGGTTAGGGTTAGGGCTAGGGTTAGGGTTAGGGTTAGGGTAAGGGTAAGAGTTAGGGTTAGGATTAGTTTTAGGGTTAGGGTTAGGGTAAGGGAAAGGGTTAGGGTGAAGGTTAGGATTATGGTTAAATTTAGGGTTAGGGTTAGGGTTAAGTTTAGGGTTAGGGTTAGGGTTAGGGTAAGGGCAAGGTTTAGGCTTAGGGTTAAGGTTAGTTTTAGGGTTAGGTTTAGGGTTAGGTTAAAGTTAGGGTTAGGGTAAGGGTAAGGGTTAGGGTTAGGGTTAAGGTTAGGGTTAGGGTTAGGGTTAGGGTTAGGGTAAGGGTTAGGGTACGTTAGTGTAAGGGTTAGGGTTAGTGTTAGGTTAGGGTTAGAGTTAGGTTAGGGTTAGGTTAAGGGTAAGGGTTAGGGTTAGGGTTAGGGTTAAGGTTAGTTTAAGGGTTAGGGTTAGGGTTAGAGTGAGATTTAGGGTTGATTAAGGGTAAGGGTTATGGTTAGGGTTATGGTTAGGGTTAGGTTAAGGGGTAGGGTTAGGGTTAGGGTTAGGGAAATGGTTAGGGTTAGGGTTAGGGGTAGGGTAACGGTTAGGCTTAGGGTTAGTGTAAGTGTTTGCGTTAGGGTTAGGGTTAGGGTTAGGGTTAGGGTAAGGGTAAGGTTTAGAGTAAGGGTTAGGGTTAAGGTTAGATTTAGGGTAAGGGTAAGGTTTAGGGTTAAGGTTAGGGTTAGGGTTAGGTTTAGGGTTAGGGTTAGGGTTAGGTTTAGCGTTAGGGTAAGCATAAGGGTTAGGATTAGAGTTAGGGTTAGGTTTAGGGTTAGAGTTAGCGTTAGGGTTAGGGTAAGGATTAGGGTTAGGGTTAGGATTAGGTTTAGGGTTACGGTTAGGTTTAGGGTAGGGTTTAGTGTAAGGGTAAGTGTTAGTGTTAGGGGTAGGTTTAGGATAAGGGTAAGGATTAGGGTTAGGTTTAGGGTTAGGGTTACAGGTTAGGGTTAGGGTTATGGTTAGGGTGTGGGTTAGGTTTTGGGTTAAGTTTAGGATAAGGGTAAGAGTTAGGGATAGGGTTTGTGTTACAGTTACTGTTAGGTTTAGGGTTAGGGTTAGGGTAAGGGCAAGGTTTAGGGTTAGGGTTTGGGTTAAGGTTAGGTTTAGGATTAGGGTTAGGGTTAGGGTTAAGGTTAGGGTTAGGGCTAGGGTTAGGGTTAGGGTAAGGGTTAGGTTTAGGGTTAGGTTAAGGTTAGGGTTAGGGTTAGGGTTAGGGTTAGGGTAAGGGTAGGGTTACGGTTAGAGTTAGGCTTAGGGTTAAGGTTAAGGTTAGGGTTAGGTTTAGGGTTAGGTTAAGGTTAGTGTTAGGGTAAGGGTAAGGGTTACGGTTAGGGTTAGGGTTAGGGTTAAGGTTAGGGTTAGTGTTAGGGTTAGGCTTAGGGTAAGGGTTAGGGTAGGTTTGGGTAAGGTTTAGGGTTAGTGTTAGGTTAGGGTTAGTGTTAGGTTAGGGTTAGGTTAAGGGTAAGGATTAATGTTAGGGTTAGTTTAAGGGTTAGAGTTAGGGTTCGGGTTAGAGTGAGATTTAGGGTTGATTAATGGTAAGGGTTAGGGTTAGGGTTAGGGTTAGGGTTAGGTTAAGGGTTAGGGTTAGGGTTAGTGTTAAGGAAAGGGTTAGGTTTAGGGTTAGTGTTAGGGTAACAGTTAGTTTTAGGGTTAGGGTTAGGGTAAGTGTTAGCGTTAGGGTTAGGGTTAGGGTTAGGGTAAGGGTAAGGTTTAGGGTTAGGGTTAGGGTTAAGGTTAGGCTAAGGGTAAGTGTTAGGATTAGGGTTAGGTTTAGGGTAAGGGTAAGGGTTAGGGTTAAATTTAGGGTTAGGGTTAGGTTTAGGGTTTGGGTTAGGGTTAGGGTTAGCGTTAGCGTTAGGGTAAGCGAAAGGGTTAGGGTTAGGGTTAGGGTTAGGTTTAGGGTTGGAGTTAGCGTTAGGGTTAGGGTAAGGATAAGGGTTAGGGTTAGGGTAAGGGTTAGGGTTAGGGTTAGGGTTAGTGTTAGGGTTAGTTTAAGGGTTAGGTTTAGGGTTAGGGTTAGGATAAGAGTTAGGGTTAGGGTTAGGGTAAGTGTTAGGTTAGGGTTAGGGTTAGGGTAAGTGTAAGGGTTAGGGTTAGGGTTAGGATTAGTTTTAGGGTTAGGGCCAGGATAAGGGTTAGGGTTAGGGTTAGGATTAGTTTTAGGGTTAGGGTCAGGGTAAGGATAAGGGTTAGGGTTAGGGGTAGGTTTAGGGTTAGGGTTAAGTTTAGTGTTAGGGTTAGGGTTAGGTTTAGGGTTAGGATTAGGGTAAGGGTAAGGGTTAGGGTTAGGGTTAGGGTTTGGGTTAGGTTTAGGGTTAGGATAAGGGCAAGGTTTAGGCTTAGGGTTAAGTTTATGGTTAGGGTTAGGTTTAGAGTTAGGGTTGGGTTAGGGTTAGGGTTAGGGTTAGGTTAAGGTTAGGGTTAGGGTAAGTGTAAGGGTTAGGTTTAGGGTTAGGGTTAGGGTTAAGGTTAGGGTTAGGGTTAGGGTTAGGGTAAGGGTTAGGGTAGGTTAGGGTAAGGGTTAGGGTTATTGTTAGGTTAGGGTTAGAGTTAGGTTAGCGTTAGGTTAAGGGTTAGGGTTAGGTTTAGGGTTAGGGTTAGGGTTAAGGTTAGGTTTAGGGTTAGGGCAAGGGTAAGGGTAAGGGTGAGGGTAAACGTTAGGGTTAGGGTTAGGGTAATGGTTAGTGTTAGGGTTAGGGTAAGGGTAAGGTTTAGGTTTATGGTTAGGGTTATGGTTAGAGTAACGGTAAGGGTGAGTGTTAGGGTTAGGGTTAGGTTTAGGGTAAGGGTAAGGTTTAGGATTAAGGTTAGGGTTAGGGTTAGGTTTAGGGTTTGGTTTATGGTTAGGGTTAGGTTTAAGTTTAGCCTTACGGTATGCGTAAGGGTTAGGGTTAGGGTTAAGGTTAGGTTTAGGTTTAGAGTTAGGGTTAGGTTTGGGTAAAGATAAGCGTTAGGGTTAGGGTTTGGTTTACGTTTAGGGTAAGGGTTAGGGTTAAGGTTAGGGTTAGGGTTAGGATTAGGGTTAATGTAAGGTTGAGGGTTAGGGTTAGGTTTAGGGTTAGAGTTAGGGTAAGTGTAAGGGTTCGGTTTAGGGTTATGGTTAGGGTTAGGGATTGGGTTAGGGTTAGGGTTTGGGTAAGGATAAGGGTTAGGGTTAGGGCTAGGTTTAGGATTAGGGTTAAGGTTATGGTTAGGGTGCGGGTAAGGGTAAGGTTTAGGGTTTGGTTTAGGTTTAGGGTTAGGGTAAGGGTTAGGGTTAGTTTTAGGATTAGGGTTAAGGTTAGGGTAAGGGTAAGTCTTAGGGCTAGGATTAGGTATAGGGTTGGGGTTAAGGTTAGGGTTAGGGTTAGGGTAAGGGTAAGGGTTAGGGTTAGGGTTAGGGTTTGGTTTAGGGTTGGGGTTAAGGTTAGGTTTAGGGTTAGGGTACGTTTAGGAATTAGGGTTAGGGTTAGGGTTAGGGTTATACTTAGGGCTAGTGGTAGGTTTAGGATTAGGGTTAGGTTAGAGTTAGGGTTAGTGGTAGGGTAAGGTTATGTGTTAGGTTTATTGTTAGGGTTAGGGTAAGTATTAGGGTTAGGGTTACGGTTAGGGTGAGGGTAAGGGTAAGGTTTAGGGTTAAAGTTAGGGTATGGTTTAGGATTAGGGTTAGGGTTAGGGAAAGGGTAAGGGTTAGGGTTACGTTTAGGGTTAGGGTAAGGGTAAGGGTTAGGTTTAGAGTTAGGGTTAGCTTTAGAGTTAGTGTCAGGGTAAGGGTAAGTGTTAGGGTTAGGTTTAGGGTTAGGGTTAGGGTTTAGGGTTAGTGTTAGGGTTAGGTTAAGGGTTAGGTTTAGGGTTAGGGATAGTATAAGCGTTAGGGTTAGGGTAAGGGTAAGTGTTAGGTTTAGGGTTAGGGTTAGGGTTATTGTAAGGTTTAGGGTTAGGGTTGGGTTTAGGTGGTAGGGTTAGGGTTAGTGTTTGGGTTAGGGTTAGGGTTAGGGTAAGGGTAAGGTTAGGGTTAGGGTTAGGGTTAGGGTAAGTGTGAGGGTTAGGTTTAGGGTTAGGGTTAGGTTTAGAGTTAGTGTTAGGGTAAGGGTAAGGGTTAGGGTTAGGGTTAGGGTTAGGGTTAGGTTTAGGGTTAGGGTTAGGGTAAGGGCAAGGTTTAGGCTTAGGGTTAAGGTTAGGGTTAGTGTTAGGTTTAGGTTTAGGTTAAGGTTAGGGTTAGGGTAAGTGTAAGGGTTAGGGATAGGTTTAGCGTTATTGTTAAGGTTAGGTTTAGGGTTAGGGTAAGGGTTTGGGTTAGGTAAGGGTTAGGGTAGGTTAGGGTAAGGGTTAGGGTTAGGGTTAGGGTTAGTTTAAGGGTTAGGGTTAGGGTTAGGGTTAGAGTGAGATTTAGGGTTGGTTAAGGGTAAGGTTTATGTTTAGGGTTATGGTTAGGGTTAGGTTAAGGTTTAGGGTTAGGTGTTAGGGTTAGGGTTAGGGAAAGGGTTATAGTTACGGTTAGGGTTAAGGTAAGGTTTAGAGTTAGGGTTAGGGTTAGGGTAAGTGTTAGCGTTAGGTTTAGGGTTAGGGTTAGGGTTAACGTAAGGGTTAGAGTTAGGGTTAGGGTAAGGTTAAGTGTTAGGGTTAGGGTTAGGGTTAGGGTAACTGTTAGGGTAAGGGTTAGCGTTAGAGTTAGGTTTAGGTTTGGGGTTAAGTTTAGGGTTAGGGTTAGGGTAAGGGTAAGGGTTAGGGTTAGGGTTAGGGTTAGTGTTAGGGGAAGGGTTAGGGTTAGGGTTAGGGTTAGGGTAATGGTAAGGGTTAGGGTTAGGGTTAGGGTTAAGGTTAGGTTTAGGGACAGGGTAAGGGTAAGGGTAAGGGTAAGGGCAAGGGTAAGGGTAAGAGTTAGGGTTAGGGTTAGGGTTAGGGTTAGGATTAGGTTAGGGTAAGTGTTAGGGTTATGGTTAGGGTTAGGGTTAGGGTAAGGTTTAGGGTTAGGGTTAGGGTAAGTGTTAGGGTTAGGATTAGAGTTAGAGTTAGGGTTAGGGTAAGGGCAAGGATTAGGGTTAGGGTTAAGTTTAGGGTTAGGGTTAGTGTTAGGGTTAGGGTAAGTGTAATTTTTAGGGTTAGTGTTAGGGTTAGGGTTAAGGTTAGGGTTAGGGTTAGGGTTAGGGTAAGGGTTAGAATTAGGTTAGGGTATGTGTTAGGGTTAGGGTTAGGGTTAGGTTTAGGGTAAGGGTTAGGGTTAGGGTTAGGGTAAGTGTTAGGGTTAGGGTTAGAGTTAGAGTTAGGGTTAGGGTAAGGGCAAGGATTAGGGTTAGGGTTAAGTTTAGGGATAGGGTTAGTGTTAGGGTTAGGGTAAGTGTAATTGTTAGGGTTAGTGTTAGGGTTAGGGTTAAGGTTAGGGTTAGGGTTAGGGTAAGAGTTAGAGTAAGGGTAAGGGTTAGGTTTAGGGTTAAGTTTGAGGTTAGGGTTAGGATTAGGGTTAGGGTAAGTGTTAGGGTTAGGGTTAGGGTAAGTGTTAAGGTTAGGGTTAGAGTTAGAGTTAGGGTTAGGGTAAGGGCAAGGATTAGGGTTAGGGTTAAGTTTAGGGTTAGGGTTAGTGTTAGGGTTAGGGTAAGTGTAATTGTTAGGGTTAGTGTTAGGGTTAGGGTTAAGGTTAGGGTTAGGGTTAGGGTTAGGGTTAGGGTTAGGGTAAGGGTTAGGGTTAGGTTAGGGTAAGTGTTAGGTTTAGGGTTAGGTTAGGGTTAGGTTTAAGGTTAGGGTAGGGTTAGGGTTAGGGTAAGGGTAAGGGTTAGGGTAATGATTAGGGTTAGGGTTAGGGTTAGGTTTAGGGTTAGGGATAGGGTAAGGGTAAGGGTTAGGGTTAGGGTTAGGTTTAGGGTTGGGGTTAAAGTTAGGTTTAGGGTTAGGGTACATTTAAGGATTAGTGTTAGGTTTAGGGTTATGCTTAGGGTTAAGGTTAGGGTTAGGATTGGGGTTAGGTTTAGGGTTAGGTTTAGGGTTAGGTTTAAGGTAAGGTTATGTGTTAGGGTTAGGGTTAGGGTTAGGGTTAGGGTTAGGGTAAGTGTTAGGTTTAGGGTTCGTGTTACAGTTAGGGTTAGGGTAAGGGTAAGGTTTAGGGTTAAAGTTATGGCCAGGGTTAGGGTTAGGGTTAGGGTTAGGGTAAGGGTAAGGGTTAGGGTTAGGTTTAGGGTTATGGTTAGGGTAAGGTTTAGGGTTAGGGTTAGGGTTAGGATTAGGTTTAGGGTTAGCATAAGGATAAATATTAGAGTTAAGGTTAGGGTGAGGGTAAGGGTAAGGGTTAGGGATAAGATTAGGGTTAGGGTTAGGGTTAGGGTAAGGGTTAGGGTTAGGGTTAGGGTAAGGGTTAGGGTTAGGGTTAGGGTTAGGTTTAAGGTTGGGGTTAAGGTTCGGGTTAGGGTTAGGGTAAGGGTAAGGGTAAGGGTTATGTTAGGGTTAGGGTTAGGGTTAGGGTTAGGGTTAGGTTTAGGGTTAGAGTTAGGGTAAGTGTAAGAGTTCGGTTTAGGGTTATGGTTAGGGTTAGGGATTGGGTTAGGGTTAGGGTTTGGGTAAGGATAAGGGTTAGGGTTAGGGTTAGGTTTAGGATTAGGGTTAAGGTTATGGTTAGGGTGCGGGTAAGGGTAAGGTTTAGGGTTTGGTTTAGTTTTAGGGTTAGGGTAAGGTTTAGGGTTAGTTTTAGGATTAGGGTTAAGGTTAGGGTAAGGGTAAGTCTTAGGGTTAGGATTAGGTATAGGGTTGGGGTTAAGGTTAGGGTTAGGGTTAGGGTAAGGGTAAGGGTTAGGGTTAGGGTTAGGGTTTGGTTTAGGGTTGGGGTTAAGGTTAGGTTTAGGGTTAGGGTACGTTTAGGGATTAGGGTTAGGGTTAGGGTTAGGGTTATACTTAGGGTTAGTGGTAGGTTTAGGATTAGGGTTAGGTTAGGGATAGGGTTAGTGGTAGGGTAAGGTTATGTGTTAGGGTTATTGTTAGGGTTAGGGTAAGTATTAGGGTTAGGGTTACGGTTAGGGTGAGGGTAAGGGTAAGGTTTAGGGTTAAATTTATTGTATGGTTTAGGATTACGTTTAGGGTTAGGGTAAGGGTAAGGGTTAGGTTTAGAGTTAGGGTTAGCTTTAGAGTTAGTGTCAGGGTAAGGGTAAGGATTAGGGTTAGGTTTAGGGTTAGGGTTAGGGTTTAGGGTTAGTGTTAGGGTTAGGTTAAGGGTTAGGGTTAGGGTTAGGGATAGGATAAGCGTTAGGGTTAGGGTAAGGGTAAGTGTTAGGTTTAGGGTTAGGGTTATGGTTAATGTAAGGTTTAGGGTTAGGGTTGGGTTTAGGTGGTAGGTTTAGGGTTAGTGTTTGGGTTAGGGTTAGGGTTAGGGTTAGGGTAAGGGTAAGGTTAGGGTTAGGGTTAGGGTTAGGGTAAGTGTGAGGGTTAGGTTTAGGGTTAGGGTTAGGTTTAGAGTTAGTGTTAGGGTAAGGGTAAGGGTTAGGGTTAGGGTTAGGGTTAGGGTTAGGGTTAGGTTTAGGGTTAGGGTTAGGGTAAGGGCAAGGTTTAGGCTTAGGGTTAAGGTTAGGGTTAGTGTTAGGTTTAGGTTTAGGTTAAGGTTAGGGTTAGGGTAAGTGTAAGGGTTAGGGTTAGGTTTAGCGTTAGGGTTAAGGTTAGGTTTAGGGTTAGGGTTAGGGTTTGGGTTAGGTAAGGGTTAGGGTAGGTTAGGGTAAGGGTTAGGGTTAGGGTTAGGGTTAGTTTAAGGATTAGGGTTAGGGTTAGGGTTAGAGTGAGATTTAGGGTTGGTTAAGGGTAAGGGTTATGTTTAGGGTTATGGTTAGGGTTAGGTTAAGGTTTAGGGTTAGGTGTTAGGGTTAGGGTTAGGGAAAGGGTTATAGTTACGGTTAGGGTTAAGGTAAGGTTTAGAGTTAGGGTTAGGGTTAGGGTAAGTGTTAGCGTTAGGTTTAGGTTTAGGGTTAGGGTTAACGTAAGGGTTAGGGTTAGGGTTAGGGTAAGGTTAAGTGTTAGGGTTAGGGTTAGGGTTAGGGTAAGTGTTAGGGTAAGGGTTAGCGTTAGAGTTAGGTTTAGGTTTGGGGTTAAGTTTAGGGTTAGGGTTAGGGTAAGGGTAAGGGTTAGGGTTAGGGTTAGGGTTAGTGTTAGGGGAAGGGTTAGGGTTAGGGTTAGGGTTAGGGTAATGGTAAGGGTTAGGGTTAGGGTTAGGGTTAAGGTTAGGTTTAGGGATAGGGTAAGGGTAAGGGTAAGGGTAAGGGCAAGGGTAAGGGTAAGAGTTAGGTTTAGGGTTAGGGTTAGGGTTAGGTTAGGGTAAGTGTTAGGGTTAGGGTTAGGGTTAGGGTTAGGGTAAGGGTTAGGGTTAGGGTTAGGGTAAGTGTTAGGGTTAGGATTAGAGTTAGAGTTAGGGTTAGGGTAAGGGCAAGGATTAGGGTTAGGGTTAAGTTTAGGGTTAGGGTTAGTGTTAGGGTTAGGGTAAGTGTAATTTTTAGGGTTAGTGTTAGGGTTAGGGTTAAGGTTAGGGTTAGGGTTAGGGTTAGGGTTAGGGTAAGGGTTAGGGTTAGGTTAGGGTAAGTGTTAGGGTTAGGGTTAGGTTTAGGGTAAGGGTTAGGGTTAGGGTTAGGGTAAGTGTTAGGGTTAGGGTTAGAGTTAGAGTTAGGGTTAGGGTAAGGGCAAGGATTAGGGTTAGGGTTAAGTTTAGGGATAGGGTTAGTGTTAGGGTTAGGGTAAGTGTAATTGTTAGGGTTAGTGTTAGGGTTAGGGTTAAGGTTAGGGTTAGGGTTAGGGTTAGGGTCAGTGTTAGGGTTAGGGTAAGTGTAATTGTTAGGGTTAGTGTTAGGGTTAGGGTTAAGGTTAGGGTTAGGGTTAGGGTAAGAGTTAGAGTAAGGGTAAGAGTTAGGTTTAGGGTTAAGTTTGAGGTTAGGGTTAGGATTAGGGTTAGGGTAAGGGTTAGGGTTAGGGTTAGGGTAAGTGTTAGGGTTAGGGTTAGAGTTAGAGTTAGGGTTAGGGTAAGGGCAAGGATTAGGATTAGGGTTAAGTTTAGGGTTAGGGTTAGTGTTAGGGTTAGGGTAAGTGTAATTGTTAGGGTTAGTGTTAGGGTTAGGGTTAAGGTTAGGGTTAGGGTAAGGGTTAGGGTTAGGGTAAGGGTTAGGGTTAGGTTAGGGTAAGTGTTAGGGTTAGGGTTAGGTTTTAGGTTAGGGTAGGGTTAGGGTTAGGGTAAGGGTAAGGGTTAGGGTTAGGATTAGGATTAGGGTTAGGGTTAGGGTAAGGGTAAGGGTTAGGGTTAGGATTAGGGTTAGGGTTCGGGTTAGGGTAATGATTAGGGTTAGGGTTAGGGTTAGGTTTAGGGTTGGGGTTAAAGTTAGGTTTAGGGTTAGGGTACATTTAAGGATTAGTGTTAGGTTTGGGGTTATGATTAGGGTTAAGGTTAGGGTTAGGATTGGGGTTAGGTTTAGGGTTAGGTTTAGGGTTAGGTTTAGGGTAAGGTTATGTGTTAGGGTTAGGGTTAGGGTTAGGGTTAGGGTAAGTGTTAGGGTTAGGGTTCGTGTTACGGTTAGGGTTAGGGTAAGGGTAAGGTTTAGGGTTAAAGTTATGGTCAGGGTTAGGGTTAGGGTTAGGGTTAGGGTAAGGGTAAGGGTTAGGGTTAGGTTTAGGGTTATGGTAAGGGTAAGGTTTAGGGTTAGGGTTAGGGTTAGGATTAGGGTTAGGGTTAGCATAAGGATAAATATTAGAGTTAAGGTTAGGGTGAGGGTAAGGGTAAGGGTTAGGGATAAGATTATGGTTAGGGTTAGGGTAAGGGTTAGGGTTAGGGTTAGGGTAAGGATTAGGGTTATTGTTAGGGTTAGGTTTAAGGTTGGGGTTAAGGTACGGGTTAGGGTTAGGGTAAGGGTATGGGTAAGGGTTATGTTAGGGTTAGGGTTAGGGTTAGGGTTAAGGTTTGGGTTAGGGTTATGTTTAGGGTTAGGATTAGGTTTAGGGTTAGGGTTAGGGTTAGGGTTAGGGTTAGGGTAAGGGTTAGGATTAGAGTTAGGGTTAGGGTTAGGTGTTACGGTTAGGGTTAGGTTTAGGGTTAGGGAAAGAGTTAGGATTAGGGTTAGGGTTAGGTAAGTGTAAGTGTTAGTAATAGGGTTAGGGTTAGGGTAAGGGTAAGGGTGAGGGTTAGGTTTAGGTTTAGGGTAAGGGTAAGGGTTAGGTTTAGGTTTATAGTTTGGTTTAGGGTTAGGGTAAGGAAAAATGTTACAATTAAGGTTAGGGTTAGGGTTAGGGTTAAGGTTAGGGTGAGGGTAAGGGTAAGGGTTAAAGTTAGGGTTAGGGTTAGGGTTAGGGGAAGGGTTAGGGTTAAGGTTAGGGTTAGGGTTAGGTTTAGGTTTGGGGTTAAGGTTAGGGTTAGGGTTAGGGTAAGGGTAAGGTTTAGGTTAGGGTTAGGCTTAGGGTTAAGGTCAGGCTTAGGGTTAGGTTTAAGGTTAGGATTAGGGTTAGGGTTAGGGTAAGGGTTAGGGTTAGGGTTAGGGTTAGGTTTAGGGTTAGGGTAAGTGTAAGGGTCAGGGTAATTGTAAGGGTTAGAGTTAGGGTTAGGGGTAGGGTAAGGGTTAGTTTTAGGGTTAGGGTAAGGGTAAGGTTTAGGGTTAGGGGTAGGGTTAAGGTTAGGGTAAGGGTAAGGGTAAGTGTTAGGGTTAAGGTTAGGTTTAGGGTAAGGGTAAGGGTTAGGGTTAAAGTTAGGGTTAGGGTTAGGTTTAGGGTTAGGGTTAGGGTTAATGTTAGGTTTAGCGTTAGGGTAAATGTAAGGGTTAGGTTATGATTAGGGTTAGGTTTAGGGTTAGAGTTAGCATTAGAGTTAGGGTAAGGATAAGGGTTAGGGTTAGGGTTAGGGTTAGGGTTAGGTTTAAGGTTAAGGTTAGGGTTAGGGTAGGGTTTAGGGTAAGGGTAAGTGTTAGTGTTAGGGTTAGGTTTAGGATAAGGGTTAGGATTACTGTTAGGTTTAGGGGTAGGGTTAGAGGTTAGGGATAGGGTTAGGGTTACGGTGAGGGTTAGGTTTTGGTTTAGGGTTAGGATAAGGGTAAGGGGTAGGGTTAGGTTTAGGATTAGGGTTAGGGTTAGGGTTAAGGTTAGGGTAAGAGTTAGGGTTAGAGTTAGTGTAAGGGTTAGGGTTAGGGTTAGGGTTAGGCTTAGGGTTAGGGTTAGGGTGAGGGTTAGTTTTAGGGTTAGAGTTAGGGTAAGGGTAAGGGTTAGGGTTAGGGTTAGGTTCAGGTTTAGTGTTAGCTTTAGGGTTAGGGTTAGGGTAAGGGCAAGGATTAGGGTTAGGTTTAGGGTTAAGGTTAGTGTTAGGGTTAGGGTTAGGGTTAAGATTAGGGTTAGGGTTAGGGTTAGGTTTAGGTTAAGGGTGAGGGTTAGGATTAGTGTAAGGGTTAGGGTTAGGGTTAGGGTTAGGGTTAGGGTTAGTTTAAGGTTTAGGGTTAGGTTTAGGGAAAGGGTAAGGTTAGGGTTAGGGTAAGGTTTAGGGTTAGGTTTAGGGTTAGTGTTAGGGTTAGGGTTAGGTTTAGGGTAAGGGTAAGGGTTAGGGTTAGGGTTAGGGTTAGGGTTAGGCTTAGTGTTAGGGTAAGGGTAAGGTTTAGGGTTAGGGTTATGGTTAGGGTTAAGTTTGAGGTTAGGGTTAGGGTTAGGGTTAGATTTAGGGTTAGGATTAGGGTTAGGGTTAGGGAAATGGTTAGGGTTAGTGTTAAGGTTAGGGTTAGGCTTAGTGTTAGAGTAAGGGTAAGGGTTAGGGTTAGGGTTAGGGTTAGGGTTAAGTTTGAGTTTAGGGTTAGGATTAGGGTTAGGGTTAGAGTTAGTGTTAGGGTTAGGGTAAGTGTAAGGGTTAGGGTTAGAGTTAGAGTTAGAGTTAGGGTAAGGGCAAGGATTAGGGTTAGGGTTAAGGTTAGGGTTAGGGTTAGGGTTAGTGTTAGGGTTAGGTTAAGGGTAATTGTTAGGGTTAGTGTTAGGGTTAGGGTTAAGGTTAGGGTTAGGGTTAGGGTTAGGGTAAGGGTTAGGGTTAGGTTAGGGTAAGGGTTAGGGTTATGGTTAGGGTTAGGGTTAGGTTTAAGTTTAGGGTTAGGGTTACGGTTAGGGTAAGGGTAAGGGTTAGGGTTAGGGTTAGGGTTAGTGTAGGGTTTAGGGTAAGGGTAATGTTAGTGTTAGGGTTTGGTTTAGGATAAGGGTAAGGATTAGGGTTAAGTTTTGGTTTAGGGTTAGGGGTTATGCTTAGGGTTAGGGTTAGGGTTAGGCTAGGGTTAGTTTAAGGGTTAGGGTTGGGTTAGGTTTAGGGTTATGGTTAGGGTTAGGGTAAGGGTTAGGGTTAGGGTTAGGATTAGGGATAGGGTGAGGGTTAGGGTAATGGTTAGTGTTAGGGTTAGGGTTAGGTTTAGGGTTCGGGTTAGGGTAAAGGTAAGGGTTAGGGTTACAGTTAGGTTTAGGTTTGGGGTTAAAGTTAGGTTTAGGGTTAGGGTACATTTAAGGATTAGGGTTAGGGTTAGGGTTAGGGTTATGCTTAGGGTTAAGGTTAGGGTTAGGATTAGGGTTAGGTTTAGGGTTAGCGTTAGGGTTAGGGTAAGGTTATGTGTTAGGGTTAGGTTTAGGGTTAGGGTTAGGGTTAGGGTAAGTGTTAGGGTTAGGGTTAGTGTTACGGTTAGGGTTAGGGTAAGGGTAAGGTTTAGGGTTAAAGTTATGGTCAGGGTTAGGGTTAGGGTTAGGGTGAGGGTAAGGGTAAGGGTTAGGTTTAGGTTTAGGGTTATGGTAAGGGTAAGGTTTAGGTTTAGATTTAGGATTAGGTTTAGGGTTAGTGTTAGCATAAGGATAAATATTAGAGTTAAGGTTAGGGTGAGGGTAAGGGTAAGGGTTAGGGTTAAGATTAGGGTTAGGGTTAGGGTAAGGGTTAGGGTTAGGGTTAGGGTAAGGGTTAGGGTTAGGGTTAATGGTAAGGGTTATGTTAGGGTTGGGGTTAGAGTTAGGGTTAAGGTTAGGGTCAGGTTAGGTTTAGGGTTAGGATTAGGGTTATGGTTAGGGTTAGGGTTAGGGTTAGGGTTAGGGTAAGGGTAAGGGTAAGGGTTAGAATTAGAGTTAGGGTTAGGGTTAAGAGTTACGGTTAGGGTTAGGTTTAGGGTTATGGAAAGAGTTAGGATTAGGGTTAGGGTTAGGGTTAGGGTTAGGGTAAGGGTTAGGGTAAGGGTAAGGGTTAGGGTTAAGGTTAGGGTTAGGGTTAGTGTTAGGTTTAGGGTTAGGGTTAGGGTAAGGGTAAGGGTTAGGGTCAGGTTTAGGGTTAGGGTAAGTGTAAGGGTTAGGTTTAGGGTTATGGTTATTTTTAGAGTTAGTGTCAGTGTAAGGGTAAGGGTTAGGGTTAGGGTTAGTGTAAGGGTTAGGGTTAGGGGTTCGGGTTAGTGTTAGGGTTAGGTTAAGGGTTAGGGTTAGGATTAGGGTTAGGGTTAGGGTTTGGATAAGGGTTAGGGTTAGGATAAGGGTAAGTGTTAAGTTTAGGGTTAGGGTTAGGGTAAGGGTTAGGGTTAGGGTTAGGTTTATGTGGTAGAGTTAGGGTTAGGGTTGGGGTTAGGGTTAGGGTAAGGGTAAGGGTTAGGTTTAAGGTTAGGATTAGTGTTAGGGTTAGGGTTAGGGTAAGGGTAAGATTTAGGGTTAGGGTTAGGTTTAGGGTTAAGTTTAGGGTTAGGGTTAGGGTTAAGTTTAGGGTTAGGGTTAGGGTAAGGGTAAGGGTTAGGGTTAGGGTTAGGGTTAGGGTTAGGTTTAGGGTTAGGTTAAGGTTAGGGTTAGGGTAAGTGTAAGGGTTAGGGTTAGGGTTAGCGTTAGGGTTAAGGTTAGGGTTAGGGTTAGGGTGAGGATTAGGGTTAGGTTAAGGGTTAGGGTAGGTTAGGGTAAGGGTTAGGGTTAGGGTTAGGGTTAGTTTAAGGGTTAGGATTAGGGTTAGGGTTAGAGTGAGATTTAGGGTTGGTTAAGGGTAAGGGTTATGGTTAGGGTTAGGTAAAGTTTTAGGTTTAGGTGTTAGGGTTAGGTTTAAATTTAGGGATAGGGCAAGGGTTATGGTTAGGGTAAGTGTTAGCGTTAGAGTTAGGGTTAGGGTTAGGGTAATTGTTAGGGTTAGGGTTAGGGTAAGGTTAAGTGTTAGGGTTAGGGTTAGGGTTAGGGTTAGGTTTAGGTTTGGGTTTAAGTTTAGGGTTAGGGTTACGGTAAGGGTAAGGGTTAGGGTTAGGGTTAGTGTTATGGTAAGTGTTAGGTTAGGGTTAGGTTTAGGGTTAGAGTTAGGGTTAGGGTTAGGGTAAGGATAAGGGTTAGGGTTAGGGTTAGGGTTAGGTTTAGGGTAAGGGTTCGGGTTAAGGTTAGGGTTAGGGTTAGGGTTAGGGTAAGGGTGAGGGTTAGGGTTGGGGTTAGGGTAAGTGTAAGGGTTCGGTTTAGGGTTATGGTTAGGGTTAGGGATTGGGTTAGTGTTAGGGTTTGGGTAAGGATAAGGGTTAGGGTTAGGGTTAGGTTTAGGATTAGGGTTAAGTTTATGGTTAGGGTGCGGGTAAGGGTAAGGTTTAGGGTTAGGTTTAGGTTTAGGTTTAGGGTAAGGGTTAGGGTTAGGTTTAGGGTTATGGTTAGGGTTAGGGTAACGGTAAGTCTTAGGGTTAGGATTAGGTTTAGGGTTGGGGTTAAGGTTAGGGTTAGGGTTAGGGTAAGGGTAAGGGTTAGGTTAGGGTTAGGGTTTGGTTTAGGGCTGGGGTTAAGGTTAGGTTTAGGGTTAGGGTTAGGGTTAGGGTTAGGGTTAGGGTTAGGGTTATACTTAGGGTTAGTTTTAGGGTTAGGATTAGGGTTAGGTTAGGATTACTGTTAGGGTTAGTGTTAGGGTAAGGTTATGTGTTAGGTTTAGGGTTAGGGTTAGGGTAAGTGTTAGGATTAGGGTTACGGTTAGGATGAGGTTAAGGGTAAGGTTTAGGGTTAAATTTAGGCTAAGGGTTAGGGTTAGGGTTAGGGTTAGGGTTAGGGAAAGGGTAAGGGTAGGGTTAGGTTTAGGGTAAGGGTAAGGGTAAGGGTAAGGGTTAGGTTTAGTGTTAGGGTTAGGTTTAGAGTTAGTGTTAGGGTAAGGGTAAGGGTTATGGTTAGGTTTAGGGTTAGGGTTAGGGTTTTGGGTTAGTGTTAGGTTTAGGTTAAGGGTTAGGGTTAGGGTTAGGGTTAGGATAAGCGTTAGGGTTAGTGTAAGGGTAAGTGTTAGGTTTAGGGTTAGGGTTAGGGTTATTGTAAGGTTTAGGGTTAGGGTTAGCTTTAGGTGGCAGGGTTAGGGTTAGTGTTAGGGTTAGGGTTAGGTTAGGGTAAGGGTAAGGGTTAGGGTTAGGTTAGGGTTATCGTAAGTGTATGGGTTAGGTTTAGAGTTAGTGTTAGGGTAAGGGTAAGGGTTAGGGTTAGGGTTAGGGTTAGGGTAAGTGTTAGGTTTAGGGGTACGGGTTAGTGTTAGGGTTAGGTTAAGGGTTCGGGTTAGGGTTAGGGTTAGGATAAGGGTTAGGGTTAGGGTAAGGGTAAGTGTTAAGTTTAGGGTTAGGGTTAGGGTTAGGGTAAGGGTTAGGGTTAGGGTTAGGTTTATGTGGTAGGGTTAGGTTTAGGTTTAGGGTTAGGGTAAGGGTAAGCGTTAGGTTTAAGGTTAGGATTAGTGATAGGGTTAGGGTTAGGGTAAGGGTAAGGTTTAGGGTTAGGTTTAGGGTTAGGGTTAAGGTTAGGGTAAGGGTTAGGGTTAGGTTTAGGGTTAGGGTTAGGGTAAGGGTAAGGTTAGGGTAGGTTAGGGTAAGGGTTAGGGTTAGGGTTAGGGTTAGGGTTAGTTTAAATATTAGGGTTAGGGTTAGAGTGAGATTTAGGTTTGGTTAAGGGTAAGGGTTATGGTTAGGGTTATGGTTAGGGTTAGGTTAAGGTTTAGGGTTTGGTGTTAGGGTTAGGGTTAGGGTTAGGGAAAGGGTTATGGTTATGGTTAGGGTTAGGGTTAGGGTTCGGGTAAGTATTAGCGTTAGGGTTAGGGTTACGGTTAGGCTCAGGGTAAGGGTTAGGGTTAGGGTTAGTGTTAGAGTAAGGGTTAGGGTTAGGGTTAGTGTTAGGGTAAGGGTAAGGGTTAGGGTTAGGTTAGTGTTAGAGTAAGGGTTAAGGTTAGGGTTAGGGTTAGGGTAAGGGTAAGGGTTAGGGTTAGGGTTAGGATTAAGGTTAGGTTTAGGGTTAGGGTAAGGGTAAGTGTAAGGGTAAGGGTAAGAGTTAGGGTTAGGGTTATGGTAATGGTTAGAGTTAGGGTTAGGGTAAGGGTAAGGTTTAGGGTTATGGTTATGGTTATGGTTAGGGTAAGGGTAAGGGTGAGTGTTAGGTTTAGGGTTAGGTTTAGGGTAAGGGTAAGGTTTAGGATTAAGGTTAGGGTTAGGATTAGGTTTAGGGTTAGGGTTAGCATAAGGATAAATATTAGAGTTAAGGTTAGGGTTAGGGTAAGGGTAATGGTAAGGGTAAGAGTTAGGGTTAGGGTTAGGGTAATGGTTAGAGTTAGGGTTAGGGTAAGGGTAAGGTTTAGGGTTATGGTTAGGGTTATGGTTAGGGTAAGGGTATGGGTGAGTGTTAGGGTTAGGCTTAGGTTTAGGGTAAGGGTAAGGTTTAGGATTAAGATTAGGGTTAGGATTAGGTTTAGGGTTAGGGTTAGCATAAGGATAAATATTACAGTTAAGGTTAGGGTGTGGGTAAGGGTAAGGTTTAGGGTAAGGGTTAGGGTTAGGTTAGGTAAGGGTTAGGGTTAGGGTTAGGGTTAGGTTTAAGTTTAGGGTTAGGGTTATGGTTAGGGTAAGGGTAAGGGTTAGGGTTAGTGTTAGGGTTAGTTTTAGGGTTAGGGTAAGTGTAAGGGTTAGGGTTAGGGTTAGGGTTAGGGTAAGGGTTAGGGTTAGGATTAGGGTTAGGGTAGGTTTTAGGGTAAGGGTAAATGTTAGTGTTAGGATTAGGTTTAGGGTTGGGGTAAGGTTAGGTTTAGGGTTAGGTTTACGGTTAGGGTTAGAGTTAGCGTAACGGTATGTGTTCGGGTTAGTGTTAGGGTTAGGGTTAGGGTTAGGGTTAGCGTTAGGGTAAGCGTAAGGATTAGTGTTAGGGTTAGGGTTAAGGTAAGGGTAAGGTTTAGGGTTAGGGTTAGGCTTTGGTTTAGGGTTAGGGTTAGGGTAAGGGTAAGGGTTAGGGTTAGGGTAAGGAGAAGAATTAGGGTTAGGGTTAGGATTAGGGTAGGGTTTAGGGTAAGGGTAAGTGTTAGTGTTAGGGTTAGGTTTAGGATAAGGGTAAGGATTAGTGTTAGGGTTAGGGTAAGGGTAAGGGTAAGGGTAAGGGTTAGGGTTAGGGTTAGGTTTAGGGTTAGGGTAAGGGTAAGGGTTAGGTTTAGGGTTAGTGTTAGGTTTAGGGTTAGGGTAAGGGTAAGGAAAAATGTTACAATTAAGGTTAGGGTTAGGGTTAGGGTTAAGGTTAGGGTGAGGGTAAGGGTAAGGGTTAGGGTTAGGGTTAGGGTTAGGGTTAGGGTAAGGGTTAGGGTTAGGGTTAGGGTTAGGTTTAGGTTTGGGTTTAAGGTTAGGGTTAGGGTATGGGTAAGGGTTAGGTTAGGGTTAGGCTTAGGGTTAAGGTCAGGGTTAGGGTTAGGTTTAAGGTTAGGTTTAGGGTTAGGGTTAGGGTAAGGGTTAGGGTTAGGGTTGGGTTAGGGTTAGGTTTAGGGTTAGGGTAAGGGTAAGGGTAATTGTAAGGGTTAGAGTTAGGGTTAGGGGTAGGGTAATGGTTAGTTTTAGGGTTAGGGTAAGGGTAAGGTTTAGGGTTAAGGTTAGGGTTAAGGTTAGGGTAAGGGTAAGGGTAAGTGTTAGGGTTAGGGTTAGGTTTAGGGTAAGGGTAAGGGTTAGGGTTAAGGTTAGGGTTAGGGTTAGTGTTAGGGTTAGGTTTAGGGTTAGGGTAAGGGTAAGGGTTAGGGTTAGGTTTAGGGTTAGGGTAAGTGTAAGGGTTAGGTTTAGGGTTATGGTTAGTTTTACAGTTAGTGTTAGGGTAAGGGTAAGGGTTAGGGTTAGGGTTAGGGTTAGGGTAAGGGTTAGGGTTAGGGGTTCGGTTTAGTGTTATGGTTAGGTCAAGGGTTAGGGTTAGGGTTAGGGTTAGGGTTAGGGTTAGGGTAAGGGTAAGGGTTAGGGTTAGGGTTAGGTTTAGGGTTAGGTTAAGGTTAGGGTTAGGGTAAGTGTAAGGGTTAGGTTTTGGGTTAGCGTTAGGTTTAATGTTAGGGTTAGGGTTAGGGTTAGGGTTAGGGTAAGGGTTAGGGTAGGTTAGGGTAAGGGTTAGGGTTAGGGTTAGGGTTAGTTTAAGGGTTAGGGTTAGGGTTAGGGTTAGATTGAGATTTAGGGTTGGTTAAGGTTAAGGGTTATGGTTAGGGTTATGGTTAGGGTTAGGTTAAGGTTTAGGGTTAGGTGTTAGGGTTAGGGTTAGGGTTAGGTTTAGGGAAAGGGTTAGGGTTAGGGTTAGGGTTAGGGTAAGAATTAGGGTTAGGGTTAGGGTTAGGGTAAGTGTTAGCGTTAGAGTTAGGGTTAGGGTTAGGGTAAGGCTTAGGGTTATGGTTAGGGTTAGGGTAAGGTTAAGTGTTAGGGTTAGGGTTAGGTTAAGTGTTAGGGTAAGGGTTAACGTTAGAGTTTGGTTTAGGTTTGGGGTTAAGTTTAGGGTTAGGGTTAGGGTAAGGGTAAGGGTTAGGGTTAGGGTTAGTGTTATGGTAAGGGTTAGGGTTAGGGTTAGGGTTAGGGTAAGCATAAGGGTTAGGGTTAGGGTTAGGGTTAAGGTTAGGTTTAGGGTTAGGGTAAGGGTAAGGGTAAGTGTAAGGGTAAGGGTAAGAGTTAGGGTTAGTGGTAGGGTAATGGTTAGTGTTAGGGTTAGGGTAAGGGTAAGGTTTAGGGTTATGGTTAGGGTTATGGTTAGGGTAAGGGTAAGGGTGAGTGTTAGGGTTCGAGTTAGGTTTAGGGTTAGGGTTAGGGGTTAAGCTTAAGGTTAGGGTTAGGGTAAGGGTTAGGGTTAGGGTTAGGTTTAGTTTAAGGGTTAGGGTTAGAGTTAGGGTTAGGGTAAGGGTAAGGTTTAGGGTTAGGGTAAGATTTAGGGTTAGGTTTAGTGTTAGGGTTATGGGTAGGGTAAGTGTAAGGGTTAGGGTTAGGTTTAGGGTTAGGTTTAGGGTAAAGTTTAGGGTTAGGGTTAGGATTAGGTTTAGGGTTAGGGATAGGGTAAGGGTAAGGGTTAGGGTTAGGGTTAAGTTTAGGGTTGGGGTTAAGGTTAGGTTTAGGGTTAGGGTACGTTTAAGGATTAGGGTAGGATTAGGGTTAGGGTTATGCTTAGGGTTAGGGTTAGGATTAGGTTTAGGTTTAGGGTTAGGGTTAGGGTTAGGGTAAGGTTATGTGTTAGGTTTAGGGTTAGGCTTAGGCTTAGGTTTAGGGTTACTGGAAGTGTTAGGGTTAGGTTAGGGTTACTGTTAGGGTTAGGGTAAGGGTAAGGGTTAGGGTTAAAGTTAGGATCAGGGTTATGGTTAGGGTTAGGGTTAGGGTTTGGGTAAGGGTAAGGGTTACGGTTAGGTTTAGGGTTATAGTAAGGGTAAGGGTTAGGTTTAGGGTTAGGGTTAGGTTTAGGGTTACGGTTAGGGTAAGGATAAATGTTAGAGTTAAGGCTAGGGTTAGGGTTAGGGTTAAGTTTAGGGTGAGGGTAAGGGTAAGGGTTAGGGTTAAGATTAGGATTAGGGTTAGGGTAAGGGTTAGGGTTAGGGTTAGGGTTAGGGTAAGAGTTAGGGTTAGGGTTAGCGTTAGCTTTAGTGTTGGGGTTAAGGTTAGGGTTAGGGTTAGGGTAAGGGTAACGTTAGGTTATGGTTATGGTTAGGGTTAAGGTTAGGGTTAGGGTTAGGGTTAGGTTTAGGGTTAGGAATAGGGTTATGGTTAGGGTAAGGTTTAGGGTTAGGGTTAGGGTTAGGGTTAGGGTTAGGGTTAGGGTAAAGGTAAGTGTTAGGGTTAGAGTTAGGGTTAGTGTTAGGGTTAGGGTTAGGCTTAGGGTTAGGGTTACTGGAAGTGTTAGGGTTAGGGCTAAGATTAGGATTAGGGTTAGGGTAAGGGTTAGGGTTAGGGTTAGGATTAGGATTAGGTTTAGGGTTAGGGTTAGGATTAGTTTACGGTTAGGGTAAGGTTATGTGTTAGGGTTAGGGTTAGGGTTAGGGTAAGTGTTAGGGTTAGGGTAAGGGTAAGGGTTAGGGTTAAAGTTAGGGTCAGTGTTAGGGTTATAATTAGTGTTAGGGTAAGGGTAAGGGTTAGCGTTAGGATTAGGGTTAGGGTAAGGTTACGGGTTAGGTTTAGGTTTAGGGTTAGGTTTAGGGTTAGTGTTAGGGTAAGGGTAAGTGTTAGGGTTAATGTTAGGTTTAGGTTAAGGGTTAGGGTTAGGGGTTAGGGTTAGGGTTAGTGTTATGGTTAGGTTAATGGTTAGAGTTAGGGTTTGGGTTAGAATGAGGGTTAGGGTTAGGGTAAGGGTAAGTGTTAGGGTTGGGGTTAGGTTTAGGTGGTAGGGTTAGGGTTAGGGGTAGGGGTAGGGTTAGGTTAAGGGTAAGGGTTAGGTTTAAGGTTAGGGTTAGGATTAGTTTTAGGATTATGGTTAGGGTTAGGGTAAGGGCAAGGGTTAGGCTTAGGGATAAGGTTAGAGTTAGATTAAGGGTTAGGGTTAGGGTTAGGGTTAGGGTTAGTGTAAGGGTTAGGTTTAGGGTTAGGTTTAGGTTAAGGGTTAGGGTTAGGTTTAGGTTAAGTTTTAGGGTTAGGGTTAGGGTTGGGGTTAGGGTAAGTGTTAGGGTAAGGGTAAGGGTTAGGGTTAAGGTTAGGGTTAGGGTTAGGTGGTTGTTTTAGGGTTAGGGTTAGGGGTATGGTTACGGTTAAGGTAAACGTAAGGGTTAGGGTTAGGGTTAGGGTTAGATTTAGGGTTAGATTTTGCATTAGGGTTAGGATAAGGTTTGGGTTAGGGGTAGGGTTAGGTTTAAGTTTAAGGTTAGGGTTAGGGTTAGGGTTAGGGTAAGGGTAATGGTTAGGGTTAGGTTTAGGGTTAGGGTTAGGGTAAGTGTAAGGGTTAGGTTTAGGGTTATGGTTAGGGTTAAGGATTGGGTTAGGGTTAGGGTTTGGGTAAGGATATGTATTAGGGTTAGGTTTAGGGTTAGGTTTAGAGTTAAGGTTAGGGTTAGGGTGAGGGTAAGGGTAAGGTTTAGGGTTAGGTTTAGGTTTAGGTTTAAGGTAAGGGTTAGGGTTAGGTTTAGGGTTAGGGTAAGGGTAAATGTTAGGGTTAGGATTATGTTTAGGGTTAGGGTTAAGGTTAGGGTTAGGATTAGTGTTACGGTTAGGGTTAGGGTTAGGGTAACGGTATGTGTTCGGGTTAGGATTAGGGTTAGGTTTAGCTTTAGGGTAAGCGTAAGGGTTAGTGTTAGGTTAGGGTTAAGGTAAGGGTAAGGTTTAGGGTTAGGGTTAGGTTTAGGATTAGGGTTAGGATTAGGGTTAGGGTTAGGGTTAGGGTTAGTTTAAGGGTTACGGTGAGGTTTAGGGTAAGCGTAAGGGTTAGGGTTAGGGTAAGAGTTAGGGTTAGGTTTAGGGTTAGGGTTCGGGTAAGGGTAAAGGTTAGGGTTAGGATTTCGTTAGGTTTAGGGTAATGTTTAGGGTTAGGGTTAGGGTTAGTTTTATGGTTAGGGATAGGGTAAGCGTAAGGGTTAGGGTTAGGGTTTGGTTTAGGGTTGGGGTAAGGTTAGGTTTAGGGTTAGGTTACGTTTAAGGATTAGGGTTAGTGTTAGAGTAAGGTTATGTGTAAGGGTTAGGGTTAGGGTTAGGGTAAGTGTTAGGGTTAGGTTTACGGTCAGGGTGAGGGCAAGGGTAAGGTTTAGGGTTAAAGTTAGGGTCAGGGTTAGGGTTAGGGTTAGGGTAAGGGTAAGGGTTAGGGTTAGGGTTAGGTTTAGGGTTAGGGTAAGGGTAAGGGTTAGTGTTAGGTTTAGGGTTAGGGTAAGGGTAAGGGTTAGGCTTAGGTTTAGGGTTAGGGTAAGGGTAAGGGTTAAGTTTAATGTTAGGGTTAGGTTTAGAGTTAGTGTTAGGGTAAGTGTAAGGGTTAGGCTTAGGGTTAGGGTTAGTGTTAGTGTTAGGTAAAGGTTTAGGGTTAGGGTTAGGGTTAGGATAAGGGTTAGAGTTAGGGTAAGGGTAAGTCTTAGGTTTAGGTTTAGGGTTAGGTTTAGGGTAAGGGTTATGGTTAGGGTTAGGTTTAGGTGGTAGGGTTATGGTTTGGGTTAGGGTTAGGGTTAGTGTTAGGGTAAGGGTAAGGGTTATTGTTAGGTTTAGGATTAGGGTAAGGGTAAGGGTTAGGTTTAGGGTTCGGGTTAGGTTTAGAGTTAGTGTTAGGGTAAGGGTAAGGGTTAGGGTTAGGGTAAGGGTTAGGGTTAGGTGTTAGGGTTAGTGTTAGGGTTGGGTTAAGGGTTAGGGTTAGGGTTAGGGTTAGGATAAGGGTTAGGGTTAGGGTAAGGGTAAGTGTTATGTTTAGGGTTAGGGTTTGGGTTAGGTTTAGGTGGTAGGGTTAGGGTTAGGGCTAGGGTTAGGGTTAGGGTTAGGGTAAGGGTAAGAGTTAGGGTTAGGATTAGTTTTAGGGTTAGGGTTAGGGTAAGGGAAAGGGTGAGGGTTAAGGTTAGGATTAGGGTTAAGTTTAGGGTTAGGGTTAGGGTTAGGTTTAGGGTTAGGGTTAGGGTTAGGGTAAGGGCAAGGTTTAGGCTTAGGGTTAAGGTTAGTGTTAGGGTTAGGTTTAGGGTTAGGTTAAAGTTAGGGTTAGGGTAAGGGTAAGGGTTCGGGTTAGGGTTAAGGTTAGGGTTAGGGTTAGGGTTAGGGTTAGGGTAAGGGTTAGGGTACGTTAGTGTAAGGGTTAGGGTTAGTGTTAGGTTAGGGTTAGAGTTAGGTTAGGTTTAGGTTAAGGGTAAGGGTTAGGGTTAGGGTTAGGGTTAAGGTTAGTTTAAGGGTTAGGGTTAGGTTTAGAGTGAGATTTAGGGTTGATTAAGGGTAAGGGTTATCGTTAGGTTATGGTTAGGGTTAGCTTCAGGGTTAGGGTTAAGGTTAGGGAGATGGTTAGGGTTAGGGTTAGTGTTAGGGTAACGGTTAGGCTTAGGGTTAGTGTAAGTGTTTGCGTTAGGGTTAGGGTTAGGGTTAGGGTAAGGGTAAGGTTTAGAGTAAGGGTTAGTGTTAAGGTTATGTTAAGGGTAATTGTAAGTGTTAGGGTTAGGGTTAGGTTCAGGGTAAGGGTAAGGTTTAGGGTTAAGGTTAGAGTTAGGGTTAGGTTTAGGGTTAGGGTTAGGGTTAGGTTTAGCGTTAGGGTAAGCGTAAGGGTTAGGATTAGGGTTAGGGTTAGGTTTAGGGTTAGAATTAGCGTTAGGGTTAGGGTAAGGATAAGGGTTAGGGTTAGGGTTAGGTTTAGGATTAGGGTTAGGGTTAGGGTAGGGTTTAGTGTAAGGGTAAGTGTTAGTGTTAGGTTTAGGTTTAGGATAAGGATAAGGATTAGGGTTAGGTTTAGGGTTAGGGTTACAGGTTAGGGTTACGGTTATGGTTAGGGTGTGGGTTAGGTTTTGGGTTCGGTTTAGGATAAGGGTAAAGGTTAGGGTTAGGGTTTGTGTTACAGTTAGTGTTAGGTTTAGGGTTAGGTTTAGGGTAAGGGCAAGGTTTAGGGTTAGGGTTGGGGTTAAGGTTAGGTTTAGGATTAGGGTTAGGGTTAGGGTTAAGGTTAGGGTTAGGGCTAGGGTTAGGGTTAGGATAAGGGTTAGGGTTAGAGTTAGGGTAAGGGTTAGGGTTAGAGTTAGGGTAAGGGTTAGGGTTAGGGTTAGGGTTAGGGTTAAGTTTAGGGTTAGGGTTAGGGTTAGGGTTAGGGTAAGGGTAGGGTTAGAGTTAGGGTAAGGGTTCGGGTTAGGTTTAGGGTTAGCGTTAGTTTTAGGGTTAGGTTAAGGTTAGGTTTAGGGTAAGGGTAGGGTTACGGTTAGAGTTAGGCTTAGGGTTAAGTTTAAGTTTAGGGTTAGGTTTAGGGTTAGGTTAAGGTTAGGGTTAGGGTAAGGGTAAGGGTTAGGGTTAGGGTTAGGGTTAGGGTTAAGTTTAGGGTTAGGGTTAGGGTTAGGGTTAGGGTAAGGGTTAGGGTAGGTTAGGGTAAGGTTTAGGGTTAGTGTTAGGTTAGGGTTAGTGTTAGGTTAGGGTTAGGTTAAGGGTAAGGATTAATGTTAGGGTTAGTTTAAGGGTTAGGGTTAGGGTTCGGGTTAGAGTGAGATTTAGGGTTGGTTAAGGGTAAGGGTTATGGTTAGGGTTAGGTTAAGGTTTAGGGTTAGGTGTTAGGGTTAGGGATAGGGTTAGGTTAGGGAAAGGGTTATGGTTAGGGTTAGGGTTAGGGTAAGGGTTAGGGTTAGAATTAGGTTTAGGGTTAGGGTTAGAGTTAGGGTTAGGTTAAGGGTTAGTGTTAGGGTTAGTGTTAAGGAAAGGGTTAGGGTTAGGGTTAGGGTTAGGGTAACGGTTAGTTTTAGGGTTAGGGTTAGGGTAAGTGTTAGCGTTAGGGTTAGGGTTAGGGTTAGGGTAAGGGTAAGGTTTAGGGTTAGGGTTAGGGTTAAGGTTAGGGTAAGGGTAAGTGTTAGGGTTAGGGTTAGGTTTAGGGTAAGGGTAAAGGTTAGGGTTAAGTTTAGGGTTTAAGGTTAGGGTTATGGTTAGAGTAACGGTAAGGGTGAGTGTTTGGGTTAGGGTTAGGTTTAGGGTAAGGGTAAGGTTTAGGATTAAGGTTAGGGTTAGGTTTAGGGTTTGGATTATGGTTAGGGTTAGGTTTAAGTTTAGCCTTACGGTATGCGTAAGGGTTATGGTTAGGGTTTGGTTTAGGGTTAGGGTTAGAGTTAGGGTTAGGTTTGAGTAAAGATAAGGGTTAGGGTTAGGGTTTGGGTTAGGTTTAGGGTAAGGGTTAGGGTTTAGGTTAGGGTTAGGGTTAGGATTAGGGTTAGGGTAAGGGTGAGCGTTAGGGTTAGGTTTAGGGTTAGAGTTAGGGTAAGTGTAAGGGTTCGGTTTAGGGTTATGGTTAGGGTTAGGGATTGGGTTAGGGTTAGGGTTGGGGTAAGGATAAGGGTTAGGGTTAGGGTTAGGTTTAGGATTAGGGTTAAGGTTATGGTTAGGGTGCGGGTAAGGGTAAGGTTTAGGGTTAGGTTTAGGTTTAGGGTTCGGGTAAGGGTTAGGGTTAGTTTTAGGTTTAGAGTTAAGGTTAGGGTAAGGGTAAGTCTTAGGGTTAGGATTAGGTATAGGGTTGAGGTTAAGGTTAGGGTTAGGGTTAGGGTAAGGGTAAGGGTTAGGGTTAGGGTTAGGGTTTGGTTTAGGGTTGGGGTTTAGGTTAGGTTTAGGGTTAGGGTACGTTTAGAGATTAGGGTTAGGTTAGGGTTAGGGTTAGGGTTAGTGTTAGGGTAAGGTTATGTGTTAGGGTTAGGGTTAGGGTTAGGGTAAGTATTAGGGTTCGGGTTACGGTTAGGGTGAGGGTAAGGGTAAGGTTTAGGGTTAAAGTTAGGGTAAGGTTTTGGGTTAGGGTTAGGGTTAGGGAAAGGGTAAGGGTTAGGGTTACGTTTAGGGTTAGGGTAAGGGTAAGGGTTAGGTTTAGAGTTAGGGTTAGCTTTAGAGTTAGTGTCAGGATAAGGGTAAGGGTTAGGGTTAGGTTTAGGTTTAGGGTTTAGGGTTAGTGTTAGGGTTAGGTTAAGGGTTAGGGTTAGGATTAGGGTTAGGATAAGCGTTAGGGTTAGGGTAAGGGTAAGTGTTAGGTTTAGGGTTAGGGTTAGGGTTATGGTAAGGTTTAGGGTTAGGGTTAGGTTTAGGTGGTAGGGTATGGGTTAGTGTTAGTGTTAGGGTTATGGTTAGGGTAAGTGTAAGGTTAGGGTTAGGTTTAGGGTTAGGGTAAGTGTGAGGGTTAGGTTTAGGGTTAGGGTTAGGGTTAGGGTTAAGTTTAGGGTTAGAATTAGGGTTAAGTTTAGGGTTAGGGTTAGGGTAAGGGTAAGGGTTAGTGTTAGGGTTAGGGTTAGGGTTAGGGTAAGGGTAAGGTTAGGGTTAGGTTTAGGGTTAGGGTAAGTGTGAGGGTTAGGTTTAGGGTTAGGATTAGGTTTAGAGTTAGTGTTAGGGTAAGGGTAAGGGTTATGGTTAGGGTTAGGGATAGGGTAAGGGCAAGGTTTAGGCTTAGGGTTAAGGTTAGGGTTAGTGTTAGGTTTAGGGTTAGGTTAAGGTTAGGGTTAGGGTAAGTGTAAGGGTTAGGGTTAGGGTTAGCGTTAGGGTTAAGGTTAGGTTTAGGGTTAGGGTTAGGGTTTGGGTTAGGTAAGGGTTAGGGTATGTTAGGGTAAGGATTAGGGTTAGGGTTAGGGTTAGTTTAAGGGTTAGGGTTAGGGTTAGGGTTAGAGTGAGATTTAGGGTTGGTTAAGGGTAAGGGTTATGTTTAGGGTTATGGTTAGGATTAGGTTAAGGTTTAGGGTTAGGTGTTAGGGTTAGGGTTAGGGAAAGGGTTATAGTTAGGGTTAGGGTTAAGGTAAGGTTTAGAGTTAGGGTTAGGTTTAGGGTAAGTGTTAGCGTTAGGGTTAGGGTTAGGGTTAGGCTTAAGGGAAGGGTTAGGGTTAGGGTTAGGGTAAGGTTAAGTGTTAGGTTAGGGTTAGGGTTAGGGTTAGGGTAAGTGTTAGGGTAAGGGTTAGCGTTAGAGTTAGGTTTAGGTTTGGGGTTAAGTTTAGGGTTAGGGTTAGGGTAAGTATAAGGGTTCGGTTTAGGGTTATGGTTAGGGTTAGGGATTGGGTTAGGGTTAGGGTTTGGGTGAGGATAAGGGTTAGGGTTAGGGTTAGGTTTAGGATTAGGGTTAAGGTTATGGTTAGGGTGAAGGTAAGGGTAAGGTTTGGGTTAGGTTTAGGTTTAGGGTTAGGGTAAGGTTTAGGGTTAGGTTTTGGGTTAGGGTTAGGCTTAGTGTTAGGGTAAGGGTAAGGTTTAGGGTTAGGGTTACGGTTAGGGTTAAGGTTGAGGTTAGGGTTAGGCTTAGGGTTAGATTTAGGGTTAGGATTAGGGTTAGGGTTAGGATAAGGTTTAGGGTTAGGGTTAAGGTTAGGGTTGGGCTTAGTGTTAGAATAAGGGTAAGGGTTAGGGTTAGGGTTAAGTTTGAGGTTAGGGTTAGGATTAGGGTTAGGGTAAGGGTTAGGGTTAGGGTTAGGGTAAGTGTTAGGGTTAGGGTTAGAGTTAGAGTTAGGGTTAGGGTAAGGGCAAGGATTAGGGTTAGGGTTAAGTTTAGGGTTAGGGTTAGTGTTAGGGTTAGGGTAAGGGTAATTGTTAGGGTTAGTGTTAGGGTTAGGGTTAAGGTTAGGGTTAGGGTTAGGGTTAGGGTAAGGGTTAGGGTTAGGTTAGGGTAAGTGTTAGGGTTAGGGTTAGGGTTAGGGTAAGTGTTAGGGTAACGGTTAGCGTTAGAGTTAGGTTTAGGTTTGGGGTTAAGTTTAGGGTTAGGGTTAGGGTAAGGGTAAGGGTTAGGGTTAGGGTTAGTGTTAGGGTAAGGGTTAGGGTTAGGGTTAAGGTTAGTGTAATGGTAAGGGTTAGGGTTAGGGTTAGGGTTGAAGTTAGGTTTAGGGTTAGGGTAAGGGTAAGGGTAAGGGTAAGGATAAGGGTAAGGGTAAGGGTAAGAGTTAGGCTTAGAGTAATGGTTAGTGTTAGGGTTAGGGTAAGGGTAAGGTTTAGGGTTATGGTTAGGGTTATGGTTAGGGTATGGGTAAGGGTGAGTGCTAGGGTTAGTGTTAGGTTTAGGGTAAGGGTAAGGTTTATGATTAAGGTTAGGGTTAGGGTTAGGTTTAGGGTTTGGGTTAGGGTTAGGGTTAGGTTTAAGTTTAGCGTTACGTTATGCGTAAGGGTTAGGGTTAGGGTTAGGGTTAGGTTTAGGGATAGAGTTAGGGTTAGGGTTCGGGTAAGGATAAGGGTTAGGATTAGGGTTTGGGTTAGGGTTAGGGTAAGGGTAAGGGTTAGGGTTAGGTTTAGTGTTAGGGTTAGGGTAAGTGTAAGGGTTCGGTTTAGGGTTATGGTTAGGGTTAGGGATTGGGATAGGGTTATGGTTTGGGTAAGGATAAGGGTTAGGGTTAGGGTTAGGTTTAGGATTAGGGTTAAGGTTATGGTTAGGGTGCGGGTAAGGGTAAGGTTTGGGTTAGGTATAGGTTTAGGATTAGGGTAAGGATTAGGGTTAGGTTTAGGGTTAGGGTTAGGATTAGGGTAAGGGTAAGTCTTAGGGTTAGGCTTAGGTTTAGGTTTGTCGTTAAGGTTAGGGTTAGGGTTAGGGTTAGGGTAAGGGTTAGGGTTAGGGTTAGGGTAAGGGTTAGAGTTTGGGTTAGGGTTAGGGTTAGGGTACGGTTAGGTTTAGGATTAGGGTAAGGGTTAGGGTTAGGGTTAGGGTTAGGGTTAGGTTTAGCATTAGGATAAGCGTAACGGTTAGGATTAGGTTTAAGGTTAAGGTAAGGGTAAGGTTTAGGGTTAGGGTTAGGGTAAGGGTTAGGGTTAGGGTTAGGGTTAGGGTAAGGGTAAGGGTTAGGGTTAAGATTAGGGTTAGGGTAAGGGTTAGGGTTAGGGTTAGAGTAAGGGTTATGGTAGGGTTTAGGATAAGGGTAATTGTTAGTGTTAGGGTTAGGTTTAGGATAAGGGTAAGGAATAGGGTTAGGGTTAGGTTTAGGGTTAGTTTTAGGTTTAGGGTTGGGCTTAGGGTAAGGGCAAGGTTTAGGGTTAGGTTTGGGGTTAAGGTTAGAGTTAGGATTAGGGTTAGGTTTAGGTTTAATGTTAGGGTTAGGGTAAGGGTTAGGGTTAGAGTTAGTGTTAGGGTTAGGGTAAGGATAAGGGTTAGGGTTAGGGTTAGGGTTAGGGTTAAGGTTAGGGTTAGGGTTAGGGTTAGGGTTTGGGTAAGGATAAGGGTTAGGGTTAGGTTTAGGGTTAGGGTTAGGGTAAGTATAAGGGTTCGGTTTAGGGTTATGGTTAGGGTTAGGGATTGGATTAGGGTTAGGGTTTGGGTGAGGATAAGGGTTAGGGTTAGGGTTAGGTTTAGGATTAGGGTTAAGGTTATGGTTAGGGTGCAGGTAAGGGTAAGGTTTGGGTTAGGTTTAGGTTTAGGGTTAGGGTAAGGTTTAGGGTTAGGTTTTGGGTTAGGGTTATGGTTAGTGTTAGGGTAAGGGTAAGGTTTAGGGTTAGGGTTATGGTTAGGGTTAAGGTTGAGGTTAGGGTTAGGGTTAGGGTTAGATTTAGGGTTAGGATTAGGGTTAGGGTTAGGGTAAGGGTTAGGGTTAGTGTTAAGGTTAGGGTTAGGCTTAGTGTTAGAATAAGTGTAAGGGTTAGGGTTAGGGTTAAGTTTGAGGTTAGGGTTAGGATTAGGGTTAGGGTAAGGGTTAGGGTTAGGGTTAGGGTAAGTGTTAGGGTTAGGGTTAGAGTTAGAGTTAGGGTTAGGGTAAGGGCAAGGATTAGTGTTAGGGTTAAGTTTAGGGTTAGGGTTAGTGTTAGGGTTAGGGTAAGCGTAATTGTTAGGGTTAGTGTTAGGGTTAGGGTTAAGGTTAGGGTTAGGGTTAGGGTTAGGGTAAAGGTTAGGGTTAGGTTAGGGTAAGTGTTGGGGTTAGGGTTAGGGTTAGGGTTAGGGTAAGTGTTAGGGTAAGGGTTAGCGTTAGAGTTAGGTTTAGGTTTGGGGTTAAGTTTAGGGTTAGGGTTAGGGTAAGGGTAAGGCTTAGGGTTAGGGTTAGTGTTAGGGTAAGGGTTAGGGTTAGGGTTAGGGTAATGGTAAGGGTTAGGGTTAGGGTTAGGGTTAAGGTTAGGTTTAGGGTTAGGGTAAGGGTAAGGGTAAGGGTAAGGGTAAGGGTAAGAGTTAGGCTTAGAGTAATGGTTAGTGTTAGGGTTAGGGTAAGGTTAAGGTTTAGGGTTATGGTTAGGGTTATGGTTAGGGTATGGGTAAGGGTGAGTGTTAGGGTTAGGGTTAGGTTTAGGGTAAGGGTAAGGTTTATGATTAAGGTTAGGGTTAGGGTTAGGTTTAGGGTTTGGATTAGGGTTAGGGTTAGGTTTAATTTTAGCGTTACCTTATGCGTAAGGGTTAGGGTTAGGGTTAGGGTTAGGTTTAGGGATAGAGTTAGGGTTAGGGTTAGGGTAAGGATAAGGGTTAGGATTAGGGTTTGGGTTAGGATTAGGGTAAGGGTTAGGGTTCAGGTTATGGTTAGGGTTAGGTTTAGGTTTAGGGTAAGGGTAAGGGTTAGGGTTAGGTTTAGGGTTAGGGTTAGGGTAAGTGTAAGGGTTCGGTTTAGGGTTATGGTTAGGGTTAGGGATTGGGATAGGGTTAGGGTTTGATTAAGGATAAGGGTTAGGGTTAGGGTTAGGTTTAGGATTAGGGTTAAGGTTATGGTTAGGGTGCGGTAAGGGTAAGGTTTGGGTTAGGTATAGGTTTAGGGTTAGGGTAAGGGTTAGGGTTAGGTTTAGGGTTAGGGTTAGGGTTAGGGTAAGGGTAAGTCTTAGGGTTAGGCTTAGGTTTAGGTTTGTCGTTAAGGTTAGGGTTAGGGTTAGGGTTAGGGTAAGGGTTAGGGTTAGGGTTAGGGTAAGGGTTAGGGTTTGGGTTAGGGTTAGGGTTAGGGTACGGTTAGGTTTAGGATTAGGGTAAGGGTTAGGGTTAGGGTTAGGGTTAGGTTTAGCATTAGGATAAGCGTAACGGTTAGGATTAGGTTTAAGGTTAAGGTAAGGGTAAGGTTTAGGGTTAGGGTTAGGGTAAGGGTTAGGGTTAGGGTTAGGGTTAGGGTTAGGGTAAAAGTAAGGGTTAGGGTTAAGATTAGGGTTAGGGTAAGGGTTAGGGTTAGGGTTAGAGTAAGGGTTATGGTAGGGTTTAGGATAAGGGTAATTGTTAGTGTTAGGGTTAGGTTTAGGATAAGGGTAAGGATTAGGGTTAGGGTTAGGTTTAGGGTTAGTGTTAGGTTTAGGGTTAGGCTTAGGGTAAGGGCAAGGGTTAGGGTTAGGTTTGGGGTTAAGTTTAGGGTTAGGATTAGGGTTAGGGTTAGGTTTAAGGTTAGGGTTAGGGTTAGGGTTAGGGTAAGGGATAGGGTTAGAATTAGGGTTAGGGTTAGGGTTAGGGTTAGGTTTAGGGATAGAGTTAGGGTTAGGGTTGGGTAAGAATAAGGGTTAGGGTTAGGGTTAGGGTTAGGGTTAGGGTTAAGGTTAGGGTTAGGGTTAGGGTTAGGGTTTGGGTAAGGATAAGGGTTAGGGTTAGGTTTAGGGTTAGGGTTAGGGTAAGTATAAGGTTTCGGTTTAGGGTTATGGTTAGGGTTAGGGATTGGGTTAGGGTTAAGGTTTGGGTGAGGATAAGGGTTAGGGTTAGGGTTAGGTTTAGGATTAGGGTTAAGGTTATGGTTAGGGTGCAGGTAAGGGTAAGGTTTGGGTTAGGTTTAGGTTAAGGGTTATAGTAAGGTTTAGGGTTAGGTTTTGGGTTAGGGTTAGGCTTAGTGTTAGGGTAAGGGTAAGGTTTAGGGTTAGGGTTATGGTTAGGGTTAAGGTTGAGGTTAGGGTTAGGGTTAGGGTTAGATTTAGGGTTAGGATTAAGGTTAGGGTTAGGGTTAGGGTAAGGGTTAGGGTTAGGGTTAAGGTTAGGGTTAGGCTCAGTGTTAGAGTAAGGGTAAGGGTTAGGGTTAGGGTTAAGTTTGAGGTTAGGGTTAGGATTAGGGTTAGGGTAAGGGTTAGGGTTAGGGTAAGTGTTAGGGTTAGGGTTAGAGTTAGATTTAGGTTTAGGGTAAGGGCAAGGATTAGGGTTAGGGTTAAGTTTAGGGTTAGGGTTAGTGTTAGGGTTAGGGTAAGGGTAATTGTTAGGGTTAGTGTTAGGGTTAGGGTTAAGGTTAGGGTTAGGGTTAGGGTTAGGGTATGGGTTAGGGTTAGGTTAGGGTAAGTGTTAGGGTTAGGGTTAGGGTTAGGTTTAAGTTTAGGGTAGGGTTAGGGTTCGGGTAAGGGTAAGGGTTAGGTTTAGGATTAGGGTTAGGGTTAGGGTTAGGGTAATGGTTAGGGTTAGGGTTAGGGTTAGGTTTAGGGTTAGGGATAGGGTAAGGGTAAGGGTTAGGGTTAGGTTTAGGGTTGGGGTTAAATTTAGGTTTAGGGTTAGGGTACATTTAAGGATTAGTGTTAGGTTTAGGGTTATGCTTAGGGTTAAGTATAGGGTTAGGATTAGGGTTAGGTTTAGGGTTAGGGTTAGGGTTAGGGTTAGGTTTAGGGTAAGGTTATGTGTTAGGGTTAGGGTTAGGGATAGGATTAGGGTTAGGGTTAGGGTAAGTGTTAGGTTTAGGGTTCGTGTTACGGTTAGGGTTAGGGTAAGGGTAAGGTTTAGGGTTAAAGTTATGGTCAGGGTTAGGGTTAGGGTTAGTGTTATGGTAAGGGTAAGGGTTAGTGTTAGGTTTAGGGTTATGGTAAGGGTAAGGTTTAGGGTTAGGGTTAGGTTTAGGATTAGGGTTAGGGTTAGCATAAGGATAAATATTAGAGTTAAGGTTAGGGTGAGGGTAAGGGTAAGGGTTAGGGTTAAGATTAGGGTTAGGGTTAGGGTAAGGGTTAGGGTTAGGGTTAGGGTAAGGGTTAGGGTTAGGGTTAGGGTTAGGGTTAGGTTTAAGGTTTTTTGTTAAGGTTTGGGTTAGGGTAAGGGTAAGAGTAAGGGTTATGTTAAGGTTAGGGTTAGGGTTAGGGTTAAGGTTAGGGTTAGGGTTAGGTTTAGGGTTAGGATTAGGTTTAGGGTTACGGTTAGGGTTAGGGTTAGGGTTAGGGTTAGGGTAAGGGTTAGGATTAGAGTTAGGGTTAGGGTTAGGGGTTACGGTTAGGGTTGGGTTTAGGGTTAGGGTAAGAGTTAGGATTAGGGTTAGGGTTAGGTAAGTGTAAGTGTTAGTGATAGGGTTAGGGTTAGGGTAAGGGTAAGGGTTAGGGTTAGGTTTAGGGTTAGGGTAAGGGTAAGGGTTAGGTTTAGGTTTAGAGTTTGGTTTAGGGTTAGGGTTAGGGTAAGGAAAAATGTTACAATTAAGGTTACGGTTAGGGTTAGGGTTAAGGTTAGGGTGAGGGTAAGTGTAAGGGTTAGAGTTAGGGTTAGGGTTAGGGTTAGGGGAAGGGTTAGGGTTAAGGTGAGGGTTAGGGTTAGGTTTAGGTTTGGGGTTAAGGTTAGGGTTAGGGTTAGGGTAAGGGTAAGGTTTAGGTTAGGCTTAGGCTTAGGGTTAGGGTCAGGCTTAGGGTTAGGTTTAAGGTTAGGATTAGGGTTAGGGTTAGGGTAAGGGTTAGGGTTAGGGTTAGGGTTAGGGTTAGGTTTAGGGTTAGGGTAAGTGTAATGGTCAGGGTAATTGTAAGGGTTAGAGTTAGGGTTAGGGGTAGGGTAAGGGTTAGTTTTAGGGTTAGGGTAAGTGTAAGGTTTAGGGTTGGGGGTAGGGTTAAGGTTAGGGTAAGGGTAAGGGTAAGTGTTAGGGTTAAGGTTAGGTTTAGGGTAAGGGTTAGGGTTAGGGTTAAGGTTAGGGTTAGGGTTAGGTTTAGGGTTAGGGTTAGGGTTAATGTTAGGTTTAGCGTTCGGGTAAGCGTAAGGGTTAGGTTAGGGTTAGGGTTAGGTTTAGGGTTAGAGTTAGCGTTAGAGTTAGGGTAAGGATAAGGGTTAGGGTTAGGATTAGGCTTAGGTTTAGGTTTAAGGTTAAGGTTAGGGTTAGGGTAGGGTTTAGGGTAAGGGTAAGTGTTAGTGTTAGGGTTAGGTTTAGGATAAGGGTAAGGATTACTGTTAGGTTTAGGATTAGGGTTAGAGGTTAGGGATAGGGTTAGGGTTACGGTGAGGGTTAGGTTTTGGGTTAGGGTTAGGATAAGGGTAAGGGTTAGGGTTAGGGTTAGAGTTAGTGTAAGGGTTAGGGTTAGGGTTAGGGTTAGGGTTAGGTTTAGGTTTAGAGTTAGGTATAGGTTTAGGGTTAGGGTTAGGTTTAGGGTTAGGCTTAGGGTTAGGGTTAGGATGAGGGTTAGGTTTAGGGTTAGAGTTAGGGTAAGGGTAAGGGTTAGGTTTAGGGTTAGGTTCAGGTTTAGTGTTAGCTTTAGGGTTAGGGTTAGGGTAAGGGCAAGGATTAGGGTTAGGGTTAGGGTTAATGTTAGTGTTAGGTTTAGGTTAAGGGTGAGGGTTAGGATTAGTGTAAGGGTTAGGGTTAGAGTTAGGGTTAGGGTTAGTTTAAGGGTTAGGGTTAGGTTTAGGGAAAGGGTAAGGTTTAGGTTTAGGGTAAGGGTTAGGGTTAGGTTTAGGGTTAGTGTTAGGGTTAGGGTTAGGTTTAGGGTAAGGGTAAGGGTTAGGGTAATGGTTAGGGTTAGGGTTAGGGTTAGGCTTAGTGTTAGGGTAAGGGTAAGGTTTAGGGTTAGGGTTATGGTTAGGGTTAAGGTTGAGGTTAGGGTTAGGGATAGGGTTAGATTTAGGGTTAGGATTAGGGTTAGGGTTAGGGTAATGGTTAGGGTTAGTGTTAAGGTTAGGGTTAGGCTTAGTGTTAGAGTAAGGGTTAGGGTTAGGGTTAGTGTTAGGGTTAGGTTAAGGGTAATTGTTAGGGTTAGTGTTAGGTTTAGGGTTAAGGTTAGTGTTAGGGTTAGGGTTCGGTTTAAGTTTAGGGTTAGGGTTACGGTTAGGGTAAGGGTAAGGGTTAGGGTTAGGGTTAGGGTTAGGGTAGGGTTTAGGGTAAGGGTAATGTTAGTGTTAGGGTTTGGTTTAGGATAAGTGTAAGGATTAGGGTTAAGTTTTGGTTTAGGGTTAGGGGTTAGCTTAGGGTTAGGGTTAGGGTTAGGTTTAGGGTTAGGCTAGGGTTAGTTTAAGGGTTAGGGTTAGGGCTCGGTTTAGGGTTATGGTTAGGGTTAGGGTAAGGGTAAGGTTTAGGGTTAGGATTAGGGATAGGGTTAGGGTTAGGGTAATGGTTAGTGTTAGTGTTAGGGTTAGGTTTAGGGTTAGGGATAGGGTAAAGGTAAGGGTTAGGGTTACAGTTAGGTTTAGGGTTGGGGTAAAGTTAGGTTTAGGGTTAGGGTACATTTAAGGATTAGGGTTAGGGTTAGGGTTAGGGTTAGCATAAGGATAAATATTAGAGTTAAGGTTAGGGTGAGGTTAAGGGTAAGGGTTAGGGTTAAGATTAGGGTTAGGGTTAGGGTAAGGGTTAGGGTTAGTGTTAGGGTAAGGGTTAGGGTTAGGTTTAGGGTTAGGTTTAAGGTTGGGGTTAAGGTTCGGGTTAGGGTTAGGGTAAGGGTAAGGGTTATGTTAGGGTTAGGGTTAGGGTTAGGGTTAAGATTAGGGTTAGGTTAGGTTTAGGGTTAGGATTAGGGTTATGGTTAGGGTTAGGGTTAGGGTTAGGGTTAGGATTATTGTAAGGGTAAGGGTTAGGATTAGAGTTAGGGTTAGGGTTAGGAGTTACGGTTAGGGTTAGGTTTAGGGTTACGGAAAGAGTTAGGATTAGAGTTAGGGTTAGGTAAGGGTAAGTGTTAGTGATAGGGTTTGGGTTAGGGTAAGGGTAAGGGTTAGGTTTACGTTTAGGGTAAGGGTAAGGGTTAGGGTTAAGGTTAGGGTTAGGGTTAGTGTTAGGGTTAGGGTTAGGGTTAGGGTAAGGGTAAGGGTTAGGGTCAGGTTTACGGTTAGGGTAAGTGTAAGGGTTAGGTTTAGGGTTATGGTTAGTTTTAGAGTTAGTGTTAGGGCAAGGGTAAGGGTTAGTGTTAGGGTTAGGGTTAGTGTAAGGGTTAGGGTTAGGGGTTCGGGTTAGTGTTAGGGTTAGGTTAAGGGTTAGGTTTAGGGTTAGGGTTAGGGTTAGGGTTAGGATAAGGGTTAGGGTTAGGATAAGGGTAAATGTTAAGTTTAGGGTTAGGGTTAGGGTAAGGGTTAGGGTTAGGGTTAGGTTTATGTGGTAGGGTTAGGGTTAGGGTTGGGGTCAGGGTTAGGGTAAGGGTAAGGGTTAGGTTTAAGGTTAGGATTAGTGTTAGGGTTAGGGTTAGGGTAATGGTAAGATTTAGGGTTAGGGTTAGTGTTAGGGTTAGGGTAAGTGTTAGGGTTAGGGTTAGAGTTAGAGTTAGAGTTAGGGTAAGGGCAAGGATTAGGGTTAGGGTTAAGGTTAGGGTTAGTGTTAGGGTTAGTGTTAGGGTTAGGTTAAGGGTAATTGTTAGGGTTAGTGTTAGGGTTAGGGTTAAGGTTAGGGTTAGGGTTAGGGTTAGTTTTAAGTTTAGGGTTAGGGTGACGGTTAGGGTAAGGATAAGGGTTAGGGTTAGGGTTAGGGTTAGGGTAGGGTTTAGGGTAAGGGTAATGTTAGTGTTAGGGTTTGGTTTAGGATAAGTGTAAGGATTAGGGTTAAGTTTTGGTTTAGGGTTAGGGGTTATGCTTAGGGTTAGGGTTAGGGTTAGGTTTAGGGTTAGGCTAGGGTTAGTTTAAGGGTTAGGGTTAGGGTTATGTTTAGGGTTATGTTTAGGGTTAGGGTAAGGGTAAGGTTTAGGGTTAGGATTAGGGATAGGATTAGGGTTAGGGTAATGGTTAGTGTTAGGGTTAGGGTTAGGTTTAGGGTTAGGGATAGGGTAAAGGTAAGGGTTAGGGTTACAGTTAGGTTTAGGGTTGGGGTTAAAGTTAGGTTTAGGGTTAGGGTACATTTAAGGATTAGGGTTAGGGTTAGGGTTAGGGTTAGCATAAGGATAAATATTAGATTTAAGGTTAGGGTGAGGGTAAGGGTAAGGGTTAGGGTTAAGATTAGGGTTAGGGTTAGGGTAAGGGTTAGGTTTAGTGTTAGGGTAAGGGTTAGGGTTAGGTTTAGGGTTAGGTTTAAGGTTGGGGTTAAGGTTCGGGTTAGGGTTAGGGTAAGGGTAAGGGTTATGTTAGGGTTAGGGTTAGGGTTAGGGTTAAGGTTAGGGTTAGGTTAGGTTTAGGGTTAGGATTAGGGTTATGGTTAGGGTTAGGGTTAGGGTTAGGGTTAGGGTTATTGTAAGGGTAAGGGTTAGGATTAGAGTTAGGGTTAAGGTTAGGAGTTACGGTTAGGGTTAGGATTAGGGTTAGGTTTAGGGTTAGCGTTAGGGTTAGGGTAAGATTATGTTTTAGGGTTAGGGTTAGGGTTAGGGTTAGGGTAAGTGTTAGGGTTAGGATTAGTGTTACGGTTAGGGTTAGGGTAAGGGTAAGGTTTAGGGTTAAAGTTATGGTCAGGGTTAGTGTTAGGGTTAGGGTGAGGGTAAGGGTAAGGGTTAGGGTTAGGTTTAGAGTTATGATAAGGGTAAGGTTTAGGTTTAGGTTTAGGATTAGGTTTAGGGTTAGGGTTAGCATAAGGATAAATATTAGAGTTAAGGTTAGGGTGCGGGTAAGGGTAAGGGTTAGGGTTAAGATTAGGGTTAGGGTTAGGGTTAGGGTTAGGTTTAAGGTTGGGGTTAAGGTTCGGGTTAGGGTTAGGGTAAGGGTAAGGGTTATGTTAGGGTTAGGATTAGGGTTAGGGTTAAGGTTAGGGTAAGGTTAGGTTTAGGGTTAGGATTAGGGTTATGGTTAGGGTTAGGGTTAGGGTTAGGGTTAGGGTTAGGGTAAGGGTAAGGGTTAGGATTAGAGTTAGGGTTAGGGTTAGCAGTTACGGTTAGGGTTAGGTTTAGGGTTATGGAAAGAGTTAGGATTAGGGTTAGGGTTAGGTAAGGGTAAGTGTTAGTGATAGGGTTTGGGTTAGGGTAAGGGTAAGGGTTAGGTTTAGGTTTAGGGTAAAGGTAAGGGTTAGGGTTAAGGTTAGGGTTAGGGTTAGTGTTAGGGTTAGGGTTAGGGTTAGGGTAAGGGTAAGGGTTAGGGTCAGGTTTAGGGTTAGGGTTAGGGTTAGGGTTAGTTTTAGAGTTAGTGTTAGGGTAAGGGTAAGGGTTAGTGTTAGGTTTAGGTTTAGTGTAAGGGTTAGGGTTAGGGGTTCGGGTTAGTGTTAGGGTTAGGTTAAGGGTTAGGGTTAGGGTTAAGGTTAGGGTTAGGATAAGGGTTAGGGTTAGGATAAGGGTAAGTGTTAAGTTTAGGGTTAGGGTTAGGGTTAGGGTAAGGGTTATGGTTAGGGTTAGGTTTATGTGGTAGTGTTAGGGATAGGGTTGGGGTTAGGGTTAGGGTAAGGGTAAGGGTTAGGTTTAAGGTTAGGATTAGTGTTAGGATTAGGGTTAGGGTAAGGGTAAGATTTAGGGTTAGGGTTAGGGTTAGGGTTAAGTTTAGGGTTAGGGTTAGGGTTAAGTTTAGGGTTAGGGTTAGGGTAAGGGTAAGGGTTAGGGTTAGGGTTAGGGTTAGGGTTAGGTTTAGGGTTAGGTTAAGGTTAGGGTTAGGGTAAGTGTAAGGGTTAGGGTGTAGGGTTAGCGTTAGGGTTAAGGTTAGGGTTAGGGTTAGGGTTAGGGTTAGGGTTACGGTTACGGTTAGGGTAAGGGTTAGGGTAGGTTAGGGTAAGGGTTAGGGTTAGGGTTAGGGTTAGTTTAAGGGTTAGGGTTAGGGTTAGGGTTAGGGTTAGGTTTAGCATTAGGATATGCGTAACGGTTAGGATTAGGTTTAAGGTTAAGGTAAGGGTAAGGTTTAGGGTTAGGGTTAGGGTAAGGGTTAGGGTTAGGGTTAGGGTTAGGGTTAGGGTAAGGGTAAGGGTTAGGGTTAAGATTAGGGTTAGGGTAAGGGTTAGGGTTAGGGTTAGAGTAAGGGTTATGGTAGGGTTTAGGATAAGGGTAATTGTTAGTGTTAGGGTTAGGTTTAGGATAAGGGTAAGGATTAGGGTTAGGGTTAGGTTTAGGGTTAGTGTTAGGTTTAGGGTTAGGCTTAGGGTAAGGGAAAGGGTTAGGGTTAGGTTTGGGGTTAAGTTTAGGGTTAGGATTAGGGTTAGGGTTAGGTTTAAGGTTAGGGTTAGGGTTAGGGTTAGGGTAAGGGTTAGGGTTAGAGTTAGGGTTAGGGTTAGGGTTAGGGTTAGGTTTAGGGATAGAGTTAGGGTTAGGGTTGGGTAAGAATAAGGGTTAGGGTTAGGGTTAGGGTTAGGGTTAGGGTTAGGGTTAAGGTTAGGGTTAGGGGTAGGGTTAGGGTTTGGGTAAGGATAAGGGTTAGGGTTAGGTTTAGGGTTAGGGTTAGGGTAAGTATACGGTTTCGGTTTAGGGTTATGGTTAGGGTTAGGGATTGGGTTAGGGTTAAGGTTTGGGTGAGGATAAGGGTTAGGGTTAGGGTTAGGTTTAGGATTAGGGTTAAGGTTATGGTTAGGGTGCAGGTAAGGGTAAGGTTTGGGTTAGGTTTAGGTTTAGGGTTATAGTAAGGTTTAGGGTTAGGTTTTGGGTTAGGGTTTGGCTTAGTGTTAGGGTAAGGGTAAGGTTTAGGGTTAGGGTTATGGTTAGGGTTAAGGATGAGGTTAGGGTTAGGGTTAGGGTTAGATTTAGGGTTAGGATTAAGGTTAGGGTTAGGGTTAGGGTAAGGGTTAGGGTTAGGGTTAAGATTAGGGTTAGGCTCAGTGTTAGAGTAAGGGTAAGGGTTAGGGTTAGGGTTAAGTTTGAGGTTAGGGTTAGGATTAGGGTTAGGGTAAGGGTTAGGGTTAGGGTAAGTGTTAGGGTTAGGGTTAGAGTTAGATTTAGGGTTAGGGTAAGGGCAAGGATTAGGGTTAGGGTTAAGTTTAGGGTTAGGGTTAGTGTTAGGGTTAGGGTAAGGGTAATTGTTAGGGTTAGTGTTAGGGTTAGGGTTAAGGTTAGGGTTAGGGTTAGGGTTAGGTTTAAGGTTAGGGTAGGGTTAGGGTTAGGGTAAGGGTAAGGGTTAGGTTTAGGATTAGGGTTAGGGTTAGGGTTAGGGTAATGGTTAGGGTTAGGGTTAGGGTTAGGTTTAGGGTTAGGGATAGGGTAAGGGTAAGGGTTAGGGTTAGGGTTAGGTTTAGGGTTGGGGTTAAATTTAGGTTTAGGGTTAGGGTACATTTAAGGATTAGTGTTAGGTTTAGGGTTATGCTTAGGGTTAAGTATAGGGTTAGGATTAGGGTTAGGTTTAGGGTTAGGGTTAGGGTTAGGGTTAGGTTTAGGGTAAGGTTATGTGTTAGGGTTAGGGTTAGGGTTAGGATTAGGGTTAGGGTTAGGGTAAGTGTTAGGTTTAGGGTTCGTGTT